>JASVEL010007342.1:0-218596 GCA_032618575.1 Nicotiana noctiflora
GTGGTTTGGCTTCAGATGATACATTGGGTTTTCTAGAGGAGTGTCATCGTATTCTTCGTACTATGGGGATTGTGGAAGCCAGCGGGGTTTCCTTCACTACTTTTCAGTTTCGTGGGGCCGCTTATGATTGGTGGCGCACGTATGAGTTGGATAGTTCAGAGGAGTCTGCTTCATTGACTTGGACGCAGTTTTCAGATCTGTTTTTGAGAGAGTTTGTTCCTCAGAGCCTTAGGGATTCTTGGTGCTCGGAGTTTGAGCGGTTGCGATAGGGCTCCATGTCAGTATCGGAGTATGCTATCAGTTTCACCCATCTAGCTAGGCATGCACCGGCTTTGGTAGCCACGGTTCGGGAGAGAGTGCGGAGATTTATTGAGGGCCTTATTCCACCTATCCGATCCAGCATGGCCAGAGAGCTGGAGACAGATATATCTTATCAGCAGGCAGTTAGCATTGCCAGGAGGATCGAGAGTATGCTTCCTAGAGAGTGGGGAGAGAGAGAGGCCAAGAGGTCTCGTGAGTCGGGCCATTTCTCTGGTGCCCGCACTTCAGCAGCAGGTCGTTTTGGCAGGGGTTATTCCGGTCATCCAGTTCATTTAGCATTGCCAGCAGCCGATAGTACTCCAGCTCTTCCAGCACCTCAGGAGTCCTATTATGCTCCTCCAGTTTCCAGTGCGCCTCCTGCGCGGGGTACCTCCTAGGGTCAGACTAGTGGGGGTGAGGCTGGTCAATCACAGCCACCACGTCCTCCCAGAGCTTGTTTTGAGTGTAGGGATACTCGCCATCCGGTTAGGGAGTGCCCCAGTCGTAGAAGAGGAGCACCTCATCAGTCTTTGAAGCCTCAGCGTGGTTCTCGGGGCCAGCAGGCCATCATTCCAGCTCCAGCTGCCACTCCACTGCCCAGCCAGCCAGGGGGCGGGGATTAGGGTGCTAGAGGCCACCCTCGAGATAGGGGACATGCCAGATTCTATGCTATTCCTAATCGTGCCGCAACTGTTGCATCTGATTCTGTTATTATAGGTATTATTCCGGTTAGTCACAGGGAGGCATCGGTTCTATTTGACCCTTGTTCCATTTTTTCATATGTGTCCTCCTATTTTGCTTCTCATCTGGGTGTGCCTCGGGATTCTTTGAGTGCCCCCATTTATGTTTCCACTCCGGTGGGTGATTCTTTGGCTGTGGACCGCGTATATCGGTCGTGTTTGGTTACCATTTGTGATTTTGAGACCAAAGCGGATCTATTGTTGCTCGGGATGGTCGATTTTGATATTATTCTGGGCATGGACTGGTTGTCGCCCCATTATGCTATTCTTGATTGTCACGCCAAGACCGTGACGCTGGCTATGCCGGGCATTCCACGTATTGAGTGGAGTGGTACTCTAGATCACACCCCTAGTCGTGTTATTTCTTTTCTCAGAGCTCAGCGTATGGTTGAGAAGGGGTATGCTGCTTATCTAGCCTATGTGCGGGACGTCAGTATTGACACTCCCTCTATTGATTCCGTTCATGTGGTACGTGACTTTGTTGATGTATTTCCAGCTGATCTCCCGGGCATGTCGCCCGACAGAGATATTGATTTTGCCATTGATTTGTTGCCGGGCACTCAGCCCATTTCTATTCCACCGTACCGTATGGCTCCTCCTGAGTTGAAGGAGTTGAAGGATCAGTTACAGGAGTTATTGGGCAAGGGTTTCATTCGACCCAGTGTTTCGCCTTGGGGTGCTCCTGTATTGTTTGTGAAGAAAAAGGACGGTTCTATGCGTATGTGTATTGACTATCGTCGGCTGAACAAGGTTACAGTGAAGAACCGGTATCCTTTGCCCCGCATTGATGATTTTTTTGACCAGCTACAGGGCACATAGGTGTTTTCTAAGATTGATTTGCACTCTGGGTATCACCGGCTGAAGATTCGGGAGCCAGATATCCCGAAGACTTCCTTCAGGTCTCGGTATGGTCACTATGAGTTCCTCGTGATGTCTTTTGGGCTGACTAATGCCCCAGCAGCCTTTATGCATTTGATGCACAGTGTGTTTAGGCCTTATCTGGACTCGTTCGTGATTGTTTTCATTGATGATATTCTAGTTTATTCCCGGAGCCGGGAAGAGCACCAACAGCATTTGAGGATAGTGCTTCAGATTCTGAGGAAGAAGCAGCTTTATGCCAAGTTCTCTAAATGTGAATTCTGGTTGAGTTCAGTGGCATTTTTGGGCCACGTGGTGTCGAGTGATGGTATTCGAGTAGATCCGAGGAAGGTGGAGGCCGTGCAAAGTTGGCCCAGACCCTCCTCCGCCACTGAGATTCGCAGTTTCCTTGGCTTGGCGGGCTATTACCGTCATTTTGTAGAGGGGTTCTCTTCGATTGCAGCACCTATGACGAGATTGACCCAAAAGGGTGCCCCTTTTCAGTGGACAGACGAATGTGAGGCGAGCTTTCAGAAGCTCAAGACAGCTTTGACTTCGGCCCCTATATTGATGTTGCCTACAGGTTCGGGGTCCTATACTCTATATTGTGATGTCTCACGAGTTGGACTCGGTGCGGTATTGATGCAGGAGGGTAGGGTGATTGCCTACGCGTCGAGACAGCTGAAGGTGCATGAGAAGAATTACCCTGTTCATGATTTGGAGCTAGTTGCCATTGTTCACGCCTTGAAGATTTGGCGTCATTATTTATATGGGGTTCCTTGTGAGATCTACACTGATCACCGGAGCTTGCAGCACTTGCTTAAGCAGAAGGACCCGAATATGCGTCAGAGGAGATGGTTGGAACTACTGAAAGACTATGATATTACTATTCTCTATCATCCGGGCAAGGCTAATGTGGTTGCTGATGCCTTGAGTCGTCGGGCAGAGAGTTTGGGGAGTTTAGCATATCTACCAGCTTCGGAGAGGCCTATGGCGATGGATGTTCAGGCTTTGGCCAGGCAGTTTGTTAGACTGGATCTTTCGGAGCCCAGCCGGGTTCTAGCTTGTGTGGTTTCTCGGTCTTCTCTATTTGACCGCATCAGGGAGCGTCAGTTCGACGACCCTCATTTGCTTGTCCTTCGGGATAGAGTTCGGCGTGGTGATGCTCGAGATGTTACCATCGGGGATGATGGAGTCATGAGGATGCAGGGGCGTATCTGTGTGCCCAATGTAGATGATCTTCGAGAGCTGATTCTAGCAGAGGCCCATAGTTCGCGGTATTCCATCCATCCGGAAGCCGCGAAGATGTATCAGGACTTGAAACATCATTACTGGTGGAGGCGGATGAAGAGGGATATAGTTGATTATGTTTCCAGATGCCTCAACTGCCAGCAGGTGAAGTATGAACATCAGCGTCCGGGTGGATTGATGCAGCAGATTGAGATTCCAGAGTGGAAATGGGAGCGCATCACCATGGACTTTGTATCTGGGCTTCCACGGACTGTTAGGAAGTTTGATTCCATTTGGGTTATCGTGGATCGACTAACCAAGTCCGCCCACTTTATACCGGTGAGCACTACTTATTCATCGGAACGACTGGCGGAGATCTATATCAGGGAGATAGTTCGGCTGCATGGTATTCCATTTTCCATCATTTCAGACAGAGGCACTCAGTTCACTTCACGGTTCTGGAGAGCTGTACAGCAGGAGTTAGGTACTCGGGTGGAGCTGAGCACAGCATTTCACCCCCAGACTGATGGGCAGTCCGAGCGCACTATTCGGATTTTGGAGGATATGCTCCGTGCGTGCGTGATTGAGTTTGGAGGTTCATGGGATCACTTCTTGCCACCTGGCGGAGTTTGCTTATAACAACAGCTACCAGTCTAGTATTCAGATGGCACCGTATGAGGCCCTATATGGTAGGAGGTGAAAGTCTCCCATGGGTTGGTTCGAGCCGGGCGAGGCCAGGCTGCTAGGTACTGATATAGTTCAGGATGCAATGGACAAGGTCAAGGTGGCTCAGGACAGACTTCGTGCAGCCCAGTCTAGACAGAAGAGTTATGCGGATAAGAAGGTTCGCGATGTGGCTTTTATGGTTGGTGAGCGGTTTCTGCTTCGAGTCTCGCCCATGAAGGGCGTTATGAGGTTTGGGAAGAAAGGAAAGCTGAGTCCTAGGTTTATTGGCCCTTTTGAGATTTTGAGGCGTGTTGGGGAGGTTGATTATGAGTTGGCCTTACCTCCTAGCCTAGCCGGAGTTTACCCCGTATTTCATGTCTCCATGCTCCTGAGATACCATGGTGACCCGTCGCATGTGTTGGATTTTACTTCTGTTCAGCTAGACAAGGATCTGTCTTATGTTGAGGAGCCAGTAGCCATTCTAGACAGGCATGTCAGAAAGCTAAGGTCAAAGAACATCGCTTCGGTAAAGGTTCGGTGGCGGGGCCAGCCGGTCGAGGAGGCGACTTGGGAGACTGAGCAGGATATGCGCAGCCAGTACCCTCATCTTTTCACTACTCCAGGTATGTTTTCTATACTCGTTCGAGGACGAACGAATCTTTAAGGGTGGGAAGATGTAACGACCCGGTCGGTCGTTTAAGAAAATTACGCCCCAATCCCCAATTTAACTGTTCTCCTAAGTTCATTTATGCTATTGTGGTTTTCCGGGAGAGTCGGTTCTGAAATTTGGAGCATTTTGGGACACTTAGTCCCTAAATGAGAGCTTTAAAGTTCGAAAATGGTCCGTAGCCGGAACAGTGTTAAGACGACCTCGGAACGGAAATTCGATGGTTCCATTAGCTCCGTTAGGTGATTTCGGGGTTGGGAGCGTGTTTGGAATGTGTTTTGGAGGTCCGTAACTCAATTAGGCTTGAAATGCCGAAGTTTGAAATCTTGGCGAATGCGAACGATAGGTGAGATTTTGATCCGGGGGTCGGAATGGAATTCCGACAATATCTCTGTAGCTTCGTTATGTGATTTTGGATATGTCCGCAAATTTTCAGGTCATTCGGACGTCGTTTGGTCGGGTTTTAGATCGAATGTGCAATTCGGAAAGTTTAAGAAATTTAGGCTTGAATTCGATGTGAATTATGGGTATTGATGTTATTAGATGTGTTTTTATGATTTGAACAAGTTCGTATCATTTTTTGGAGTATATTGGTGGTTTTCTTTGGGGTCCCGGGGGCCTCGGGATGAATTCGGACCATCAAACGGGCATTTGGAACTTTGAAAAATCTGCAGAAAATGCAGCGGCAGTGCAGCAGGGCATTGGTCATCGCGTTCGCGATGGCTGGGCCGCGTTCGCGAAGGCATGGGTTTGATGACTATCGCGTTCGCGATGCCAGGGACGCGTTCGCGTAAGGTGAAGACTGTGAAGCATCGCGTTCGCGTGGGCACAGGCCGTGTTCGCGTAGGAGGAAATTATTGGGCATCGCGTTCGCGTAGAGAGGGGACGCGTTCGCGTAGAAGGAACCTCGGACGGCTGCGGAGTTGTACATCGCGAACGCGTGAGGCATGTCGCGTTCGCGAAGGGTATTTTGGTCAGATCATCGCGAACGCGTGAAAGGCAACGCGAACGCGATGAAGGAATTGGTCTGGCAGTGAGTTTAAGTTCAGAACATAACAGCCGCGACCCCCATACACAAAAACGCCATTTTTGAGCTCCAAGAGAGGATTTCGAAAGGGAAACGCTGAGATATCATCGGGGGTAAGTTTCTTGACCTTAATTCGTTAGTTTATTATGCAATCCTCGATTATTTCACTGAAAATGGGAGATTAAAGGTGGGTTTGAACCCTAGGCCTAAAATTTAGGAAATCTTTGATTTGAATAGGCAAACGGAGTCCGATTTCGATAAATTTTATATGCACGAACTCGTAATGAGATAAGGAACCCGAATATATAATTTTCATGATTTTTCGATAAGCGTACCGGAAGTCGGGTTTTGGCAACTTGTGGGTTTTGGTGTATTTTGAGTTATATTGATTGGGTAATGCCCAATTGGCCTATTTTTATGTGATTCTATTGATTTTTATCAGATACTACACCTGTGGAGGCCGACATTCGTGGCAAGAGAGTTATTTCTTAGCGATTTTGTACCGGAATTGAGGTAAGTGGCTTGTCTAACCTCGTGTGGGGGAACTTTCACCCCTAGGATATTATGTGATAGTTTAAATGCCTTGTACGTGAGGTGACGGGCGTGTACATGCGCTGGTTGTTGAACACATACTTTACATAAAATGTTCGATGAGTGATATTCCTGCTTTTAGCTGTTAATTCGATATTCTTACCCGGTAGTAGTTAGAAAAGCATGATTAGGTAGTATTTAACTGTCTAGTTACCTAATTGTCTTATTTGAGCTTCTTGATAATTATTGGCACTGTTTATCGGTGAAGTTATAGTTAAGCATATTATATTCACTCTGTGTATTCCTTTACTTGCTGTGTTTGTGGACTGCGGGTTCAATTCCCGGAGATCCCAGGGCTGTGGGTTCGATTCCCAGAGACCCGGAGTGATAATGTTGTGGACTGCGGGTTCGATTCCCAGAAATCCTTAGATTTATTGAGATGTGGACTGCGGGTTTGATTCCCGGAGATCCTGAGATTTATTGAGATGTGGACTGTGGGTTTGATTCCCGGAGATCCTGAGATTTATTGAAATGTGGGCTGCGGGTTCGATTCCCGGAGACCCATGGGTACTGTCAATGGGACTGTGGGTTCAATTCCCACATGTCCTGGACTTGTTTTTTTGTATTATTGAGTTGGTTACTTGTTGTTAGCTTAATTGTAGACGATTGCAGTAATCATCTTATTGCTATTATTTCGGAATTATTATCATTTAAACTACTTATTATTGTTATCATCATTATATTATTGTTTCTCAGTAGGGCCCTGACCTTCCTCGTCACTACTCCATCGAGGTTAGGCTTGGCACTTACTGAGTATCGCCATGGTGTACTCATGCTACTCTTCCGCACACTTTTGTTGTGCAGATCTAGGTACATCAGAGCAGACTCGTGCTAGGTGATTCCGCAGCTTTCTGGGAGACCTCGAGGTATGATCTGCTACGTCCGCGGATCCGGAGGCTTTCCTTCTATTCTAATAGTACTAGTTGACATTTTTCCTTTATTTTGTTGTTAGATACTCTTTACACATAGAGCCACAATTGTATATTCTCTTTTAGTCTGTGTTACCGTGGGATTCCGGATCTTGGTAGCGTTTTATTCATTGTGTTGACGGATGTATGTGCCAAGCGGCACGGATTACATATTTTTTTATGCCATCTTTCTGTTGTTTCTTATTTAAGTGTTCATAGCTTGTATATTTCGCAACGTGTTAGGATTACCTAGTCGTGGGGACTGGGTGCCATCACGACATGTTCACAATTGGTGAACTAAGGTCGTGACATATATATATACCCATGTTGGATCGGGTTGCACGCCGCAGTAGTATAGATATCGGACCGGGCTGTACGCCGCAGTAGTATATATATATATATATTGGATCGGGCTGCACACCACAGCAATGCGTATGTTGGATCGGACTGCACGCCGCAGTATTATTGTGCTTGGGCTGTAGGAGCCCCTTCGGAGTCTGAGTCTGCACACATTCTCAGTGAGCGCTGGTGTATATTATGGGATCGGGCTGCACGCAGTATAGCTATATATGCATATATATATATATATATTAGATCGGACTGCACGCCGCAGTAATATATGTGTGGATCGGACTGCACGCCACAGTATCATAGCGCTTGGGCCTAGGGAGCCCCTCCGAAGTCTGTATATGCCCCCAGTGAGCGCCGTCGACGTTAAATGGAGCGGGCTGTGCGCCGCAGTGGTATATGTATTGGAGCGGGCTGCACGTCGCAGCATTATACTTATTCATATCCTTATACATACTTAAATACTTATATATTATGGACATATGTATACATATACATACACAGAGTTGGCTGTACACCATAGCGGTACGAGTGAGGATTAGGTCGCTTTGGGACCTTGTAGAGTTGGTTGTGGACTGGAGATCAGAGTACTCACTATAGTGATGACTTACTTGTGGGGGTTTGCCTTAGAACTATTTAGTGATAGTACAGGAGTTCTTATTTTCAGTTGTTGTTTATTATTATTACTCACTGAGTTGAAATATACTCACCCCACTCCCCTGTACTTTTTGTGCAGATTCACAGGGGCCCGAGAGCAGTTGAGTTGTTGTAGCTGTTGATCCTTATCTACTTGTGCGGAGACTACGAGGTAGCTGTCGGCGTCCACAAAACCTGTTTTCTCCTTCTTTATCATCCTGTTGTTTTCATCTGGTAGACTTGTTTGTACTAGGATGTTTATTCTGTAGAGGCTCTGTCTCGTGACACCACGATTAGGTTGGGACCGTATTTTGTATGTTGCTACTATTGTGTTTATCATATTGTCATGAACACTTGCTGTTTAAGTTTAACTGGACTAATTGGAATTAATAATTGGCTGGTTTAAGAGGTAATATGGTCGGACTTGCCTAGCATTGTGTTGGGCGCCATCACGATCGAGGTTTGGGTCGTGACATTTCCTTTATGGTGATTGATGGTTATAAGGACATCCTGATTATAGAAATTAATAGAAAATTTGAGTCTTTTATGATTATAGTCTAATTAGAAAAGAAATTGTAAATTTTGTGGAAATATGTAAATTCATTAGATCTAGAAACCATACTAAATCATAAAAGATACTTAAGTACATTATTTTTTTTGCTAATAAGAGAAACTTTTATTCAAAAACAAAGACTTATTAATGACACAGTAAGGACCGGGCGTGTAGAACCCGTTCCCAAAACGTCTTCTTGTAGTACATCTAAGATAAAAGTGGGAGGGGATACAAAGAGCATGATATCTCTTTGTATTTCTGGTTGACCACCTTTCCCATAGCAAGCCAGTTTGTCGGTAGCATTATTTCCTTCTCTAACTATATGGCCACATGTGGCTTGTCCAATTCCTCCAATAAATCCTTGCAATCCGTTAATATGTTTAAGAAAAGCATGTTATTTGATGATAACATTTGAAGTAATACCTGGAGTCTTTTTCCACAATAAATGGAGTTAAAGAATGGTTTATTTCCAGCTTTAGCCATTGTATAAAGCCATTAATTTCATGCGAACTGTAGATTGGGAGTGGTATTGAGATGTGACCCAATAATCCACTCCACATTACTATTTTTGATAAAAATGCCTCCCCTTCCTATTTTTGTGTTTGTGTCAAACATGTCATCTATGTTAAGTTTATAAAACCCAATTGGGCGGGGGGGGGGGGAGGGGTTATCCATTGAATTATTTTTGTTTCACGGATATGTTTTTACTTATGCTTATGCACTAGATGATAATACTCTAGAGTTTGGAAAACGATATTAGAGTGAGTTATTGGTTTGTTGGAATTGTTGAACAGAGGTTGATTCCTATTTTTTCAGATTGAAGAGAATAACGGGGATTAGAATTTGTAAAGAATTGCTTTTTATTTATTACAGTGCATTTTATAGATGCTGAGCATAGTTAAAATATTTGAGAATTCATTTGATTTACGGAAAAGTGGATGTGAAGTGATTCCAAATAGTTCTTGCTTGTGGGCAATTTATGAATAAATAGTTTAGTGCTTCATATTATAAGGGCTAGAGGCACAGGTGGTTGACTCAATTATGTCACGATGGAATAGATTTTCTATAGTAGGTAGTTTATTATTTAGGAGAAGCCACATGAAAACTTTTATTTTATTTAAAGCATTTATTTTCCATACCCAATGAGTAGATTTAGCGGGGGGGAGGGGGGGAGGTAGGGTTATGGTTTGAGCGTCAAGGTAAGTGGTGTAGGCTGATGTTGTAGAGAAAAAACTTGATGATGTGTTCTTCCAGAAGAACGGGTCTATTTTTTCTCCTGATTTTTGAAAGTAGGTGTTGTGTCTGAGGTGTAGGATAGTAGAAGGGATTTGCATTAAAATTAGGGAGAAGTCTCATTCATTAGTAGGCAGCATAATACTAATTAAACTTTGTATTAAGTCTTTTTGGGTTAGTGGGCCTTGTATGAGTGATCGTAGGGATTCAGTGACTCCTATCCAATTATCCGACCAAAGCCTTATGATAAGGCATGTTCCAACATTCCAGGATAACCCATGATTGAAAAATTAAAGCTCTTAGTGCTTTTCCAGGTGTAAGAGTCAAATAGTTTCATAGTGATGTCATTTAGTAGTTATCTCTTTTGGTATTTTTCTTTTAAAATTTTTACCCACAAGTAGTCTCAATTTATGATAAAGTGCCAAATTAGGCTTGAAACGAATGCTGAATTTTTTCCTTTAGTATTGTGGATACCCAATCTTCCCCAACGCTTTGGTAGTGTAGAAGTACCCAATTTAATAGGTGTATCCTCTTTTTATTATCAATGGAACCCCAGAGAAAATTTTGTTGGATGTCAATTTTGGGGATACAATTTTTGGGAATTAAGTTAATTTGCATTGCATATTTAGGTATTATTGACAAAGTAGTGTTGATGAGAGTTACACAACCTGTCATTGATAGTATTTTTGCCTTCCAACCTTGTAGACTGTTATTCATTCGGTCAATAATGTATTGGTATTCAACACTTTTTAGGTGGTGGTTAGTGATAATTAAACCTAGTTAATTTCTAAATTTGGTGGTTGCGTTAGTGTTAAGGGAGTTTTCAATAATATTGTGGTTGTGGGGGTAGACATTTTTTTAAAAGTAAACTTTAGATTTTGTAAAATTTATTTTTTGACTAGATTGGGATGATAAATTATTGAAAATATTTATAATGGTAGAGGTATTTTTAGAGTTGGCTTCAGCAAATAGCACCAGATCATCTGCAAAAAGGAGATGTGATAGTTTTGTTGAAACTCTTCCTATTTTGATAGGGTCCCAATGGTTACAGCTGATAGCTTGGTTAATTAAACGAGTTAGTGATTCCACGCAAATGATAAATAAGTAAGGTGAAAGGGGGTCTCCTTGCCTAATCACACGAGTTGGTTTAAAAGAAGAGATAGGTTTCCAGTTGACAAATATTGAGATGGAGGAAGTTGTGACGCATGACATAATGAGTGAAATTCGCATAGGAGCAAAATTTAAGCTTGTCAATGAGAATTTGATGAAGGACCATTCTAGACGATCGAATGCCTTTTTCTAGATCAATTTTCAGCATCATATGCCTTTTTGCTATTATTCTTATTGAATGAGTGAATAGCTTCTGGGACAATGATGTTATTATTAGTAGCTCTTCGTCCCGGAATGAAGCTGCATTGGTTGGGGCTAATTATTTGGTGTAGTAGGGGTCTGAGGTGGACAATTATTTTTGTAAAAGTTTTATAAATCGTATTGCAAAGGCTTATGGGTCTATATTGAGTGATTAATTCAGGGTTTTTTATTTTAGGAATTTAAACTATGTTTGTATTATTAATGTCCTGAGGTATCTTGTATTTTTAAAAGACATCCATACATATATTAGTTATTGTTGTTTGTGTATCGCCCCAAAATTGTTGGAAGAAAATGGGGTGAAAGTCATCAGGCCTTGGTGCCTTTAGTGTTTTAAAGGAATTAATAGCATTCTTCATATCCGGAATAGAAAAAAGTTTGGTAAGGTGAACTTGGTCTTCAAGCGTTAGTGTGTGGATATCGTTGGGTATGAATGTTTTAACACTACAGTGGAGTTCCGTTGTGTATAAATTTTTCAAATGGTCGATGATAGTGATTGTAATATTACCTTTTTCTAAAGTCAAGTTACCAACATTATCAATTAGGCCCATAATCCTTTTTTGCGCCTTTTATGAATTGTAGTGGTGTGGAAAAATTTTATGTTTGCATCACCGTGATTTAACCACTGAACTCTGCTTAATTTCCTAAAGTCCTCTTTTTATCTAAGAATATTATTGTAGTCGAAAATAAAGTTGATTTCAAAGTTGTGGTGAAACGCCTTTTTATGGATCAGATTCATTTTTTGAAGACCTTCAATTCTAGCAATAATCTTCCTTTTATTAGCAAAAATATTTCCAAAGCAAGAGGAGTTCCATTTTCGTGCACTTATTCTAAAGCTAGCCATAGCACTTATATACTCAGCTGTAGAGTACCAAGAACTTGAGACTAAATTATTAAATTCGGGGTGACGTAGCCGCATATTTTTAAATTTGAAATTACAAGAAGGTTTGTTAGAGTGGCGTATGAGGTTAAAAAGCAGTGGGCAGTGATCTGAGTATGTGCGTGGGAGATAAGTACGTTTGAGTCTTGGTATATTTCAAGCCAAGCCGTGTTGCTCATAAATCTATCAAGTCTGTCTAGTATATGGGAACTATTATTTTGGCTGTTTGGTTTGTTAATTTAGGTGAACCTTGGTCCCGTAAAACCTAGGTCTAACATGTTCACTTCATTAATACACACCACAAAAGCCTCCACTCTCTTATTCTCGATGGGATTTCCTTCTAATTTTTCAGAGGAATTTGTAACTTCATTAAAATCTCCACATACTAACCATGGGAAATTTATAACTGAAGAAATTTCTTTTGAGGTTTTTGAACAAAATATCTTTATATCTACTGCTATTTTTTGCATATATGACATAAAAGACCCATGTGGGTGATGTTGAACTTACCTTCATCGTCGCGTGAATTTCCTGCTAAGTGAGTACCGTGTTTTTGATGGTAACTTCATGGTTATTCCAAAGCAATACGATTCAGCCGGAGAATCCGGAAGTTAGTACATACATCATATCAGTAAAAGGAAATTGTTGTAGTAGACTATCATGGTCCGCCATGCAAGTTTCTTTTAGAGCTAGAATGGATGGAGAGTTTGCATTAAGAATGGCATCCAAATTATGCCTGAAGCTCTGATTGTTTGCTCTTCTACAGTTCCATAATAGTATATTCATGAGAGGGTTTGTATGGTAGTTCAGTCCCTGTCCTAGAATGAGATCTAGGTTTGTTACAGGTGATGGGTAGAGGTTGAGGACATGCTGTTGCATGGGCGACCATTCACATAACTTGATGTTCAGCGATACTTTCCAAATGTGTGGTGGAGTTTGAAGCAAGAACTTTTCTTCGGCATTTTCTACGAATGTCAGTGTCAGGCACTCCTCCATCAGTTCCAAGTTCCAACTCCAATCAAGGAGAAAATTGAGAACCCCAAATCAAAAAGAAAAGCTAGGGTTCTGCTCTGCTTATCTGCTTTGTGATCGTTCGTATGAGTATTTTTCTTTCCAAAAGTTCAAACTTGAAATTCCGAATTCTCGACAAGCCGATTGACAAGGTATATGGTCTATTGGTCATACTTTCTTGTTTTTAATTTTTTAGTGAGGTCAATTGCATTTGGGTACTATTTAGAGATAAATTTACTATTATATTTTATATAATAAATGTGGAAAGCATCAAGCAATAATATTAACAGTAAATGTTATTTTAGGCTCAAGCTTTGAAGCAAATGGTAGAAAATTATATGAATAGTGGCGGAGCTACAGTTAGAACCCACATACTCAAAATCCTTGCTCCGTCTCTGGGTGGAGGTAGAGATCCCTGAATAGGGTTGTAGTTGTAGTTGTGGAGCTTGTTCTGGAATGGAGTCTCAGTGTTCGATCCTAGAGGCATCGGAGCTAATTGGAACATGCAAGGTGGGGGTGGTGGGTGCTGGAGTGTGCATGGAGGTGCAGTTAGTTGGTTCTTTGATGTTGATGACTGACTTGGACGATGTGTTTTGTTCCTCAGTCTTGGAGGTTGGTTGTTGGAGGAGTGTTTTGAGCGAGGCATGTTGAGAGGTTGGTTGAGGTGCTGTGTTGAAATATTCTGGAGATGATAAAGGAGTTTGAAGAGGTGATGGAGGTCTTATAGATGGCTGAAGAGGATGGTGGTTTAAATGTTGAGCTTTACGTTTGTGTTTGGGGAGTAGTTTACGTGAGGGTTCATTTGATTTTGTTGTAGGAAAGGCTGGCGCAGGTGTAGGGCTACTGTTAGAGCAAAATAATTTGGATGAGAAAGCAGTTATGATTTCTTGTACTTTTCCTATTTGGGAAGCGTCCTTTTCGTTCGTGTGACTATGATTTGCATATGTATGTTGAAGTATATGTTGGTCGTGTGTTTGAGGCTGTGGGAGTGTTTATGTAGTAAGTGTATGCAATGGAAGAGACTCTTGTTTGTTAATAAGTTGCTGTGTAATTGATGAACAATTTTTGCTTTTTGTGTCGTTGTGCTTTGATTTGGTTTGGATTTGGTTGGGTTTAGGGGTAGTACCTTGGGTAGTACTTGTGGATTTTGTAGATTTTGTATTTGTATTTTGTAGATTACCTGTGTAAGAATAATGTGGTACCAAGTCCACGTTAGTCAAATGTACTTTTGTAGTTTGGGGAATTTCGACAGAATTGTTATTGAATTGTAGTTTGGTTGGGATTTGGTTGGGGTTTTCTTCTGTCGTGGTTGTAGTTGTAAGGGTTGTTTTTTGGTAGTTTTCTAGTTTCGAGAAATTGTTATGTGTTTTTGGTTGTAATATTGGGGTTTTTTATCCAGTATTGATTGAAAAAAAAAATTTACACCCTATACCATATTTATCAATAATAAATACCATTTTAAAATAATACATCCTATAAATAACTTTTATCATTTATAGCAAAAAATCTAAATATAGTCACATCCTACAATTAAAGCACCATATATGCCAAATATTATTTTTTCTAAACCCTTTACTCCATTGCCAAGACTGTCGTGGCATTTCTTCCTCCAACACAACCCACATACATGGCATCATTGCCACCATTTCTACTTCCATCTCCACCCAAACCTTCTTTCAGAAAGTCCTATTTCTCTTCTCGCACATGAATACAGATTCTTATACAAATTTTATACATATAGAATACTAATATAGATGGACGTAAGAAGATATTAGTCAGTTGTATTCAACTGTATTTTATATTACTTAGTTGTATTTAAATGTATTATCAATATGTATTCAGTTGTATTTTGGTGTATTAGATTTACAAAAAGTGCTACTGACCTGTATTCTTTTAAAAAATGCAGTTGTATTTTTTTGGTTCTTCCTTCTTCTCACGTTTTATTGTTCAATTCTCTGACCAGAATACTGATTAGTTTTAGATCTTTTAGTTCTTTGAGTTTAATTAGGAGACTATCATGTGATTTGATTTCCTTCTGTTTTTAATAAATCTACGTTTGTGCAAATCGTTACTGTATTCAACACAAGTTGCGCTTGAATACATGTAAATACAGAAGTCAATTAGCTGGAGTTTCTATTTTTCGCCTCTTTTTTTTCTTGTATTCAAGAATACAACACCTTAAATACATGAAATACATTGTATAAAAACATAAAAGGTATCTATAAAACGTAATATAGCAAAAGATATTTATAAATGGTTAATTAGGACTAAAAGATGGTGCTTTTTGGAAAATTCTCAAAAACAAATTGCTATTTTTGGAGAAGGTTACTTTTGTGCATGGGCCTTCCGATATCTCAAAGTGATTTTCCTTGAAAATCAAATCTTTTCCATTTTTTTCTTCGCCATTATTTATTATTTATTTTTTATTTATGTATGCTATTTTCTGATGACATAGTCTTGATAGACGAGACGAGGGTTGGCGTTAATGAAAGACTGGAGGTATGGAGACAGACTCTCGAGTCTAAGGGTTTCAAACTAAGTAGGTCTAAGACTGAATACCTGGAATGCAAGTTTAGCGCCGAGTCGAGCGAAGTAGGCAGGGACGTGAAGCTCTAATTTCAGGTCATCGCCAAGAGGGACAGTTTCAGGTATCTGGGGTCAGTGATTCAGGGGGACGGATAGATCGACATGGATGTCACTCACAATATAGGGGAGGGGTTGTTGAAGTGGAGTCTTGCATCAGAAGTCTTGTGTGACATGAAAGTGCCACAGAAACTCAAGGGGAAGTTTTATAGAGTTGTGGTTAGACCTGCCATGTTGTTTGGGGCGGAGTGTTGGCCGGTGAAGAACTCTCATGTTCAGAGGATGAAGGTTGCGGAGATGAGGATGCTCAGGTAGATGTGTGGGCTCACCAGGTTACATATGATTAAGAATGAAGATATTCGGGAGAAAGTAGGAGTAGCCCTAATGGATGAGAAGATGTGAGAAGCGAGGCTCAGGTAGTTCGGGCATATGCGAAGGAGGACCCCTGATGCCTCTGTGAGGAGTTGCAAGCGGCTCGCGGTGGTTGGCACGAGTCGAGGCAGAGGGAGGCCTATGAGGTATTGGGGAGAGATGATTAGGAAGGACATGGCTAGAATGCGGATTTTCGAGGACATGGCCCTTGATAGAATAGTCTAGAGGTCTAGCATCAGGATTGTAGGATAGGGGCTTCTAGAATTTTTCGTACTTCTTTCCAGGGGATGGGTGGGGTTTGGTAGGGCTCTACATATATGATTTGTGTATTGTATTATACCCTTTTATGGTAGTCACTGGTTGATAGTATTGCATGTCATTTTATTTATAGTTTTATGTTTAGATAATTATTTATGTGATTTCTGATGGAGTCACTAATGCCCTTTTATTTTTGTTTTGCTTTTGTCTTTGTTTTTCTCTTCTTTCCGGAGCCGAGGGTCTACTGGAAATAGCCTCTCTGCCTTTTCGGGTAGGGGTAAGGCATGTGTACATAGTATCCTCCCTAGACCCGACTTTATGGAATTATACTAGGTAGTTATTATTGTTATTGTTGTTGTTATTTTTTTCAGTATTTGAAGACGTAACTTGCTCTATATTTGATGAAGTGTTGCAGTGGTACATCATGCGTCCTAGGCATCCACAGCTTTGACATAGGGGAGTTGAACTCTCATAGTGAATATTTTATAGGTGTTTGCCAATGAGAACATCCCTGGGCACTGGCTTTCCTAGCTGGACTAATATACAAAGTCTTGCATAACGTCCTATACTAGTGTTCCTTGTGCAGCTATCTATTTCTGGTATTGAGCCAATTTGACTTCCTATTTTTTGGAGTATTATTGACATGTCATAGTATTCGGTATGCAATTCTGGCATACGAATCCAAATTGTTGAGAAGGGCATTTGATCATCGGTAGGGTTTAATTTAGGCTCCCATTTGCTAACGGCTAGAAATTGCGATCCTATAATTCAAGGTCCTTGGTGTAGTATTTGGGTAAAATTTTATGAGGTTGTGAACTTGATTAGATAATAGTCTTCACCAAGATCTATCAAGATCAAATCCTCATTTAGGTTCCAAATGATTTTTAGTTTGTTTCTAAGTAGCATGAATCCTAGCAGTTTTACAATCATTACCTGTTGTCATGGTTCATATAGTCATGTTTTTCGGATGAGGAGAATTGTATGAAGAAAGGGATGTGGTTGGGTTTTTCTGATGAGTAGCATGAATCCTAGCCGTTTTCTTAGCAGTTTTATGATCACTGTCTGTTGTCATTGTTCATATAGTCGTGTTCATATTGTTGGATTTTCATGTTCATCGTGTAGATTGAAATGAGTGAAGTCATGTTGTATGCTATCTATTTGTATGAAGCAATTATCTATTAGAAATTTGTCACAAAAGCTTACTTTATTTTCCATCGGTTGCTGATAATTATTTTTACTTGTATTGAGTAGATCTTCTTGTTGCTCGGACATGTGATCATCGGTTGAGGCCATTGGACTTGAGGTATAATTATATTTAAACAAACAAACACGTACAGAGAGTTTCACGAAGAAGAGACTTGTACACACACACACACGCGCACACACACACACACACACACACACACACACATATATATATATATATATATATATATATATATATATATATATATATATGTATATAAATACAATTGCATGCACTCCTGAGATTAAACGGATATTTAATCTTTTGGATTGCAAAAAAAAAATAGCAAGATTTATGATAATTGTGTCTTCTTATCATCGCTCCTATAACTGCAAGTATAAAACTTTTCAAAGGAAGCGATGAGGAGGTAAACCGTCAAATTTATAGTGTAATTTTATACTCTTGAATAATGTGAAAGAAATAGTATAATATCAATGTTATTCTCTTGAATAATGTGATTTTAATTCATTGAGCTAGGAAGAAGTAACTTTTATAGTTATAGATATATAGCTAACCAATGGTTCATATATATCTGTAAATATTTAGTATTGGAAAGAACGCAATGCATCAAATACCGGATTACAAAAGAGTCTATTCCTATACTATAAGTAGGAATAACCAGGCAGCTCATGGTCAACATGTCTGCATGGCATAGGGACATTTCTGGAATTTCATACTTAATATGCTCTCAAGGGATTGTACGTACTAGCTTGCTGCTTGTACACTCTTGATAAGATTGGTGGAAACGTGGGGTCCACCTTAACTTACTGCAATGTTTTATAACGGCACTCTTCGATTTTCACTGTCACACATTTGGGAAATTAAAGAAAAGGGTGTTTCGGTACGGTTGAGAAAAAAAAGTGTGAAAGATAAGGATTTATAGACTTCTGCAAGTATGTAAAATTGGTAATCCATGAGCACTAGAAATATACGAAAAACATTTCATGGACTAATAACTCGTACTTTAATCTCATAAATTTCACACAAATAATATACTTTAATTTAATTTGTATTAACTTAAATTGTATAGTTAATAGTTGTTCCCATCATTTTAAGGTCTCTAAAGTTCTATTTTTATACATAAATTTCTTCCCGTCATTCAATTTTTAAGAACCCCCGCCCTATAAAGTAGTTATAGTAGTAGTGATATAAGGTTTCATAATCAATAATTGACGCTAAAATCATCCAACTTTAATATATATCTCTATAATTTTATAAAAGTAACATTGAAATTCTTCTTTGAGTGAACTATTTTGCTGAGTAAAATAGTGTCTGATTTGACATAAAATTGAAGAACAAAAGTCATCCTTTTCTACTTGTTTCACATGTAAATAGTTTTAGTTAGCTTATGTCCCTTTCCCTAAAAAATAAATGTCATTTTATTTAGTTAAATATACTTGGCCAAAATAAATGTTGCTTGGTAAATTAAAATGACATTAGTTATGTGTTTTCAAATCTATTTTCGATCTAAGAATAATTTGACTAACTTTAGCATCTTTTGAAGATGAACTTGACATAACATTATAACTATGTAATACACATCTTTACAGCTCCAATATTCAAGTAATAGTGTTATTGGGCCCATGCTCGGCATGGGCTATCCCTTACTAGTACTAATATATAAGAGAGGATAAGCAGCTAATAGTCAACATGCATGTTTGGCATCTCAAGGGTGTTCTAGTAATTCGCATGAAATGGAGCAATGTAATTGCATAAAAAGGCATCTTACTGTAGCTGCCATGTAGATATCTGAGTGACTAGACCGAATTGCCCCTTGCTTATGTTAGAATATATCACCACTCTATCCAAAAGCTTTTCTAAGATGTGGGTTCCACCTGACTCTCTATTTATCATTTTCCTAGAGCAAGAATTCGAATATTCTAATAGTCAATTGTACAATTTTTTAAAAATCATGTGGCCAATTTAATAACCACTTGGCTAATGCTACTTTAATATTTATTAGGTGTATTCTTATTCATACAACAAATTATTTGACTGGAGATACTTTTTGATTTAAATTAAGTACAGTTGATGTAAATTAAAGGTTGGAAACTACATGCAAATACTAAATATGATTACATGAAATTTTTATCTTAAGATTTTACATTAAAAAAGATTAAAATCTTTTCGTAATTTCTTATGCAATTTGGAAGTTTGATGTAATTAGCTTTTTAAATTGTCTTTATCTTAATTACTTGTATTGTTTTTTTATTAATTATTCTTACTCTAAATCTTAATATTAGAAGCATGATCATGTAGAGAATTATGGATTTACATGCTTAAAATTAATTTAATAACATCAATAAGCTAAACAATAATCCAATTCCAATACTTAATTATAACTTTTCCATCATTCTTCCCAAAAAAACCAACACTCCCTGTCGTGATGGCGCCCAACACAACTGCTAGCCAAGCCCGACCATTTACACTCTTATCTCGAGCATGAAGCTCAAATCAATTACCTGAACATTAATATCAACAATAAAGCTAAACTAAATAACCACCCCAAAGATCTAGGGTCACGAGTCTAGAGCCTCTAAACATGATCGGATAACAATATTTAAAGATGCAATGCAAAGCACATAATCGCTACGGCGTGTAGCCCGATCCATTTAACATTGACGGCGCTCACTTGGGGTGTGTACAGACTCCGGAGGGGCTCCTACAGCCCAAGCGCAATATCGTTGCGGCGTGCAGCCCGATCCTCATATCAACCGCTGCGGCGTGCAGCCCGATCCATCCTCAGTCCACAATAATCATATAAGTCACCCAACAGCTCAAATTATTATTCAAGGTTTCAGTTCATAAATTATGAAAATACTTTAACTTTTTATTTAATTTTTCCCAAAACAAGTGACTTAGCAATTAAATACTGTGATTTCAAACTAGGACTGAGATCAGTGATTAAGCAAGTATAGCTATCACATATAAAACTATCCCCTAGGGATACTACAGGTCGGCACAAGGCCCCAAACACGGCTTACAGCCCACAATTAAATCAAGGACAGTGTTATTCAACCACTAATAACATATTATTCATATCCGGGATGGACCAAGTCTCAATCCCCAGTAACAATCAATCCCGCACCTACCACGGGGTGCGAACCACGCCCTACTAGCGTCACAATGTGCTAAGTCGGGGTTTCGAACCCTCAGGCTTCCATATCCACAAACTACTCACCTCTAGCCGACCGTAGACTCGTCCGCGATACCTTTTTCTTTTTGAATTTGATGCTTTGTGTGTAGAATCTAGTCAAGCCACAACAATTATATCAATTACGGGTCAAAGAAACATAATCCAATTCAATTTACATGAAATACGCATAAATGCACCAAGTTGGTAAAACTCGACCCCGGGCCTGCTGCTCGAAAAATTCCAAAATTAGTACCAACGTGATCCTCGTCTCGCCACGAGTCCGTGCATATAAAATTTATCGAAATCAGAGTTCGAATGGCCTTTCAAAAGTCAAACTTTCATTTTCAAAACCTAGGCCATAATTCTTCACAATTTCTACCCAAATTCAGGAAGGTCGGTGTTAATTCTACCCTAAAATTGTGTTTTTGAGTCAAGAAACTTACCTTCGATGAATTCCCAGTGTTTTCTCGTGAGTTTCTCTCTCTAGGGCTCAACATACTCCAAAACACGATACGGACTTGTTCCAATCATAAAAATACCATCATAAATATCAAAATCACCATTTTCACACGGATTCAAGCCTTAGTTTCTTCAAAACTTTCGAAACTAACATTCAATCAAAATCCTGACCAAACGACGTCCGAATGATCTGAAAATTTGCAGACATATCCAAAATCACCTAACGGAGCTACTGCAACTGTCGGAATTCCATTTTAACTCCCGGATCAAAATCACACCTACCGTTCGGATTTTCTCAAAATTCAACCTTAGCCAATTCAAGCCTAAAACTACACTGGACCTCCGAATTCGATTCCGATTGCTCTCCTAAGTCATAAATGATCTCCCGAAACTAGTCGAATCATCAGAATTCCATTCCGAGATATCTAACTCATCGGTCAACTTTTGGTTGACTTTTCCAACTTATTCTTCTCATAAAAAGATTTATGGCCTCCTTTCTATTCTAATTCTCACCAATTTGCTTCTAACTCTCCAAACACATATACATTAGCATATTGAAGTATTAAATAAAGAAAACGGGGCGATAACTCCGGTAACGACGGGTCGGGTCATTACATTCTCCCCAACTTAAACAAACTCTTGTCCTCGAGCATACCCAGAGTTGTACTAGAAGCAACCCAGTAGCTGAATGACCTTACCAAGCATATATGCGGGATGGTACCACGTCACCCTATCTTTCATAAGTCTGATAATAGAATATAGCTGAACTTCCACAGTCCATCTGAAACATAGACCACATTGCCCTTTCCGAAATCATATACCTAATCTGAATCCACCGTCTATACTCGGAATACACCCGAATCAATTGTAATAGTCCATACTCGCCACCCAGGGTGAGATCTTATGGTGTACCAAACAACCCAATCACTCGAGACGATGCCCTCTAATCACAACAATTTCCCGCGATAACCAAATACTAACTAAAAAAACATTTTTCATTAGCCAAAGTCTTATTCCAACTCCTTCATGTATATTGCCCACGGCAACCGAACACACGATATATCGAATCTATCTCTCAGGTCATCCATTCATGCATCCATTTCCCTTTTTAACCGATACCACAATAAATTTTGGAGTCAAACCTCAATATTACCTTTCTAACCAGCTTAAACCACACATGCCAACACTCATTAACGGCTCCAACGATCATTTCAATTATACACACCGCACTGGTGATATGATACCTCCACACCGGCCTAAGCCAGGACGAACACAACACAGGCTCAAATAGGAAACGACTGAACACACTCAACCCATCATAACTAACTCAAATACAAGAGCTGTAATTCAATTCCTCCGTACCAACATAACATGGGACTGAGATCCCGTCTCACATTATAGAAATATAGTACCTAAACTCTCCTCGAAAAGTCATAACCTCATTGGCCTTGCCACAACTTATGGTCCCATCCAAACGCTATTACCCATGAGACACCTCAAGTCATAATGCTCAAAATAGTCAGTCACACACAGATTTAGGTCTGAACTCAAGCAATAAATCTCACCCACGGTGAAACAATTAATATATGCCATCAAATCTTGTAAGGACACAACCGATGCGCCATTTGCCAAGCGACACCCAACACTGACTTTCCCAGAGACTAGGAAGTATTGTACACAAGGTAACATATAGAAAAACTATTCTTCATGTCAAACGGTTGCGGCGTGCAACCCGCTCAAAATAACATACCTGTGGTGGCGTGCCACCCGATCCAGACACCATACCTATGGCGGCGTGCCACCCGATCCACACATAAATCTCGCAAACAGATATACGTACCGAGTCAAATTGCTCATTACAATAAACATATATATAGCCTCAAGATCGGCCACAAGAAACGCATCCGACAAAGTTCCCCAATATCGGAACTGAATTAATGGTAGAAACCTCTTTATTGGTATCCGCCACGAAGCCCAACTGACAAAGCAATACCTACCAGCCGTCCACTGGTCCTGGGGTACAACTACCCTGCTGGAGCATACTCTAATGCACTCTGCTACGCAATTTGTGGTATTTCTGACATAGTCCATATCACATTAGTCTAGGGAACTTGACTTATGAATACTAGTCTGCAATCAAGTACCATAACCCAAATTCATCATATCGGCTAAGAGAGAGCCACTACGGCTTCCAATTTCCAATAATTGCTAAACGGTGTCGATACACACGATATACAACCACTGCATAGGCGGATTATGAGAACTTCTAGTCTCCATCACCTATATAACACATGAATCACTATGCCTGATCCCACACTCCACTGTACGAATACTACACACACATCAATCATCCATTCATACCACAAAAGTCATTCAGAAATTTCCCTATGCCATCAACAACTCAATCATCACAGTCGATCCAATAAGAGAATACCACCATACCACTAGATATTATCAATTTACAGTACCTTGTCCCTTTTTGACCATATACCCTGCCAAATCACTAGAATAGCAGTATCATTTTTCCTTAATCACCATAAAGATTGATTCTGAGATCACCTGCAGCTGCTCGCGCTACTCAATAATTTTTAATGACTTCCCATATATTATGAACTGATCTAAAAACCTTGAACGTGCCATTATCAACCTTCCATAACACATCGCATATACCATACCACACTAAGATAACATGGAAACTTCTATCCCTTTCCTATGCCGCAAACATCGTCGCACTCAACTAGTCAAGGACCTTCATAATCCCATATAGAAGAAAAGTCATTACACATTCCATGCTTCGCATACCGACAAGAATATACTCACTTTCAAACCACGGTAAAACACATCACAAACTCTTTCTTCCAATTCATGTTTAACTGACAGGACCGAGTCCTTCTACCCACATCGAGCTATGCAACTGCCAGCACTCAAGAGCTTGGTTGCACCATAGCTGTAAGACTCATTACTTCGAACACGTACCAGGAATTAATCGTATCCCTATCATATCGTTTTAGTTTATTAACAAGTTGTTCCATTTACTCAATTTCCTTTCTGAATCATCTTTAACTTAGTATTAGCCTTTACTGTAGCACTACAATATCTCAACTCATGTTACCACACGAAACTCATGCATAAGACCACACGGTCTAGGACCCATAGGCCACTAAATACTCTCTCAACGTTTCCCAGAAGTACCCCATTCCACAATACTTATTTTGAAGAACTTCCTACGATTTTGAATTCGTATCATTACCTTCCAATATATATACATAGAATCTCGTAATTCACATATCATTACACAAGTCTTGATCTCTTCTAACGAAACCACCGTCTTTAGCCACATACACAATCTTAAGACACCTGACTGTTACAAGCAAAATCTTGAAAACCGCAAAATCATTCACGGGCGTCATTCACCCTTATTCAATTATAATTCAGCTGTCTTATTGAACAGAACCACTCATGCCTTATTAGAACATTGACATCACAGAACATGATTACATACAACTGCATTTAGCTATCTCTCTTTTCTATACACCGAACATTCTTTACCAACAGCAGTTCAAACCATCCTAGTATTTCCTCATGTCTACGAAACACCATAACCTTTATCAGGATTTTCCCAACATACTTAGAGACATAACTAACATAGCACACAACAGTGCAATCAGTTAATCAATGACAACCTCCCCAACTTGGCTCGGACCATACATTAAAGCACGTTTAGCCACTCGTAGCATTCTTACTCAAATGATGCCACAATGTTACAGTGAGATTAAACTCAAGTCATTGACAAGCTTCAGCGGTGACTCAAATCATCATAATCTTAACTCTTCTGCAATTCTTGCATTCATTCACACTCAACAGTTAAGCCTACTCTCTTTAGGTGACAAAAATATTTTCTAAGTCCCAAATTTTCTAAAAATTTTGACAGAGTTTCCTTTGTAATTTGGCCTATCCACCTGCCAGAGAATCACCAAGACCATCCTAACAATACATCCACAACACAACAAGACATCACAATGTATATCAACAACATTAATCTCAATACTACACGAGTTATATTCTAAAAATTGATACATGGACATGCGCTGCACCTGCTCGAATCATAACATATATCGAACACCCTTCAATTACACATCAGAATCACCCCACCTATTTTTGCCTCAATCTAGTAATTCAGTACAACACATTCCACCAGGACACATATAGTCTAATCACTTTAGTCTTCCTGAGTCAAAACTCGTTTTACTACACGTAAGGCACTTTACCTTCAAACTAAGAGATATGATAAATATTCACCATGCCCATAGCTCGGGGCTACACAATAGATTAAAATCAGAATCTAACACCTAACAGCTCGTACATTATCAACTGCCATTTTCCACAGTTAGGGACAATATCGATCACACGAAATTTCATAATACTAGCTCGTAAGATCAGCACCAGGGAGCTCAAGTCATAGAGAAAGATCTGGCCTCAAGTCCTCCCAACTGGCCCAACATGAACTTACGGAGATTATATCTCGCCCCTCGATCGGGGAATCACAAGCCATCAAGGCAATCATATTACCGAGCGCTCGATGCGTACACAGACGCGTGGAAGGAATTTCAAAAATTATATCTCAAACTGAATCACGTACGCACGATAAGAATTCCAAGAAATGTGAAGTGTTTCCTAAAGGTTTGCAGCCTCCCGAGGATAAGTACAAGCGTCCCCATATCGATCCACGAGATTCTACCAACCGGCTCAAGACTCATGGGCTTAGTAACCTAGGCTTTGATACCAACTTGTCACGACCCCAATCCCGGTCGTGATGGCGCCCAACACAACTGCTAGGCAATCCCGACCATTTACACTCTCATCCTGAGCATAAAGCTCAAATCAATTACCTGAACATTAATATCAACAATAAATCTAAACTGAATAACCACCCCAAAGATCTAGGGTCTCGAGTATAGAGCCTCTAAACATGATCATATAACAATATCTAAACAAAATACTCAAGTTTGAATAATGTATAAACAAACAAAAACTGGAATAAGAAGAGAAGCCAGGTTCTGCGAATGTCGGCAGCTACCTCAGCAACTCGATAAGACTCTGTAAAAGTTGGAATGCTCGTCTACTTCTCCTGAGTACATGAATCTACACACAAAGTTGCAGGGAGTGGGGGTGAGTACTAAGTACTCAGTGAGTAATAAATATATACAAGTAGCCAAAAGCAAGAAATCCACATAATACCATAAAATGAAGCTAAACTATAGTCTGATCCTCCTACGAACTAGCGACAACAACACAACACAATTATCACAGATAATTCAACAAATAAAGATGCAATGCAAAGCACATAACCACTACGGCATGTAGCCCGATCCATTTAACGCCGATGGCGCTCAATGGTGCTGTGTACAGACTCCGGAAGGGCTCCAACAGCCTAAGCACAATACCGCTGCAGCGTGCAGCCCGATCCTCATATCAACCACTGGGGCGTGCAGCCCGATCCATCCTTAGTCCACAACAATCATATAAGTCACACAACAGCTCAAATTATTATTTCAAGGTTCCAGTTCATAAATTATGAAAATACTTTAACTTTTTATTTAATTTTTCCTAAAACAAGTGACTTAGCAATTAAATACTATGATTTCAAACCAGGACTGGGATCAGTGATTAAGCAAGTATAGCTATCACATATATAATTATCCCCTAGGATACTACAGGTCGGCACAAGGCCCCAAACACGGCTTACAGTCCACAATTATATCAAGCATAGTGTTTTTCAACCACTAATAACATATTATTCATATCCGGGATGGACCAAGTCTCAATCCACAGTCACAATCAATCCCGCACCTGCCACGGGGTGCGAGCCACGCCCTACTAGCGTCACAATGTGCTAAGCCGGGGTTTCGAATCCTCAGGCTACCATATACACAAACTACTCACCTCTAACCGGTCGTAGACTCGTCCGCAATGCCTTTTCCTTTTGAATTTGATGCCTCGTGTGTAGAATCTAGTCAAGCCACAACAATTATGTCAATTATGGGTCAAAGAAACATAACCCGATTCAATTTACACGAAATACGCATAAATGCACGAAGTTGGTAAAACCCGACCTAGGGCCCACTACTCGAAAAATTTCAAAACTAGTACCAGTGCGATCCTCATCTCGCCAAGAGTCCGTGCATATAGAATTTATCGCAATCGGAGTTCAAATGACCTTTCAAAAGTCAAATTTTTATTTTCAAAACCTAGGCCATAATTCTTCACAATTTCTACCCAAATTCGTGAAGATCGATGTTAATTCTACCATAAAATTGTGTTTTTGAGTCAAGAAACTTACCTTCGATGAATTCCCAGCATTTTCTCGTGAGTTTCTCTCTCTAGGGCTCAAAATTTGTGTTTTTGGTGAATGAACCCGCGACTGCACTGCTTCTGGATTTTAATTCACTGCCTGACACAATTACTCTACGCGTTCGCGATGCCCAGCCCAGTTTTACTCTTCTCGAATGCGACACCTCCCACACGTTCGGGAAGCACAAATTTCTAGCCGTCCGGATTTCTTCTACGCATTCGCGATGCCCAGCTCATGCGAACGCGATGCGCCTCCGCACTCTCCTACGCGAACGCGACATGCTGATCGCGAACGCGATGCGTTCCATTTTCCTCCTACGCGAACGCGAACTCCAGGGACGCGAATGCGAAGCTCAGACCAGCTTGGCCTACGCGAACGCGACGACCTGATCGCGAACGCGAAGGCTTATTTCCTGCTGCACAAACCTGCAATTTTCTGCAGTTTTCTCCAAGTTTCAAATGCCCGGGTGATGGTCCGAATTCATCTCGAGGCCCTCGGGACGCCAACGAAAACCACCAACATACTCCAAAACATGATACGGACTTATTCAAATCATAAAAACACCATCATAAACATCAAAATCACCATTTTCGCACAGATTCAAGCCTAAGATTCTTCAAAACTTCCGAAAGTAACATTCGATCAAAATCCCGACCAAACGACGTCTGAATGATCTGAATATTTGCAGACATATCCAAAATTATCAAACGGAGCTACTGCAACTGTCGGAACTCCATTCCGACTCCCGGATCAAAATCTCACCTATCGTTCGGATTTCCTCAAAATTCAACCTTAGCCAATTCAAGCCTAAAACTACACCGGACCTCCGAATTTGATTTCGATTGCTCTCCTAAGTCATAAATGATCCCCCAAAACTAGTCAAATCATCTGAATTCCATTCCGAGCTATCTAACTCATTGATCAACATTCGGTTGACTTTGCCAACTTATTCTTCTCTTAAAAAGATTTATGGCCTCATTTCTATTCTAATTCTCACCGATTTGCTCCTAACACTCCAAACACATATAAATTAGCATATTAAATTATTAAATGAAGAAAACGGGGCCATAACTCCCGTAACGATGGGCCGGATCGTTACAAGATCACGGGTCCACTTGGCCAAAATACAAGGTTCGGACCAAAACCCGATCACTCATTCACCCTCGAGCCCAAATATATAATTTTATTTGAAATCTGACCCTAATATGAGGTCAAATTCCAAACTGATCAATAAGCCCTAACTCTATCCAAATCCCTACCTCTATCGTAATCCCGAATTTTTTACCCTTAATATCATGTTTTAGGCCTCGAAATCTAATGGGTGTTGATAAAAATGAAAGCAAACGAGCTTAGGACTACATACCAATAAAGTTATGGTGAAGTTTCTCTTCAAAATTGCCCAAGGGGTTAGGAGAAGAAGAAATTTGTGAGAAATGGTGAAATTCACGTAATTCATTCTATTTTTGAACTTAAAAATAACTGAAAAAAATACACTACATGATCGCAAACAGGCCTATGCGATTGCATAAGTTTGACTTTCCTGATCTACATGTTCGCGAATTAGGGGTCGCATTTGCATATGGATAAAACTACCAAGCCCCTAGGCCTATTCCTACTATATGCGTTCGTAACAGACCTGGTGCGTTTGCGTAGAGTAAATTACCAAAGCTCCGCGTCTGCACCAAGGTCTATGCGTTCGCATAGTCCTTCTGTCTTCTTCTCCTTATCCATTGCTAAAATAAAATAAAATTTATTGCTTAATTGTTTTCAATATAAGTGGCTTATAGGATATGATAATGTCATGGGTATTTATATACCCATGTTAACAAGTTATTGACAATAGTAATTGAATTTCTTGCCAAATATAGAAAGTAATTTTCTTTGTATTGAAAATTATAGTAACAAAATTTAAATTGATTTGATTCTTACAATACTATTTGCACCTCAGTAACGTCATCAAATCTGAAATTTCATATCACAGTAGGTAACTGATTTAATATACTTAATTAAATTTATCTAGTAATAATTATCAATTATGAACATAAATTGATAGAACATTAGTTATTTACCAGAAAATTTCAAGCCTTTACAGTAACTAAATTGAGTTCTTTACTTGCACAAATGGAAATAAATTTATCATTTAACTTTAAAAGGATAATATATTATCAATAGTTAAAATCAAGCATTCAATTTAACAATAATCAGATCTGAAATTTAACTTGAATTAGAAAACATTTTAGTGTGCTTACCAAAGTAAATGTGAATGTAACTAATAGAGAAAAACTTTCAGATTTTATGATTTTAAAATTTTGGAAATGCATTAACATCAATAGAGAAGAACTGACACTTAATTTTTTTTGGTGAAAGAGAAATATTCTTACGAATCACCAAACCAACATCAAATGTACATTTTGTTCTCCTTATGATTTTTACTCCTCAATTTTCTAATCTATTCTATTACATCATTGCTATCTAACTATTTCTATTCTATTTACATTAGCTTTCGTATCCATAATTTTTATCTTAATATTCTTGACTTTTTTCCCAGGATTTTCTGCATGACCACCCTGCATTCTTCCTGTACAGTCTTTATCAACTTCTGCGGTCTTTGGACTTTGAGACTCCACAGTGCATCATTCCTTGCTTTCCATTTATGGTATATTGTAGCTGCTAAGATAGAACTGGTGATGGTTCAACATGCTTTTCCTCTTGAATTTATTGTCATCCTTCTCCATAGTCCTTCTAACTTGTACTGCCGCACTCCAATTTGTAGGCATTTGAGTATCTCAATCTGGAAAGTCTTTGAATAGTTACTTTCAAAGAAGATGTGCTCAACTGTTTCTGCTCCATCTGCAGATATAGCACATTGTGATTCCTTGCATATCCCCAGCTTGGAGTCTTTCTCTTGTCTGAAGTCTCCTGTCCATAGCTAACCAGCAAATGAAGCTATGCTTTCAGATGTTGTTACTACTCCACACCCATCTGCTACTCGCCCATCTTTCTCTTGTCCTTTGCTTCCATGTATAGCCATTTGTCACTGTGTATTTTTTTTGTTTGCCAACCAATTCTGCTGATCAAATCCTACATCAAATGAATCTTTGATAGAGCAGATTTTTCTCCAATACTAGTTGCAGTCCTGTGGAGGTTTGTATTGCCACCAATCCTTCTTCTTCAAGTATATATGACCATTGCACCCACAAGCTATCATCGTTTTTTGCTATATTCCATACATATTTGGCTATGAGATCTTCTTTGCTGAAATTGGAACACTTTGACATCTGAAAGGCATAATACCTCTTTTATATCCAGTTATTTTATATAAGTGAGACAGATCATGTTTATTCATGTTTCCACTATAGATGTTAGATTTAGCTCCATTGGTTTTTAACCCTGAAGCTTCTGAAAATGTAGCTAAGACCCTCATCATCAGTAGTATTGATGGCAGTTCTCCCTTGCAGAATTGCAGAACATCATCAACAAAATATAAGTAGTTCAGTTTAAGCCCTTTACATTTTGTATAAAACTCAAACCCCTGCATTGTAGATACTTGTTGCATTATTTTTGAGAAATACTCCATACATATTACAAATATTAAAGGTGATATTGGGTCACCTTGTCTCAACCCCCATTTTCCTTCAATACTCCCATACATTCCTCCATTTAGAGCTATTGAGTACCTGGTTATTGTGATGCACTGCATTATCCATTTAATATGTGAGGAAAGTTTAATGCATGGAGCATCTCATGAACAAAGTCCCATTCTACTGTATCATATGCCTTTCTCAAATCTATCTTGATGAGGCAGCTTTTCATAGATGCTTTCCTGTTGTACAGTCTTACTAGATCTTGGCAAATAAGGACAGTTTGTACTATACTCATACATGTAACAAAAGCACTTTGATTTTCTGAAATGAGTCCTGGTAGTACTCCCTTCAACCTCATGCACAATATTTTTTAGATGACTTTGAACAGAGTATTGCAGAAAGCCATTGGCCTATAATCTAGTTGAGTATGCCTGCTTTTAGGCACACGTGTGATTCTTGTTTCATTCAAATTTTTCTGCATGGTTCCTTTCTGAAAGAATTCCATCACCCTTGTTTCCACATATTTGCTTACTATCTCCCAACAATCTTTAAAGAATTGGCTGGTATAAACATCAGGTCCAAAGGCTTTTTCTCTTGCAATTGACCATACAGCTGCTTTTATATCCTCTATTTGGAACTCCTGTGTTAGCCATTCCCTCTACTCCTGATTTAGTATTGCCCTTTCCTTACTAGTGTACTACATACATTCTTTTTGTTCTCATTTTTCTCCCCTTGTAGTTCACTATAGAATTCTATGAAAGCTTGGGAAACCTCTTATGTATCTTTCCTAGTGATTGAATTCTTGTCAACCACTAAGAACATTCTGTTCATGCTCCTTGTCACGACCCCAAATCCGGTCGTGATGGCGCCCAGCACATTGCTAAGCCAGCCTGACCAATCCATATCAACCACGGAGCTAGAAGCTCTCTTTAACCCATTTAAGCAAATTAATTCAAGAAATAACAGCGATATATGTAACGAAAACGGGAAACCAAGTCCCATAATACATCAACTCCCATAGACCGAAGGGTCAAGAGTCATGAGCCTCTACTGAACATGAGTGTATAAAGGTTTACAAGATACCAAGTGCGGAAAGAAAAGTCAATACAAAATCAAGACGGTAAGAAGGAATATCGGGTCCTGCGGACTCTGCAGCTACCTCGTATATCCCACAAACGTAGCCTCGCACAGCTACTGGATCACTGCTGAGAGGTACCTGGATCTGCACACAAGGTGCAGGGAGTAAAATGAGTACTGCCAGACTCAGTGGTAATAAACAAGGGTAAGACAGCGCAGATAAGAAATCCGCAATAAAGCACTATGTAAAGCTATAATCAGCTACCCTGTCATAGAATCAATCTTCACTGTACCTGTACCAACAAATACCAATAAATAGCATAACAGCTAGCGGATGTAGCTAAATGCAATGCAATGCATGATATGACCGCTACGGCGCGTAGCCCGACTCCAATTTTGGGTACCCGTGCTCACTGTGGGGGTTCAGACTCCAGAGGGGCTCCTACAGCCCAAGCACATCTCATAGAGATATTCTCGCGGCGTGCAGTCCGATCCAACATATATCCTGCTGCGGCGTGCAGCCCGATCCACTACTAGTCAGCTAATATGCAGATACAGCCTCGCAGGCTCAAAAATAGTTTTTGAAAACTCTTTTATCATTTTTCAGTTGGAAAACAGTAATACCAAGTTCCAGAGATTGGAATTGGCATAATAACAAAAATAGCTGCGGACTAGTAGTAAACTAGCATGTCTATATGATAAGACAATGATAACGATCCTCGCGGGATCCAATAACTGGCTCACGGCCCACATGTATAATCAACCGCCCAAGAAGGGGGTTCCTCGGCTCAAGAGTGGCCATCATTACAATATATATATATATATGCGACCATCCGAGAAGGAGGTTCGACGGCTCTAGAATAGCCAATAATACAGTATCAACAGGTTGGACTAATATATAGTCTCCAATTCATGATCGACCCCGCACTCTCGAGAGTGTGCGTGTCTCGCCGCTATACAGCGTCACAAAGTGGTATACCGGGGTTTCGAACCCGCTGGTCATCACCCACATCTATTACTCACCTCAATACGGCGCGACGACTATTCCGAAATGCCCTTGCCACGAGAATCAAGCTCCGCACGCGTAGAATCTGATCAAATACAGTAGAAATACAACAAATTAGGCCAATGGGACGACACCCAATCAATATAGCTCAATTTACATCAAAATTCCCAAAGTTGTCAAAACCCGACTTCCGGTACGCTTATCGAAAAATCACGAAAGTCACATATTCGGAACCCTCATCTCAATACGAGTCTAAGCATATCAATTTTACCAAATTCGGACTCCATTTGCCCATTCAAAACCTTGATTTTCTAAAGTTCAAGACTAGGGCTAAATCCTCCATAAATTACCCCAAATTCCTCCATTTTCATGATATAATTGCATAATATTACCAATACTAATCATAGTTTAAGTCCATAGATGATTACCCTGATGATTTCCCTTGAATTTCTCTTCAAAATCGCCCAAATCGCCTCTAAAGCCGAGACCCAAAATGTGTGAAATGTTCTGAAATTTTTTCTAACTTCTGATACACTTACTTACAGCGATTTTCGCTTCTGCGGAACATTTTCCGCTTCTACGCTCCCGTATCCGCGACCAAAGGGTCGCTTCAGCGGTTCCAGGCCTAGCCGGCCATTTCCGCTTCTGCGAGCAAAGGGCCGCTTAACCGGGCCCGCTTCTGCGAAGAATCGTCCGCTTCTGCGGACACATCCACCTTCGCGCATCATTGACCGCTTCTGCGGTCTCGCCCAAACGATCAAATGTCCGTTTCTGCGGACCATGCACATTTTCTTCCCCTTCCGCTTCTGCGATCAATGGCTCGCACCAGCGGTGCCGCTTCAGCGGAATATCTTCCGCTTCTACGTAACCAGCCGCTCCTGCGCACCTCGTCCGCTTCTGCGGACTCGCTCCTGCGTCCAAAATTCCGCAGGAGCGGAAACAACAGAAGCAGGATCCCAACCTGCAATTTTCCACAATTTTATCCCGTTTAACCATCCGAAAACACCCCGAGGCCCCGGGACCTCATCCAAACATACCAACACATCTTAATACCTCATTCGAACTTGCTCCAATCCTCAAAACACGTCTAACAACATCAAAACCCATAATTCGCATCGAATTCAAGCCTAAATTCCTTAAAACATTCCAAATTACACATTCAATCAAAAACCCGACCAAACGACGTCCGAATGACCTGAAATTTTGCAGGCACATCCAAAATCACCTAACGAAGCTATTGCAACTGTCGGAATTCCATTTCCCAACCCCCGGATCAAAATCTCACCTACCGTTCGGATTTCGCCAAATTCAACCTTAGCCAATTCAAGCCTATTTCTACACCGGGCCTCCAAATTCAATTCCGATCGCTCCCCTAAGTCACAAATCACCTTCCGGAACTAACCGAATCATCGAATCCGATTCCGAGCCCTCTAACCAAATAGTCAACTCCGGGTTGACTTTCCTTATTCAAGTTTCTTTCACAAAGGCTATATGCCTCATTTTCAATCCAATTCACTCCTAACTCACCCGATAGACTTTAACATTGATATAAAATCATAAAACATGTATTTACAACATAACGGGGTGGTAATTACCGTGACGACGGGCCGGGTCGTCACATTCTCCCCCTCTTAAGCAAACGCTCGTCCTCGAGCGGGTCAAGAAACATACCCGAAGTCTCAAACAAGTGAGGATATCTGCTCCGCATCTCCCGCTCGATCTCCCAAGTGGCCTCCTCCACGGGTCGACCTCTCCACCGAACCTTAACTGATGCAATCTCCTTAGACCTCAATTTTCTCACCTGACGTCCCAAAATGGCAATATGCTCCACATTATAGGATAGATCACCATCAAGCTGAATGGTGCTGAAATCTAATACATGAGACGGATCTCCAATGTACTTCCGGAGCATAGACACATGGAATACTGGATGAACGCTGGATAATCTGGGCGGCAAGGCTAACTCATATGCCACCTCTCCAACTCTCCTAAGTATCTCAAAAGGACCAATGTACCTGGGACTCAACTTTCCTTTCTTCCCAAACCTCATGACACCCTTCATCGGTGAAATCTTCAACAATACTCTGTCACCAACCATGAAAGACAACTCTCGAACTCTACGGTCCGCATAACTCTTCTGACGAGACTGTGCTGTACGAAGCCTCTCCTGGATCAACTTTGCTCTATCCGGAGCATCCTGGACTAACTCAGTCCCTATCAATCTAACCTCACCAGGCTCAAACCATCCCACGGGGGATCTACATCGCCTGCCATACAATGCCTCATACGGGGCCATCCGAATACTCGACTGATAACTGTTGTTGTAGGCAAACTCAGCAAGTGGTAGGAACTCATCCCACGAACCACCAAAATCAATCACACAAGCTCTCAACATATCCTCCAAGATCTGAATAGTACGCTCAGACTGTCCGTCTGTCTGGGGGTGAAATGTTGTACTCAACTCAACCCGCGTACCCATCTCTCGCTGAAATGCTCTCCAAAACTGAGAAGTGAACTGAGTACCCCTGTCGGATATGATAGACACTGGAACTCCATGCAACCGAACAATCTCTCGAATAAAGATCGCCGCCAACCGCTCCGATGAGTAGGTAGTACTAACTGGAATGAAGTGAGCTGACTTGGTCAGTCTATCCACAATCACCCATACGGAATCAAACTTCCTCGCCGTCCGAGGGAGTCCAGTAACAAAGTCCATAGTGATCCTCTCCCATTTCCACTCAGGAATAGCAATGCGCTGAAATACACCACCGGGCCTCTGATGCTCGTACTTAACCTGCTGACAGTTGAGGCACCGTGCTACATGTCCTGACAATGTCCATTTTCATCTTTCTCCACCAATAGTGTTGTTTCAAATCTTGATACATCTTAGCGGCTCCTGGATGGATAGAATACCGCGAGCTATGGGCCTCCTCCAGAATCAACTCACGAAGGCCATCAACATTGGGCACACATATCCGGCCCTGCATCCTCAATACGCCGTCACTATCAATGGTGACATCTCTAGCATCATCATGCTGAACTCTGTCCCTCAGGACAGCCAAATGTGGATCATCATACTGACGCTCACGAATACGATCATATAGAGATGACCGAGATACAACACAAGCCAATACCCTGCTGGGCTCCGAAATATCTAACCTCACTAGCCGATTGGCTAGCACCTGAACATCATAAGCAAATGGCCTCTCCTCAGCTGGAATATATGCCAAGCTCCCCATACTGACCGCCTTCCGGCTCAAAGCATCGGCCACCACATTGGCCTTCCCGGATGATATAATATAGTAATGTCATAATCCTTCAGCAACTCAAGCCATCTCCGCTGTCTCAAATTAAGGTCTTTCTGTTTGAACAAGTGCCGGAGACTACGATGGTCGGTATACACCTCACAAGACACACCGTACAAATAGTGCCTCCAAATCTTCAATGCATGAACAATGGCGGCTAGCTCCAAGTCATGAACAGGATAGTTCTTCTCATGCGGCTTCAACTGCCGAGAAGCATAAGCAATTACCTTTCCTTCCTGCATCAACACATAACCTATCCCCACTCTCGAGGCATCACAATAAACGGTATATGAACCCGAAGCCGATGGCAATACTAACACTGGAGCTGTGGTCAAAGCTGTCTTGAGCTTCTGAAAGCTCCCCTCGCACTCATCCGACCACACGAATGGTGCACCCTTCTGGGTCAATTTAGTCAATGAAGAAGCAATGGATGAAAATCCCTGAACAAACCGGCGATAATACCCCGCCAAGCCAAGAAAACTCCCGATCTCTGTAGCTGAGGACGGTCTAGGCCAACTCTGCACCGCCTCTATCTTTTTCTGATCAACCTGAATACCATCACGAGACACCACATGTCCCAGAAATGCTACGGACTCGAGCCAAAACTCGCACTTGGAGAATTTAGCATATAGCTTCTCCTCCCTCAATCTCTGCAACACAATACTCAAATGCTGAGCATGCTCCTCCCGGCTACGGGAGTAGACTAGAATGTCATCAATGAACACAATCACAAATGAATCCAAATAAGGCCTGAACACACTGTTCATCGGATGCATAAATGCTGCTGGGGCGTTGGTCAACCCAAACGACATCACAAGGAACTCATAATGACCATATCGGGTCCTGAATGCAGTCTTCATAATATCCGAGTCCCCGATCTTCAGCTGATGATAGCCCGAACGAAGATCGATCTTAGAAAACACCCTCGCACCCTGTAACTGATCAAACAAATCATCTATGCGCGGTAGAGGGTACTTGTTCTTCACCGTCACTTTGTTCAATTGCCTATAATCAATACACATTCGCATGGAACCATCTTTCTTTTTAACAAACAATACTGGCGCACCCCACGGAGACACACTAGGGCGGATGAAACCCTTATCTAGAAGCTCCTGAAGCTTCTCTTTCAGTTCTTTCAACTCAGCTGGTGCCATCCGATAAGGAGGAATGGATATGGGCTGAGTGCCGGCACCAAGTCAATGCCAAAATCAATATCCCTGTCCGGCGGCATGCCCGGCAGGTCTGAGGGGAAATACATCTGGGAAATCCCTCACAACAGGTACCGAATCAATGCTAGGAGACTCGGCTCCCACATCTCTCACAAAAGCTAAGTACGATAAACACCCTTTTTCAACCATCTTCTAAGCTTTTAGGAATGAAATAACACGGCTAGGGACGAAATCGGTCGAACCCCGCCACTCAATCCGAGAAATACCAGGAATGGCCAACGTAACTGTCTTAGCATGACAGTCCAATATAGCATGATACGGAGACAACCAGTCCATACCCAATATAACATCAAAGTCCACCATCCCCAACAATAACAAATCTGCCTGGGTCTCCAGACCCCCAATAGATATAACACGGGATCTATAGACATGATCCACAACAATCGTATCACCCACGGGGGTGGATACATGAACAGGTAATTCAAGACTACCACGAGTTGCACCCAAATGATGTGCAAAATAAGAGGACACGTAAGAATATGTGGACCCTGGATCAAATAGAACAGAGGCATCTCTGTGACAGACAGAAATGATACCTGTAATCACAGCATCGGAGGCAACCGCATCACGCGTCTGTCAGGAAGTGCATAGAACCGTGCCTGACCTCCACCGGATCTCTCCTCGCCCCTGGGGCGACCACGAGAAGACTGACCTCCACCTCTACTAGACTGAGATGGTGCTGAAGAGGAGGGCTGATCCCTCTGCTGAGTCCTGCCCCTACGTAGTCGAGGGCACTGCCTCCTCATGTGGCCAAACTCACCACACTCGTAACATGCACCTGGTGCTGGAGAAGTAGGTGCTGCACTCTGGGCTGGGAGGGCACTAAGTGATGACCGACCCTGCTGAAACCCCTGTCGACCACGACCATAAGAACCTCCGCTCTGCTCTGGGCGGCCTGAATGAGAAGGTCTAGATGAGCGACCTCTGCTCTGCTGGGAATGCCCTCTAGATGGAGCACCACCGAAACTACCAGAACCACGAGGCCTCTTGGCCTCCCGCTCCTCTCTCTCTCGGCGACGATCCGCCTCAATGGAGCGTGCCATATCAGCAACCTGCTCAAACGATGATGATAGAACTCGCTCGCTGGTCATAAGAATACGGATAGAGTAGTTGAGGCCATCAATGAACCTCCTGATCCTCTCCCTATCAGTGGGGATCATCCATGTGGCATGCCTAGCCAACTGAGTGAATCTAAGCTCATACTGGGTCACAGACATGTCGCCCTGAATCAACCATTCGAACTGGCGACGTAGCTCCTCGCGACGAGACTGAGGTACATATTTCTCTAGAAAGAGAGTAGAGAACTGCTGCCATGTGAGAGGTGCTGCTCTAGCAAGCCTACGCCTCTCAAACTCCTCCCACCAATCAAATGCGGGACCGGTGAACTGAAATGTAGTAAATGAAACTCCGCCGGACTCAAGAATACCAGCCGTACGCATCATCTTCTAACACTTATCCAAGAAACCCCGGGCATCCTCGCCCTCAACGCCACCGAAATGGGGTGGTCGAAGTCTACCAAATCTCTCAAGACGACGCTGCTCGTCATCGGGCATAACTCTGAACCACATGCTCTGGAGCTGGAGCCGGTGCGGTTGGAGGAATAACCGGTGCAATAACCCGAGCGGGGACCGCCTCTTCGTCCGAAGTCTCTGAACAACCGGGTTCGGTGTGCGAGCTGCAGGGGTCCGCCGACCACCCCCCGACTGAGATGTCGCTACGGTAGCGGTAGCCGAAACTACCCGAGCTAAACCGGAACACACCGATAATATCCGAGCAAGAGTCTCCCGAAGACCGGGAATAGCAATAGATATAGTCCGGCCCCGAACCGGGGCTGCCGGAGCATCGACCACCGGGGGCCGCTCCCGAGCCGGTACAACGGGCGGGTCGGCCGGCACCGCCTCGGCCGCCCTACCTCTACCTCTAGCACGACCGCGCCCACGGCCTCTAACAGGTGGCAATGGAGGTCGTCCACCTCGTCCCGATGCTCGCGTTCTCGCCATCTGCGAGAGAATAGAATATAGAAGTTCAGTTCTCAGAACAACAAGATCGCACGACAGAGTTCAAGAAAAGTGAAGTTTTCCTAAAGGTTCGCAGCCTCCCGAGGATAAGTACGGGCGTCCCCGTACCGATCCACAAGACTCTACTAACCGGCTCAAGACTCATGAGGCCTAGTAAACCTAGGCTCTGATACCAACTTGTCACGACCCCAAATCCGGTCGTGATGGCGCCCAGCACATTGCTAAGCCAGCCTGACCAATCCATATCAACCACGGAGCTAGAAGCTCTCTTTAACCCATTTAAGCAAATTAATTCAAGAAATAACAGCGATATATGTAACGAAAACGGGGAACCAAGTCCCATAATACTTCAACTCCCATAGACCAAGGGTCAAGAGTCATGAGCCTCTACTGAACATGAGTGTATAAAGGTTTACAAGATACCAAGTGCGGAAAGAAAAGTCAATACAAAATCAAGACGGTAAGAAGGAATATCGCGTCCTGCGGACTCTGCAGCTACCTCGTATATCCCACAGACGTCGCCTCGCACAGCTACTGGATCACTGCTGTAATCAAATACCCTGTCACAGAATCGATATCAACTGTACTACTGCCAGACTCAGTGGTAATAAACAAGGGTAAGACAGCGCAGATAAGAAATCCGCAATAAAGCACTATGTAAAGTTATAATCAGCTACCCTGTCATAGAATTAATCTTCACTGCACCTGTACCAACAAATACCAATAAATAGCATAACAGCTAGCAGATGTAGCTAAATGCAATGCAATGCATGATATGACCGCTACGGCGTGTAGCCCGACTCCAATTTTGGGTACCCGTGCTCACTGTGGGGGTTCAGACTCCGGAGGGGCTCCTACGGCCCAAGCACATCTCATAGAGATATCCCTGCGGCGTGCAGTCCGATCCAACATATATCCTGCTGCGGCGTGCGGCCCGATCCACTACTAGTCAGCTAATATGCAGATACAGCCTCGCAGGCTCAAAAGTAGTTTTTGAAAACTCTTTTATCATTTTTCGGTTGGAAAACAGTAATATCAAGTTCCAGAGATTGGAATTTGCATAATAACAAAAATAGCTGCGGACTAGTAGTAAACTAGCATGTCTATATGATAAGACAATGATAACGATCCTCGCGGGATCCAATAACTGGCTCACGGCCCACATGTATAATCAACCGCCCAAGAAGGGGTTCCTCGGCTCAAGAGTGGCCATCATTACAATATATATATATATATATGCGACCATCCGAGAAGGAGGTTCGACGGCTCTAGAATAGCCAATAATACAGTATCAACAGGTTGGACTAATATATAGTTTCCAATTCATGATCGACCTCGCACTCTCAAGAGTGTGCGTGTCTCGCCGCTATACAACGTCACAAAGTGGTATACCGGGGTTTCGAACCCGCTGGTCATCACCCACATCTATTACTCACCTCAATACAGCGCGACGACTATTCCGAAATGCCCTTGCCACGAGAATCAAGCTCCGCACGCGTAGAATCTGATCAAATACAGTAGAAATACAACAAATTAGGCCAATGGGACGACACCCAATCAATATAGCTCAATTTACATCAAAATTCCCAAAGTTGTCAAAACCCGACTTCCGGTACGCTTATCGAAAAATCACGAAAGTCACATATTCGGAACCCTCATCTCAATACGAGTCTAAGCATATCAATTTTACCAAATTCGGACTCCATTTGCCCATTCAAAACCTTGATTTTCTAAAGTTCAAGACTAGGGCTAAATCCTCCATAAATTACCCCAAATTCCTCCATTTTCATGATATAATTGCATAATATTACCAATACTAATCATAGTTTAAGTCCATAGATGATTACCTGATGATTTCCCTTGAATTTCTCTTCAAAATCGCCCAAATCGCCTCTAAAGCCGAGACCCAAAATGTGTGAAATGTTCTGAAATTTTTTTCTAACTTCTGATACACTTACTTACAGCGATTTTCGCTTCTGCGGAACATTTTCCGCTTCTACGCTCCCGTATCCGCGACCAAAGGGTCGCTTCAGCGGTTCCAGGCCTAGCCGGCCATTTCCGCTTCTGCGAACAAAGGGCCGCTTAAGCGGACCCGCTTTTGCGAAGAAGCGTCCGCTTCTGCGGACACATCCGCCTCTGCGCATCATTGACCGCTTCTGCGGTCTCGCCCAAACGGTCAAACGTCCGCTTCTGCGGAACCAGCCCATTTTCTCCCCGTCCGCTTCTGCGATCACTGGCTCGCACCAGCGACCCCGCTTCAGCGGAATGGCTTCCGCTTCTACGTAACCAGCCGCTCCTGCGCACCTCGTCCGCTTCTGCGGACTCGCTCCTGCGTCCAAAATTCCGCAGGAGCGGAAACAACAGAAGCAGGATGCCAACCTGCAATTTTTCCAAATTTTCTCCCATTTAACCATCCGAAAACACCCCGAGGCCCCCGGGACCTCATCCAAACATACCAACACATCTTAATACCTCATTCGAACTTGCTCCAATCCTCAAAACACGTCTAATAACATCAAAACCCATAATTCGCATCGAATTCAAGCCTAAATTCCTTAAAACATTCCAAATTACACATTCAATCAAAAACCCGACCAAACGACGTCCGAATGACCTGAAATTTTGCAGGCACATCCAAAATCACCTAACGAAGCTACTGCAACTGTCGAAATTCCATTCCGACCCCCGGATCAAAATCTCACCTACCGTTCGGATTTCGCCAAATTCAACCTTAGCCAATTCAAGCCTATTTCTACACCGGGCCTCCAAATTCAATTCCGATCGCTCCCCTAAGTCACAAATCACCTTCCGGAACTAACCGAATCATCAGAATCCGATTCCGAGCCCTCTAACCAAATAGTCAACTCCGGGTTGACTTTCCTTATTCAAGTTTCTTTCACAAAGGCTATATGCCTCATTTTCAATCCAATTCACTCCTAACTCACCCGATAGACTTTAACATTGATATAAAATCATAAAACATGTATTTACAACATAACGGGGTGGTAATTACCGTGACGACGGGCCGGGTCGTCACACTCCTTCATTCCTTGATAGCACTATGGAAGAATTTGGTATTTTGGTCTCCTTTGGTGAGCCATTGAATCCTGCCTTTTTGCCAAAGGTATGTGTTCGTTGCTCCCCTACCCTCCCCCATATTGCCTGGATGTTTTTGATAGTTGAGTTTCCTTTTCTATCAGTTCTTTGTTTCTGCCATCTTGTTGTAGTTCTGCTTGGCATTTTTTAAGTTCTACTATGACTAAATCAGCTTTTTCTCAACATCTGCAAACCTTTTTTGTCAGTTTTGTCAATAGTGCCTTTAGTCTATTCATTTTTCCCACTTTGAACATTTTATTCCCATCTATCTCCTTCTCCCACCTTTGTTGGACTTTTTCCTTGAAATCACTTGCCAGTTTCCACATGTTGAAATACTTGAATTGTCATTTAGTACTTCTTTTGACCTTGTCCCAGTTAATAATAGCACTGCAGTGGTTAAACAGTCCTTCATGCATGTAATTCACCTCTAAGACTGGTAGGCTTGCAATCCAATCATTTTTACTAGAACTCTGTCTATTATACTATAGACTATATCTTCCCTTTCCTGCTTATTATTCCACGTATAGAAAGTACCTGATGATCTTAGTTCCTACAGCCCTTAATCTGCTATACAGTCCCTAAAATCCCTTACTTCAGAAATTGTAATAGGTCTTCCTATTTTGTCTTTTTTATTTAGTACACAATTGAAATCTCCCATCACAGCCCAAGGTCCCATTATCTTTCCCTTGATATCTTTAATTTCTTGCCATAGTGTCCTCCTCAGAGCTGGACATTGAAGCCATAAACCATAGATATAGCAAAGTTCATTCCAGTTCTTTTATATATAACTTGATAGTGTATCATTTGTGCAGTTACTGATTCAATTTGTACTTGCATGACTGATGGTTTCCAAACTAGCCAAACTCTCCCCCTGGATAAGCTCTTAGATTATTTGTTAGAGACTAACCTTTACATAGATTAAGAGAAGATTTGTGAGCACTTCTTCTCTTAATATTAATTTCTAGGAGTCCAAATAGGCTAACTTTAAACAAGAAGTTGTTTGCTTCTTCTTGCTTAGCTAGTCTATTCAGACCCTTGGTATTCTAGAATCCTATGCTATCCATTCCTCTGGGAAGGGCTTCCCCCCTTCCCCAAAATGTGCTCTCCATCTTCATGTTGTCCCTGTATTTCTTGGCCCTCTCCATCTTGTTCTATCAACCACATCTTGTTATTTTATCCCAAAGCCCCAATTGAGTTGACTAGGTAGATATGATTCCCATGTATGTCTTTCCCTCTTTGTGCCCAGGTACATTTTTGTATGTATGTTGCCTTCTTACCATCTCTTCTCAGCTCCTTTTGAGTCCCTATCACAACTTTCTATGATTCATTTTGTTTTTGCTTCTCTTCCTCACCTCCTGTTTTTTAGTTCATGCTTCCTTCTTCTTTGCTTTGCTTTTCCTCCCATTCTTTTTGTTTTTCCTTCTGCTTCTCCAGTTGGATATGCTTCCTACACTCCTTTACTTCATGCCCATAGTTGCTGCATTCCTTGCAAAATATTGGTTTCCACTCATAATTCACCCTTTGCTCCACAATTTTCCCAACTTCATTTTCAAACTTTACAATTTGTGGGTAAGGTTGATCAAGTGTAACCTCTACCAGCACCCTTGCGCATGTCATTCTTTCTTTCCATGTTGTAGTTTTATCTGCTTTCATTGGTTTCCCTACTAGGCCAGCAATTTTTGTTAGAGCATTCTTATCCCAATACTTAATCTCCAAGCCAGGGAGTCGAATCCATATAGGTGCAGTGCTGAATGATTCTTTCCTGGTATCTATATCTTATGTTCAAGGCTTTATGATAACAGGCTTTTTGTCGAACATATGGATACCTTCTTCAAGTACTTTGATTATGCTTTCCATCTGAGCAAATTTCACTAGAAACACTCCTCTATTTACTTGAGCTGCCTTATCAATTCCTAATTTTCCCCAAATTCGATGAAAGTAACCATTCATTACTACTTGCGAAGGGTTTGAGCCCAAAACATAGCATATAATTACATTACTCCACTAATCTACTTCCTCTTTGGTATCTTTCATGGTTATTTATACATTTTGAGTAGCTGATTCTTTAGTTATTAGTTCCAATTCATCTACATCTGGACTGTTCGTTATAATTCTACTCCATAACCTCAATTTAGATTCACTTTGTGATTTTGCCCCCATCTTACCTTCGTGTTCTCCTTCATACTCTGTGATATCTGCCCATAAGTGTTTTGCTGATGAGTTCTGCTTCAGATATTCACCATACAAGAGTTTTCCTACTGAGTTTTGCTGCAAATCTTCGCCATGCAAGAGTTTTCCTGGTGTTTCCTGCTACATTGCGATCATGTCCAGCTCTAGTTGGGTAATTCCTTGTAATACGTTGATACACTTCATTGTCTTTGCATCTGTAGAACAAAGAATTCCATATTTGACATTGTTCTGTAGTTGATCAGTCCCTTGAGTCGGTTGTCTTCCTCCTCTAGCCTTCGATTTCCTCATCATTTCAATTTTCACTGAGAGGAGACGCTCATTCTAGAAAGAGAAATTTTACAGAAACCCTAATTTGAAATAATTGACACCTAATTTGAAATGGAAAATGTTAAATATAACGAACACAGACATAAATTACACTCCAATAAATTCTTAAATTTGTGAAAGACTTAAAGTAAATTTATTGTATCAACAATGCAAAACATGTTGAAACGTTAATACCATTTTTCCTTCATAAAAATATATTAAAATAGAATAAACCCAAATGAAATACCAAAGTTAAATAATCGATTGACTATATTATTAAAGTCAGTTTTTCTTAATTTTCATATTCAATTAATTACTAATTGGAAAATCGCATTTACCAATTGAAGCATCACATTAGCAATAGTATTTTATAGATTTTAATGAATAAGCTAGTTCAAATAAAATTATCGACTTAAATGGTGAATTCAATTATATTTTACACAACAGAAACTAAATAGTTAAAATTTTCTTTATGGTGATTGATGATTATAAGGACATCCTAGTTATAGGAATTAATTGAGTCTTTTATGATTATAGTCTAATTAGAAAAGAAATTGTAAATATTGTGGAAATATGTAAGTTCATTAGATCTAGAAACCATACTAAATCATAAAAGATACTTGAGTAAATTATTTTTTTTTTTTTGGCTCACAAGAGAAACTTTTATTCAAAAACAAAGACTGATTAATGACACAGTAAGGATCGGGCGTGTAGAACCCGTTCCCAAAACATCTTCTTATAGTACATCTAAGATAAAAGTGGGAGGGGAACCATAAAGAGCATGATATCTCTTCGTATTTCAGGTTGACCGCCTTTCCCTTAGCAAGCCAGTTTGTCGACAGCAACATTTCCTTCTCTAAAGATATGGCCACATGTGGCTTGTCCAATTCCTCCAATAGATGCTTGCAATCCGTTAATATGTATATGAAAAGCATGTTATTTGATGATAACATTAGAAGTAATACCTGGAGTCTTTCTCCACAAAAAATGGAGTTAAAGAATGGTTCATTGCCAGCTTTAGCCATTGTATAAAGCCATTAATTCCATGTGAACTGTAGATTATGAGTGGTGTTGAGATGTGACCTAATAATCCACTCCCCATTACTATTTTTGATAAAAATGCCCCCTTCCTATTTTTGTGTTTGCGTCAAACATGTCATCTATGTTAAGTTTATAAGGTGGTTGACTCAATTATGTTACGATGGAATAGATTTTCTGTAGTAGGTAGTTTATTATTTAGGAGAAGCCACAGGAAAACTTTTATTTTGTTTAAAGCATTTATTTTCCATACCCAATGAGTAGATTTAGCGGGGGGGAGGGGGGTAGGGTTATGGTTTGAGCGTTCAAGGTAAGCGGTGTAGGCTGATTTTGTAGAGAAAAAACTTGATGATGTGTTCTTCCAGAAGAACGAGTCTGTTTTTTCTCCTGATTCTTGAAAGTAGGTGTTGTGTCTAAGGTGTAGGATAGTAGAAGGGATTTGCATTAAAATTAGGGAGAAGTCTCATTCATTAGTAGCCAGCATAATACTATTTAAAGTTTGTATTAAGACTTTTTGGGTTAGTGGGCCTTGTATGAGTGATCGTAAGGATTCAGTGAATCCTATCCAATTATCCGACCAAAGCCTTATGATAAGGCATGTTCCAACATTCCAAGCTAACCCATGATTGAAAAATTAAAGTTCTTAGAGCTTTTCCAGATGTAAGAGTCAAATAGTTTCATAGTAATATCATTTAGTAGTTATCTCTTTTGGTATTTTTCTTTTAAGATATTTACCCATAAGTAGTCTCGATTTATGATAAAGTGCCAAATTAGGTTTGAAACGAGTGCTGAATTTTTTCCTTTAGTGTTGTGGATACCCAATCTTCCCCAACTCTTTGGTAGTGTAGAAGTACCCAATTTACTAGGTGTATCCTCTTTTTATTATCAGTGGAACCCCAGAGAAAATTTTGTTAGATGTCGATTTTTGCGATACGGTTTTTGGGAATTAAGTTAATTGGCATTGCATATTTAGGTATTATTGACAAAGTAGTGTTGATGAGAGTTACACAACCTGCCATTGATAATATTTTTGCCTTCCAACTTTGTAGCATGTTATTCATTCGGTCAATAATGTATTGGTCGTCAACACTTTTTAGGTGGTGGTTAGTGATGGTTAAACCTAGTTAATTTCCAAATTTGGTGGTTGCGTTAGTGTTAAGGGAGTTTTCAATAATATTGTGGTTGTGGGGGTGGACATTTTTTGAAAAGTAAACTTTAGATTTTGCAAAATTTATTTTTTGACTAGATTGGGATGATACAACAACTACCCAGTATAGTCCCACTGGGTGAGATTTGGGAAGGGTAATACGTACGCAGGCCTTACCCCTGCCAGATAGAGCAGGGAGGCTATTTCCAATCGACCCACGTGGAAAAGACAAGAAGGGAAAAAACAAAACAAAAATAAAAAGGACAAGCATTAGTGATGTTAGCATATTTTACATCTGGCCCTACCCCGTGGAAGGAGAGCGTGTAATACTAGAAGTCCCTATCCTACAATCCTGATACTAGACCTCCAAGAATTCCTATCAAGGGTCATGTCCTCGGAAATCCGCATGATAGCTATATCATGCCTAATCACCTCTCCCCAATACATATTGGGCCTCCCTCTACCGCGACACGCACCAACCACCGTCAGCCGCTCGCAACTCCACACCGGGGCATCGGGGCTTCTCCTCCGCACATGCCCGAACTACCTGAGTCTCGCTTTTCGCAGCTTTTCATCGGGGCATTGGGATGATAAACTATTGAAAATAATTATAATGGTAGAGGTATTTTTAGAGTTGGCTTCAGCGAATAGCACCAGATCATCTGCAAAAAGGAGATGTGATAGTTTTGTTGAAACTCTTCCTATTTTGATAGGGTCCCAGTGGTTGCGACTGATAGCTTGGTTAATTAAACGAGTTAGTGATTCCATGCAAATGATAAATAAGTAAGGTGAAAGGGGGTCTCCTTGCCTAATCACACGAGTTGGGTTAAAAGAAGAGATAGGTTTTCCATTGACAAATATTGAGATGGAGGAAGTTGTGATGCATGACATAATGAGTGAAATTTTCTTAGGAGCAAAATTTAAGCTTGCCAATGAGAATTTGATGAAGGACCATTCTAGACGGTCGAAGTCCTTTTCTAGATCAATTTTCAGCATCATATGCCCTTTTGCTATTATTCTTATTGAAGGAGTGAATAGCTTCTAGGACAATGATGTTATTATCAGTAGCTCTTCATCCCGGAATGAAGCTGCATTGGTTGGGGCTAATTATTTGGTATAGTAGGGGTCTTATGCGGTGGACAATTATTTTTGTAATAGTTTTATAAATCGTATTGCAAAGGATTATGGGTCTATATTGAGTGATTAATTTAGGGGTTTTTATTTTAGGAATTAAAACTATGTTTGTATTATTAATATCCTAAGGTATCTTGTATTTTTAAAAGACATCCATACATATATTAGTTATTATTGTTTGTGTATCGCCCCAAAATTGTTGGAAGAAAATGGGGTGAAGGTCATCAGGCCTTGGTGCCTTTAGAGTTTTAAAGGAATTAATAGCATTCTTTATTTCCAGAATAGAAAGAGGTTTGGTAAGGTGAACTTGGTCTTCAACCGTTAGTGCGTGGATATCCTTGGGTATGAATGTTTTAACACTACAGTGGAGTTCCGTTGTGTATAAATTTTAAAAATGGTCGATGATAATGGTTGTAATATTACCTTTATCTAAGTTCAAGTTACCAACATTATCAATTAGGCCCATAATCCTTTTTTGCGCCTTTTATGAATTGTAGTGGTGTGGAAAAATTTTATATTTGCATCACCATCATTTAACCACTGAACTATGCTTAATTTCCAAAAGTCCTCTTTTTATCTAAGAATATTATTGTAGTCGAAAATAAAGTTGATTTCAAGGTTGTGGTGAAACGTCTTTTTATGGAACAGATTCATTTTTTGAAGACCTTCAATTCTAGCAATAATCTTCCTTTTATTAGAAAAAATGTTTCCAAAGCAAGAGGAGTTCCATTTTCGTGCACTTTTTCTAAAGCTAGCCATAGCACTTATATACTCAGCTCTAGAGTACCAAGAACTTGAGACTAAATTGTTAAATTCGGGGTAACGTAGCCATATATTTTTATATTTGAAATTACAAGAAGGTTTGTTAGAGTGGCGTATGAGGTTAAAAAGCAGTGGGCAGTGATCTGAGTATGTGAGTGGGAGATAAGTACGTTTGAGTCTTGGTATATGTCAAGCGAAGACGTGTTGCTTATAAATCATCAAGTCTGCCTAGTACATGGGAACTATTATTTTGGCTGTTAGGTTTGTTAATTTAGCTGAACATCGGTCCCGTAAAACCTAGGTCTATCATGTTCACTTCGTTAATACACTCCACAAAAGCCTTCACTCTCTTATTCTTCAGAGGCATTTGTGACTTCATTAAAATCTCCACATACTAACCATGGGAGATTTCTAACTGAAGAGATTTCTTTTGAGGTTTTTGAACAAATTATCTTTATATCTACTGCTATTTTTTTGCATATATGACAGAAAAGATCCATGTGGGTGATGTTGAACTTACCTTCACCGTCGCGTGAATTTCCTGCTAAGTGAGTACCATGGGTTCGATGGTAACTTCGTGGTTATTCCAAAGCAATGCGATTTTGCCGGAGAATTCGGAAGCTACTACATACAGCATATCAGTAAAAGGTAACTGTTGTAGTAGACTATCATGGTCCGCCATGCAAGTTTCTGTTAGAGCTAGAACTGATGTAGAGTTTGCATTAAGAATGGCGTCCAAATTATGCTTGAAGCTCTGATTGTTTGCTCATCTACAATTCCATAATGGTATATTCATGGGAGGGTTTGTATGGTAGTTCAGTCCCTAACCTAGAATGAGATCTAGGTTTGTTACAAGTGATGGGTAGAGGTTGAGGACATGCTGTTGCATGGGCGACCATTCACATAACTTGATGTTCAACGATACTTTCCTAATGTGTGATGGAGTTTGAAGTAAGAATTTTTCTTCGGCATTTTCTACGAATGTCAGTGTCAGGCACTCCTCCATCAGTATAATCGGATTCATCACAGATCCTTGACTGTTTTGATTGCTTCCCTCATGTTCCGAGACCTGGAGGGGAGGGAAAGTTTGAGTAGTGCAATGGAATGATGGACTTGGAGTTTCCAACACTGGAACTATTTGTTCCATAGTGAACTCCTCTAGTTGAGCTTGGGTGACTGGTGTGTGCGGTGTTTGGAGTACTTGATTTGGCGATAAATTCGCAAAGTTGCTGAGTTGGTATGATGGCAAGTTGGAGGTTTGGTAGTGCATGTTGCTGGTGGATCTGAGTTCATCACTATATTTCCCAATGATAGTAGAAATGGGCAACTATATTTGGAAGGGGTGTAGTGGTGGAGGCAGGGGCGGAGCTACAGTTATGGGTGCGGATTCGGTTGAACCCAGTGATTTTTTTTGGGTCCTTGTGTTTGTATTAAAAATATTTCAACCTTATATATATGTCTGTCTATCCCAGTAACAAGAATGGTATGGGTTCAATGGTAAAGGGTTCGAATTCCTCATAAACATTGTGTTATTATTATTTTTTGCAATACTTTTAAAAAGCACACCAGTAAAAATCTTTTTTCTCTCACTTGTTATAGACAAAATTCCTCTCACTTTCATCTAACTAAGATTATTTTTTTAATAGTCTTTATCTTTCTAATAAAGAAAAGCCAAATTCTAAACAAAAGCTAAAACTCTTAAACAAAAATCAAAAATCAAACGACTCTGCAAGTTCCAACTCCAAACAAGGAGGAAATTGAAAACCCCAAATCAAAAAGAAAAGCTAGGGTTCTGCTCTACTTATCTGCTTTGTGATCGTCTGTATGAGTATTTTTCTTTCCAAAAGTTCAAACTTGAAATTCCGAATTCTCGACAAGCCGATTGACAAGGTATATGGTCTATTGGTCATACTTTCTTGTTTTTAATTTTTTTGTGAGGTCAATTGCATTTGGGTACTATTTAGAGATAAATTTACTATTATATTTTATATAATAAATGTGAAAATCATCAAGCAATAATATTATATGTAACTATTATTTTGGGCTCAAGCTTTGAAGCAAATGGTAGAAAATTATATGAATAGTGGCGGAGCTACAGTTAAAACCCACACACTCAAAATCCTAGCTCCGCCTCTGGGTGGAGGTAGATATCCCTGAATAGAGTTGTAGTTGTAGTTGTGGAGCTTGTTCTGGAATGGAGTCTCAGTGTTCGATCCTAGAGGCAACGGAGCTAATTGGAACATGCAAGGTGGGGGTGGTGGGTGCTGGAGTGTGCATGGAGGTGCAGTTAGTTGGTTCTTTGATGTTGATGACTGACTTGGACGATGTGTTTTGTTCCTCAGTCTTGGAGGTTGGTTGTTGGAGGAGTGTTTTGAACGAGGCATGTTGAGAGGTTGGTTGAGGTGCTGTGTTGAAATATTCTGGAGATGATGAAGGAGTTTGAGGAGGTGATGGAGGTCTTATAGATGGCTGAAGAGGATGGTGGTTTAAATGTTGAGCTTTACGTTTGTGTTTGGGGAGTAGTTTACGTGAGGGTTCATTTGATTTTATTGTAGGAAAGGCTGGCGCAGGTGTAAGGGCTACTGTTAGAGCAAAATAAGGGATTTTGGGTACTTGTTTCAGTAGATTTAATTTGGATGAGAAAGCAGTTATGATTTCTTGTACTTTTCCTATTTGGGAAGTGTCCTTTTCGTTCGTGTGACTATGATTTGCATATGTATGTTGAAGTAGATGTTGGTCGTGTGTTTGTGGTTGTGGCAGTGTTTTGGCAGTAAGTGTATGCAATGGAAGAGACACTTGTTTATTAATAAGTTGCTGTGTAATTGATGAACAATTTTTGATTTTTGTGCCGTTGTTACTGGAGGTTTCTTTGGGATGCAATGGGATGGGGAATAATAGGTTCTCGTTGGTTGCTGGGGGTTTTGTTGTTTCTTGTTGTAAATGGATTCAATGTTTGGGGTTGCTGTTGTGCTTTGGTGTTCCTTGTTGGGATTGGCCGAGATGTTTGGGTGAGATGTAGTATATGTGGTTGATTTGGTTTGGATTTGGTTGGGTTTAGGGGTAGTACCTTGGGTAGTACTTGTGGATTTTGTAGATTTTGTATTTGTATTTGGTAGGTGTCTTTGGTTTAGGTTATCTGTGTAAGAATAATGTGGTTTGAGGGTAACAATTGGAGAAATTGTTATGTGTTTTTGGTTGTAAAATTGGGGTTTTTGTAGTAATGATTGAAAAAAAAAAAGAATTTTTACACCCTATAGAAAACCTTAGTACCATATTTATCAATAATAAATATCATTTTAAAATATTAAATCCTATAAATAACTTTTATCATTTATATCAAAAAATCTAAATATAGTCACATCCTACAATTAAAGCACCATATATGCCAAATATTATTTTTCCTAAACCCTTTACTCCATTGCCAAGACTGTCGTGGCATTTCTTCCTCCAACACAACCCACATACATGGCATCATTGCCACCATTTCTACTTCCATCTCCACCCAAACCCTCTTTAAGAAAGTCTTATTTCTCTTCTCGCACATGAATACAGATTCTTATACAAATTTTATACCTATAGAATACTAATATAGATGGACGTAAGAAGATATTAGTCAGTTGTATTCAACTGTATTTTATATTACTTAGTTGTATTTAAATGTATTATCAATATGTATTCAGTTGTATTTTGGTGTATTAGATTTACAAAAAGTGCTACTGACCTGTATTCTTTTAAAAAATGCAGTTGTATTTTTTTGGTTCTTCCTTCTTCTCACGTTTTATTGTTCAATTCTCTGACCAGAATACATATTAGTTTTAAATCTTTTAATTCTTTGAGTTTAATTAGGAGACTATCATGTGATTTGATTTCCTTCCGTTTTTAATAAATATACGTTTGTGCAAAGCGTTACTGTATTCAACAGAAGTTGCGCTTGAATGTACATGTAAATACATATGTCAATTAGCTGGAGTTTCCATTTTTCGCCTCTTTTTTTTCTTGTATTCAAGAATACAACACCTTAAATACATGAAATACATTGTATAAAAACATAAAAGGTATCTATAAAATGTAATATAGCAAAAGATATTTAGTAATGGTTAATTAGGACTAAAAGATGGTGCTTTATGGTAAATTCTCAAAAACAAATTGCTATTTTGTAGAATGTTACTTTTGTGCATGGGCCTTCCGATATCTCAAAGTGATTTTCCTTGAAAATCAAATCTTTTCCATTTTTTCTTCGCCATTATTTTTTATTTCTTTTTTATCTATGTATGCTATTTGATGATGACATAGTCTTGATAGACGAGACGAGGGTTGGCGTTAATGAAAGACTGGAGGTATGGAGACAGACTCTCGAGTCTAAGGGTTTCAAACTAAGTAGGTCTAAGACTGAATACCTGGAATGCAAGTTTAGCGCCGAGTCGAGCGAAGTAGGCAGGGACGTGAAGCTCGGATTTCAGGTCATCGCCAAGAGGGACAGTTTCAGGTATCTGGGGTCAGTGATTCAGGGGGACGGAGAGATCGACATGGATATCACTCACAGTATAGGGGAGGGGTGGTTGAAGTGGAGTCTTGCATCAGAAGTCTTGTGTGACATGAAAGTACCACAGAAACTTAAGGGGAAGTTTTATAGAGTTGTGGTTAGACCTGCCATGTTGTTTGGGGCGGAGTGTTGGCCGGTGAAGAACTCTCATGTTCAAAGGATGAAGGTTGCGGAGATGAGGATGCTCAGGTGGATGTGCGGGCTTACCAGGTTAAATATGATTAAGAATGAAGATATTCGAGAGAAAGTAGGAGTAGCCCTAAAGGATGAGAAGATGCGAGAAGCGAGGCTCAGGTAGTTCGGGCATATGCGGAGGAGGAGCCCTGATGCCCCAGTGAGGAATTGCAAGCGGCCCGCGGTAGTTGGCATGAGTCTGAGGCAGAGGGAGGCCTAGGAGGTATTGGGGAGAGATGATTAGGCAGGACATGGCTAGAATGCGGATTTTCGAGGACATGGCCCTTGATAGAATAGTCTCTAGGTCTAGCATCAGGATTGTAGGATAGGGGCTTCTAGAATTTTTTGTACTTCTTTCCAGGGGATGGGTGGGGTTTGGTAGGACTCTACATATATGATTTGTGTATTATATTGTACCCTCTTATGGTAGTCACTGGTTGATAGTATTGCATGCCATTTTATTTATAGTTTTATGTTTAGATTATTATTTATGTGATTTCTGATGAAGTCACTAATGCTCTTTTATTTTTGTTTTGCTTTTGTCTTTGTTTTTCTTTTCCTTTCCGGAGCAGAGGGTCTACTGGAAATAGCCTCTCTGCCTTTTCGGGTAGGGGTAAGGCCTGTGTACGTATTATCCTTCCTAGACCAGACTTTATGGAACTATACTAGGTAGTTATTATTGTTATTGTTGTTGTTATTTTTTTTCAGTATTCGAAGACGTAACTTGCTCTATATTTGATGAAGTGTTGCAGTGGTACATCATGCGTCCTAGGCATCCACAGCTTTGACATAGGAGAGTTGAACTCTCATAGTGAATATTTTGTAGGTGTTTGCCAATGAGAACATCCCCGGGCACTGGCTGTCCTAGCTGGACTAATATATAAAGTCTTGCATAACGTCCTATACTAGTGTTCCTTGTGCAGCTATCTATTTCTCGTATTGAGCCAATTTGACTTTCTATTTTTTGGAGTATTATTGTCATGTCATATTATTCGGTATGCAATTCTGGCATAAGAATCCAAATTGTTGAGAAGGGCATTTGATCATCGGTAGGGTTGAATTTAGGCTCCCATTTTCTAACGGCTAGAAATTGTGATCCTATAATTCAAGGTCATTGGTGTAGTATTTTGGTAACATTTTATGAGGTTGTGAACTTGATTAGATAATAGTCTTCACCAAGATCTATCAAGATCAAATCCTCATTTAGGTTCCAAATGATTTTTAGTTTGTTTCTAAGTAGCATGAATCCTAGCTGTTTTCCTAGCAGTTTTACAATCACTGCCTGTTGTCATGGTTCATATAGTTATGTTTTTCTGATGAGGAGAATTGTATGAAGAAAGGGAGTCTGGTTGGATTTTTCTGATGAGTAGCATGAATCCTAGCCATTTTCTTAGTAGTTTTATGATCATTGTCTGTTGTCATGGTTCATATAGTCGTGTTCATATAGTTGAATTTTCATGTTCATCGTGTAGATTGAAATGAGCGAAGTCATGTTGTATGATATCTATTTGAATGAAGCAATTATCTATTAGAAATTTGTCACAAAAGCTTACTTTATTTTCCATCGGTTGCTGATAATTATTTTTACTTGTATTGAGTAGATTTTCTTGTTGCTCGGACATGTGATCATCGGTTGAGGCCATTGGAGTTGAGGTTTAATTATATTTTAATAAACAAACACCTACAGAGAGTTCCACGAAGAAGATATATATATATATATATATATATAGTTGCATGCACACCTGAGATTAAATATATATATATATATATATATATAGTTGCATGCACACCTGAGATTAAACAGATATTTAATCTTTTGGATTGCAAAGAAAAAAAAAAGGCAAGATTTATGATAATTGTGTCTTCTTATCATCACTCCTATAACTGCAAGTATGAACGACAACTTGAAATCAAGTACATATGATTTAAAATAAGCAAAATTTACAAATATGTGAATTTAATCAGTATAAATAAACATATAAAACTTTTCAAAGGAAGCGATGAGGAGGTAAACAGTCAAATTTATAGTGTAATTTTATACTTTTGAATAATGTGAAAGAAATAGTATAATATTAATGTTATTCTCTTGAATAATGTGATTTTAATTCATTGAACTAGGAAGAAGTAACTTTTATAGTTATAAATATATAGTTAACCAATGGTTCACAGACATCTGTAAATTTTTGGTATTGGAAAGAATGCAATGCATTTAATATCGGATCACAAAAGAGTCTATTCCTATACTATGAGCGAGAATAACCAGGCAGCTCATGGTCAATATGTCTGGCACAGGGATATTTCTGAAATTTCATGCTTAATATGCTCTCAAGGGATTGTACATACTAGCTTGCTGCATGTACACTTTTGATAAGATTGGTGGAAAGGTGGGGTCCACCTCAACTTACTACAGTATTTTATAACGGCACTCTTCGATTTTCACTGTCACACTGTAAGCATTTAAATTTTATTGGATTCAAATCCATAAAATAATTTGGACCATATAAAATTCAAGACATTAGTCCAAATAAATATTGTGGCTAATAAATTAGGTTAATTATATATGTGTTGGGCTAGTCCATTTAATTGGACTACATAAGCCCACTTCATTAGCCCAAGGTCCAAATGGCTATTAGCTTATCTTAAAGCCCGGACCCATGCCACGTGTCAAGTGATGTGGCAATCCAAGTCAAAAGAATGAGCCAATAAAATCATGCCATATGTCAAGTGATGTGGCAATCCAAGACAAGTAAATGAACCAAAGAAATCATGGTACGTGTTAAGTGATGTGGCAATCCAAGACAAATAAATGAGTCAATTAAATCATACCAAGTTTCTGGATGGTATTGGTCAGTTCAAACGGACCAATCAAATTGTAGAGCCACACCACCCCCTACAACTATAAATAGAGGTCTTCATAAAGCTAGAAGAAACAAGAAGCAAGCAGAGAGCTCGTAGATCAAACACCACAGATTTCTCTACAAGCTACAAGTTCAAGTTCAAGTTCAAGTTCAAGATCAAGAACAAAGCCAAATCAAATACCAAGGTGTTCAAGATCAAATTACTTGTTCGTGATCAAGCACAAATTCAAGTTCAAGGAGGAGATTCAAGATCAAGCTTCACAAGCCCTTGAATCAAATCAAAATCAAATTCATCTATATACTTTACATTCTTGAAGAATCAGAGGAATACCAAAGAGATTGTAACACTTTCATTTATTGAAATCAAATACTACATTTGTCACGCAATTTTTCAGTCTTGATTATTTAATTTTCTTGACGAGAAAATTTGTTGTTACAAATTTCTAGCAAGCCCAGTGGGACGATCTCTACCTCTCATCTCTTCAAATTACCAAATTTCAAGAACACGGAAATCGCTCCTAAAAAGATCAACTTCAAACCCACTACTGCTAAGGCTATGGATTCCAAGTTTTCAACGGATGTGGAAAACCTTTTGGATGCTAATGTGGAAAGAAAATGATCTCTCACTAGGAACAAAGCAAACTTGCTGGGACAAAAAGCATTTCAAATGTCGTCTGCATCCATTCCTATCTTTGATCTTCAATCCTCAAAGGGGGCAAGATCCTTTCCAACTGAATTGGAAGAAGGAGCGAACATTGCTGAAATTGTTGAAAAAATATTGGCTCTACTTAGCCCTTTGTAACGACCCGGCCGGTCATTTTAGAAAATAATGCCCCGATCCCCAATTTAACTGTTCCCCTAAGTTCATTTCTGCTATTGTGGTTTGCCAGGAGAGTCGGTTCTGGAATTTGGAGCATTTTGGGACACTTAATCCCTAAATGAGAGCTTTAAAGTTAGAAAATGGTCCATAGTCGGAACAGTGTTAAGACGACCTCGGAACGGAAATCCGATGGTTCCATTAGCTCCGTTCGGTGATTTTGGGGTTGGGAGCGCGTTCGGAATGTATTTTGGAGGTCCGTAGCTCAATTAGGCTTGAAATGCCGAAGTTGAAAATTTTGGCGAATCCGAACGATAGGTGAGATTTTTATCCGGGGGTCGGAATGGGATTCCGACAATTTCTATAACTTCGTTATGTGATTTTGGATATGTCTGCAAATTTTCAGGTCATTCGGACGTCATTTGGTCGGGTTTTTGATTTAATGTTAGTTTCGGAAGTTTTGAAGAAACTTAGGCTTGAATCCGTGTGTAATTGGTGATTTTGATGTTTAGGATGGTGTTTTTATGATTGGAACAAGTTCGTATCATGTTTTAGAGTATGTTGGTGGTTTTCTTTGGGGTCCCGGGAGCCTCGGGATGAATTCGGGGTTCCAATCGGACCAATTTGTGCCAAAGGCACTGCTGTTTCTGCTGCAATAATTGCAGAACAATTTTGGTCTCCGCGATCGCGGAGAGGTTCATGCGATCGCGTAAGTCTGGAAGTTGAAGCATCGCGATCGCGTGAAATAGTATGCGATCGCGTAGGGTATTTGGTCGGAAGTAGTGCGATCACGTGGCGCGTGTCGCGATCGCGTAGGGTAGTTTGGGAGCCAGTCGAGTTTGTTCTTCGCGATCACGTTCGTAGCATTGCAATCGCGTAGGGTCGCTAAGTTGTTCACTGCGATCGCGTCCAGGCCCACGCGATCGCGTAGAGGAAAAGTTGTCCGCCCAGGATTTGTACATCGCGATCGCGAGCCCAGTGCTGCGATCGCGTAGAGTTAATTGGCCTGGCAGTGACTTTAAGTCCAGAAACATTTCAGACGCGGCCTAATACTCAAAAACGCCATTGTTTAGCTCCAATAGATGAAATTGAAAGGGATACGCTGGGATATCATCAGGAAATCATCGGGGATACTACACCTGTAGAGTCCGACATTCGCGGCAAGAGAGTTGTCCCTTAGCGGTTTTGTACCGGGGTCGAGGTAAGTGGTTTGTCTAACCTCATGTGGGGGAATTTTCACCCCTAGGATATTATGTGATAGTTTAAATACCTTGTACGCGAGGTGACGGGTGTGTACATGCGCTGGTGGTTGTAACACACACTTTACTTGAATTGTCCGATTAGTGATATTTCTGCTCTTAGCTGATAAAAGCATTACTTTACCCGGTATTAGTTAAAAAACATGATTAGCTAGGATTTAACATGTCTAATTGCCTAGTTGACTTACTTGAACTTCTTGATAAATTGTTGGCATTAGTTTCGGTGAAGTTGTAGTTAAACATATTATATTCTCTCTATGTGTTTTCTTTATTTGATGTGTTAGTGGACTGCGGGTTCAATTCCCGGAGATCCCAGGGCTGTGGGTTCGATTCCTAGAGACCCAAAGTGATATTGTTGTGGACTGCGGGTTCGATTCCCGGGGTTCGGAGTTACTGAGATGTGGACTGCGGGTTCGATTCCCGGAGATCTTGAGTTATTGAAATATGGATTGCGGGTTCGATTTCCGAAGATCCTGAGTTATTGAAATATGGATTGCGGGTTCGATTCCCGGAGATCTTGATGTTATTTAGATATGGACTGCGGGTACGACTCCCGGAGATCCTGAGATTTATTGAGACATAGGCTGCGGGTTCGATTCCCGGAGACTCATGGGTACTGTCAATGGGACTGTGGGTTCAATTCCCACAGGTCCTGGACTTATTAATTGAGTTTGTTACTTGTTGTTAGCTTAATTGTAGATGGTTGTAGCAATCTCTTCATTGTTGTTATTTCAGAATTATTGTCTTTTAAACTGTTTATTATTGTTACTATCATTTTGTTATTGCTTCCTCTCAGTAGGGCCCTGACCTTCCTCGTCACTACTCCATCGAGGCTAGGCTTGGCACTTACTGAGTACCGTCGTGGTGTACTCATGCTACTCTTCTGCACACTTTTGTTGTGCAGATCCAGGTACATCAGGACAGGCCCATACCAGGTGATTCGGCAGCGCTTTGGGAGACCTTGGGGTATGATCTGCTACGTCCGCGGATCCGGAGGCCTTCCTTCTATTCGGATAGTACTAGTAGATAGTTTTCCTTCCCTTCGTTGTTAGATACTCTTTATACATAGAGCCACAGTTGTATATTCTCTTTTAGTCTGTGTTACCCGTGGGATTCCGGATCTTGGTGGTGTTTCATACAGTGTGTTTGACGGATGTATGTGCCAAGTGGCACGGATTACATTTCTTTTTATGCTATTTTTCCGCTATTCCTTATTTAAATGTTCATAACTTGTATATTCCGCAACGTGTTAGGTTACCTAGTCATGGGCACTGGGTGCCATCACGACATGTTCACGATTGGTGAACTAGGGTCGTGACAAGTTGGTATCAGAGCTCTAGGTTCATTGGAGTCTCGGGACACAGACCGGTTACTTAGAGTCTCGCTGATCGATACAGAGACGTCTGTATTTATCTACGAGGGGCTATGTAATTATTTAGAAAACTCTTCATTTCTCTTGGATTCCTTGTCGTGCGACATTTATGGCACCAAATCTAAACTATTGCTTTCTATTATCTCACAGATGGTGAGGACACGTGCTTCTCGCGACAATCAGGTACCCGCGCCCCCTGTTACCGCCATCAGAGGCCGAGGCCGAGGTAGAGGACGAGGACGCGCCCGAGGTGCAGCCACAGCACCCGCGCGCGCTGCCGCTGAGGTGCCACAGGTAGACCAGGTTGGAGCGCAGGCACCTGGTACACCGACTACAGCTGCCACTACTCCAGCACTCCAGGAGACCCTGGCCCAGTTCATGAGTATGTATACCACTTTATCTCAGGCAGGACTGCTTCCTCTCGTTGCAGCTACATCCCATGCCGGGGGAGAGGCCCAGACTCCCGTAGCCGTAACACCTGAGCAGCGTGTGCCAGTGGGACAGGTTCCAGAGATTTTTGTTATGCCTCCTGCCGCCCCAGCACAACCCGGAGGTTGGCCAGCTGCCTCCGAGGACGAGCGGCGTAGATTGGAGAGGTTCAAGAAATATGATCCTCTAGTGTTCAGTGGTTTGGCTACAATGATGCATTGGGTTTTCTGGAGGAGTGTCATCGTATTCTTCGTACTATGGGGATTGTGGAGACCAGCGGGGTTTCCTTCACTGCTTTTCAGTTTCGTGGGATCGCTTACAATTGGTGGCGCACGTACGAGTTGGATAATCCAGAGGAGTCTTCTTCATTGACCTGGATGCAGTTTTCAGATCTGTTTTTTAGAGAGTTTGTTCCTTAGAGCCTTAGGGATTCTTGGCGCTCAGAGTTTGAGCGGTTGCGACAGGGCTCCATGTTAGTTTCGAGTATGCTATCAGTTTCACCCGTCTTGCCAGGCATGCACCGGCATTGGTAGCCACGGTCCGGTAGAGGGTGCGAAGATTTATTGAGGGCCTGATTCCGCCGATCCGATCTAGTATGCCCAGAGAGTTGGAGACAGATATATCTTATCAGCAGGCGGTGAGCATTGCCAGAAGGATCGAGAGTATGCTCCCTAGAGAGCGGGGAGAGAGAGAGGCCAAGAGGTCTCGTGAGTCGGGCCATTTCTCTGGTGCTCGCACTTCAGCAGCCGGTCGTTTTGGCAGGGGTTATTCCGGTCGACCAGTTCACTCAGCATTGCCAGCAGCCGGTAGTACTCCAGCTCTTCCAGCACCTCAGGAGCCTTATTATGCTCCCCTAGTTTCCAGTGCACCTCCTGCGCGGGGCACCTCCAGGGGTCAGACTAGTGGGGGTGAGGCCGGTCAGTCACAGCCACCGCGTCCTCCTAGAGCTTGCTTTGAGTGCGGGGATACTCGCCATCTAGTTAGGGAGTGCCCCAGGCGTAGGAGGGGAGCACCTCATCAGTCTTCACAGTATCAGCGTGGTTCTCAGGGCCAGCAGGCTATCATTCCAGCTCCATCGGCCACTTTCCCTGCCCAGCCAGCCAGGTGCGGGGGTCAGGGTACCAGAGGCCGCCCTCGAGAGGGGGACAAGCCAATTCCTGATCGCGCCGTGGCTGTTGCATCCGATTCTGTTATCACAGGTATTATTCGGTTAGTCACGGGGAGGCATCGGTTCTATTCGACCCTGGTTCCACCTTTTCAAATGTGTCTTCTTACATTGCTTCTCATCTGGGTGTGCCTCGAGATTCTTTGAGTGCCCCCATTTATGTTTCCACTCCGGTGGGTGATTCTTTGGCTGTGGACCGTGTATATCGGTCGTGTTTGGTTACCATTTGTGATTTTGAGACCAGAGCGGATCTATTGTTGCTCGGGATGGTCGATTTTGATATTATTTTGGGCATGGACTGGTTGTCGCCCCATTATGCTATTCTTGATTGTCACGCCAAGACCGTGACGCTGGCTATGCCAGGCATTGCACGTATTGAGTGGATTGGTACTCTAGATCACACCCCTAGCCGTGTTATTTCCTTTCTTAGAGCTCAGCGTATGGTTGAGAAGGGGTGTGCTGCTTATCTAGCCTATGTGCGGGATGTCAGTATTGACACTCCCTCTATTGATTTCGTTCCTGTGGTACGTGACTTTGCTGATGTATTTCCAGCGGATCTCCCGGGCATACCGCCCGACAGAGACATTGATTTTGCTATTGATTTGTTGCCGGGCACTCAGCCCATTTCTATTCCACCGTACCGTATGGCTCCTCCTGAGTTGAAGGAGTTGAAGGATCAGTTACAGGAGTTATTGGGTAAGGGTTTCATTCGACCCAGTGTTTCGTCTTGGGGTGCTCCTGTGTTGTTTGTGAAGAAAAAGGACGGTTCTATGCGTATGTGTATTGACTATCGTCAGTTGAACAAGGTTACAGTGAAGAACCGCTATCCTTTGCCTCGCATTGATGATTTGTTTGACCAGCTACAGGGCGCACAGGTATTTTCTAAGATTGATTTGCACTTTGGGTATCACCAGCTAAAGATTCGGGAGCCAGATATCTCGAAGACTGCCTTCAGGACTCGGTATAGTCACTATGAGTTCCTCGTGATGTCTTTTGGGCTGACTAATGCCCCAGCAACTTTTATGAATTTGATGCACAGTGTGTTTAGGCCTTATCTGGACTCGTTCGTGATTGTCTTCATTGATGATATTCTAGTATATTCCAGGAGTCGGGAAGAGCACGAGCAGCATTTGAGGATAGTGCTTCAGATTCTGAGGAAGAAGCAGCTATATGCCAAGTTCTCTAAATGTGAATTTTGGTTGAGTTCAGTGGCATTTTTGGGCCACGTGGTGTCGAGTGATGGTATTCGAGTAGATCCGAGGAAGGTGGAGGCCGTGTAGAGTTGGCCCAGACCCTCCTCCGCTACTGAGATTCGCAGTTTCCTTGGTTTGGCGGGCTATTACCGTCGTTTCGTAGAGGGTTCTCTTCGATTGCAGCACCTATGACCACATTGACCCAAAAGGGTGCCCCTTTCCAGTGGACAAACGAGTGTGAGGCGAGCTTTCAGAAGCTCAAGACAGCCTTGACTTCGGCCCCTATATTGATGTTGCCTATAGGTTCGGGGTCCTATACAGTGTATTGTGATGCCTCACGAGTTGGGCTCGGTGCAATATTGATGCAGGACGGTAGGGTGATTGCCTACGCATCCAGACAGCTGAAGGTGCATGAGAAGAACTATCATGTTCATGATTTGGAGCTAGCTGCCATTGTTCACGCCTTGAAGATTTGGCGTCATTACTTATATGGGGTTCCTTGTGAGATCTACACTGATCACAGGAGCTTACAGCACTTGCTTAAGCAGAAGGACCTAAATATGCGTCAGAGGAGATGGTTGGAGCTACTGAAGGACTATGATATTACTATTCTCTATCATCCGGGCAAGGCTAATGTGGTTGTCGATGCCTTGAGTCGTCGGGTAGAGAGTTTGGGGAGTTTGGCATATCTACAAGCTTCGGAGAGGCCTATGGAGATGGATGTTTAGGTTTTAGCCAGGCAGTTTGTTAGAATGGATCTTTCGGAGCCCAGCTGGGTTCTGGCTTGTGTGGTTTCTCAGTCTTCTCTATTTATCCGCATCAGGGAGCGCCAGTTCGACGACCCTCATTTGCTTGTCCTTCAGGATAGAGTTCGGCGTGGTGATGCTCGAGACGTTACCATTAGGGATGATGGAGTTATGAGGATGCAGGGGCGTATCTGTGTGCCCAATATAGATGATCTTCGAGAGCTGATTCTAGCAGAGGCCCATAGCTCGTGGTATTCCATCCATCCGGGAGCCGCGAAGATGTATCAGGACTTGAAACAGCATTACTGGTGGAGGCGGATGAAGAGGGATATAGTTGATTATGTTTCTAGATGCCTCAACTGCCAGTAGGTGAAGTATGAGCATCGGCGTCCGGGAGGATTGATGCAGCAGATTGAGATTCCCGAGTGGAAATGGGAGCGCATTACCATGGACTTTGTATCTGGACTTCCACGGACGGTTAGGAAGTTTGATTCTATTTGGGTCATTGGGGATCGGCTTATCATGTCCGCCCATTTCATAGCGGTGTGCACTACTTACTCATCGGAGCGGTTGGCGGAGATCTATATCAGGGAGATAGTCCGGTTGCATGGTATTCTAGTTTCCATCATTTCAGACAGAGGCACCCAGTTTACTTCATGGTTCGGAGAGCTGTACAGCAGGAGTTAGGTACTCGGGTGGAGCTGAGCACAGCATTTCACCCCCAGACTGATGGGCAGTCCGAGCGCACTATTCGGATTTTGGAGGATATGCTCCGTGCGTGCGTGATTGAGTTTGGAGGTTCATGGGATCACTTCTTGCCACTGGCGGAGTTTGCTTATAACAACAGCTACCAGTCCAGTATTCAGATGGCACCGTATGAGGCCCTATATGGTAGGAGGTGTAGGTCTCCCCGTGGGTTGGTTCGAGCCGGGCGAGGCCAAGCTGCTAGGTACTGATATGGTTCAGGATGCAATGGACAAGGTCAAGGCGATCCAAGACAGACTTCATGCAGCCCAGTCCAAACAGAAGAGTTATGCGGACAAGAAGGTTCGCGATGTGGCTTTTATGGTTGGTGAGCGGGTTCTGCTTCGAGTCTCTCCCATGAAGGGCGTTATGAGGTTTGGGAAGAAAGGAAAGCTGAGTCCTAGGTTTATTGGCCCTTTTGAGATTTTGAGGCGCATTGGGGAGGTTGCTTATGAGTTGGCCTTACCTCCCAGCCTAGCTAGAGTCCACCTCGTATTTCATGTCTCTATGCTCCGGAGGTACCATGGTGACCCGTCGCATGTGTTGGATTTCACTTATGTTCAGCTAGACGAGGATCTGTCTTACGTTGAGGAGCCAGTAGCCATTCTAGACAGGCAAGTCAGGAAGCTAATGTCAAAGAAAATCGCTTCAGCAAAGGTTCGGTGGCGGGGTCGGCCGGTCGAGGAGGCGACTTGGGAGACCGAGCAGGATATGCGCAGCCAGTACCCTCATCTCTTCACCACTCCAGGTATGTTTTCTATGCTCGTTCGAGGACGAACGAATCTTTTAAGTGTGGGATAATGTAATGACCCGGCCGGTCATTTTAGAAAATAACGCCCCGATCCCCAATTTAACTTTTCCCTTAAGTTTATTTCTGCTATTGTGGTTTGCCGGGAGAGTCGGTTCTGGAATTTGGAGCATTTCGGGACACTTAGTCCCTAAATGAGAGCTTTAAAGTTAGAAAATGGTCTGTAGTCGGAACAGTGTTAAGACGACCTCAGAACGGAAATTCGATGGTTCCATTAGCTCTGTTAGGTGATTCGGGGGTTGGAAGCGCGTTCGGAATGTATTTTGGAGGTCCGTAGCTCAATTAGGCTTGAAATGCCGAAGTTGGAAATTTTGGCGAATCCGAATGATAGGTGAGATTTTGATCCGGGAGCCAGAATGGGATTCTGACAATTTCTTTAGCTTCGTTATGTGATTTTGGATATGTCCGCAAATTTTCAGGTCATTCGGACGTCATTTGGTCGGGTTTTTGATTTAATGTTAGTTTCGGAAGTTTTGAAGAAACTTAGGCTTGAATCTGTGTGTAATTAGTGATTTTGATGTTTAGGATGGTGTTTTTATGATTGGAACAAGTTCGTATCGTGTTTTAGAGTATGTTGGTGGTTTTCGTTGGGGTCCCGGGAGCCTCGGGATGAATTCGGGGGTCCAATCGGACCAATTTGTGCCAAAGGCACTATTGTTTCTGCTGCAATAATTGCAGAACTATTTTGCTATCCGCGATCGCAGAGAGGTCCATGCGATCGCGTAAGTCTGGAAGTTGAAGCATCGCGATCGCGTGAAGTAGTATGTGATCGCGTAGGGTATTTGGTCGGAAGCAGTGCGATCGCGTGGCGCGTGTCGCGATCGCGTAGGGTAGTTTGGGAGCCGGCCGAGTTTGTTCTTCATGATCGCAAGGGTCGCTAAGTTGTTCACTGCGATCGCGTTCAGGCCCACGCGATCGCGTAGAGGAAACGTTGGCCGCCCAGGATTTGTGCATCGCGATCGCGAGCCCAGTGCTGCGATCGCGTAGAGTTAATTGGCCTGGCAGTGACTTTAAGTCCAGAAACATTTCAGACGTGGCCTAATACTCAAAAACGCCATTGTTGAGATCCAAGAGAGGAAATTGAAGGGGAAACACTGGGATATCATCAGGGATACTCCACCTGTGGAGTCCGACATTCACGTCAAGAGAGTTGTCTCTTAGCGGTTTTGTACCGGAGTCGAGGTAAGTGGCTTGTCTAACCTCGTGTGGGGGAATTTTCACCCCTAGGATATTATGTGATAGTTTAAATGCCTTGTACGCGAGGTGACGGGCGTGTACATGCGCTGGTGGTTGTAACACACACTTTACGTGAATTGTCCGATTAGTGATATTTTTGCTCTTAGCTGATAAAAGCGTTACTTTACCCGGTATTAGTTAGAAAAGCATTATTAGCTAGGATTTAACATGTCTAATTGCCTAGTTGACTTACTTGAACTTCTTGATAAATTGTTGGCATTAGTTTCGGTGAAGTTGTAGTAAACATATTATATTCTCTCTGTGTGTTTTCTTTATTTGATGTGTTAGTGGACTGTGGGTTCAATTTCCGGAGATCCCAGGGATGTGGGTTCGATTCCCAGAGACCCAGAGTGATATTGTTATGGACTGCGGGTTCGATTCCCGGGGGTCCGGAGTTACTGAGATGTGGACTGCGGGTTCGATTCCCAAAGATCCTGAGTTATTGAAATATGGACTGCGGGTTCGATTCCCGAAGATCCTAAGTTATTGAAATATGGACTACGGGTTCGATTCTCGGAGATCCTGATGTTATTGAGATATGGACTGCGGGTTCGATTCCCGGAGATCCTGAGATTTATTGAGACATAGGCTGCGGGTTCGATTCCCGGAGACTCATGGGTACTGGCAATTGGACTGTGGGTTCAATTCCCACAAGTCCTGTACTAATTAATTGAGTTTGTTACCTGTTGTTAGCTTAATTGTAGATGGTTGTAGCAATCTATTCATTGTTGTTATTTCAGAATTATTGTCTTTTAAACTGTTTATTATTGTTACTATCATTTTGTTATTGCTTCCTCTCAGTAGGGCCCTGACCTTCCTCGTCAATACTCCATCGAGGCTAGGCTTGGCACTTACTGAGTACCGCCGTGGTGTACTCATGCTACTCTTCTGCACACTTTTGTTGTGCAGATCCAGGTACATCAGGACAGACTCATACCAGGTGATTCGGCAGCGCTTTGGGAGACCTTGAGGTATGATCCGCTACGTCCGCGGATCCGGAGGCCTTCCTTTCTATTCTGATAGTACTAGTAGATATTTTTCCTTCACTTCATTGTTAGATACTCTTTATACATATAGCCACAGTTGTATATTCTCATTTAGTCTATGTTATCCGTGAGATTCCGGATCTTGGTGGTGTTTCATACAGTGTGTTTGACGGATGTATGTGCCAAGTGGCATGGATTACATTTCTTTTTATGCTATTTCTCGGCTATTCCTTATTAAAATGTTCATATCTTGTATATTCTGCAACGTGTTAGGCTTACCTAGTCGTGGGGACTGGGTGCCATCACGACATGTTCACGATTGGTGAACTAGGGTCGTGACACCCTTCTAGATCTAAGAACATTATCACACAGGGTGATGATAATGTCTTGATCACTGGATCTGCTCCAAGCACTCCACGTGAGTTGTTCCACTCAAAGTATGGTATAAGAGAAAATTCGTGCTTTGCTCCACCGTCCATGATGGTTATCCAAGTGATGGTGACTAATACCTCAACTGTTGAAGAACAACTTGTAAACTTAACAAAGGAAATAGAAGGGTTAACGAAGCATATGCAAGATCAAGATAATCAAATTGTCAAGATGACATATTGGGTTGAAAGCATGATGGAGGGAGATTCAAGCCATGCCGGAAAGCTCCCAATGATGCATGATAAGGGAGACTCATCTACAAGACAGACAACAACTCCTAAAGAATATCATATTTCATCTGACGGGGTTATTCCCATTGATAAATTGAAGGACTTTATTATGGGAACCATCAAAGATAAGTACGATGTTGCTGCCAAGTCTTCTCTCGCATATGCAAAGCCATATACCGCGAGAATTGATACTTTAAAAATGCCTGCAGGTTATCAACCCCCAAAGTTTCAACAATTTGATGGTAAAGGAAATCCAAAGAAACACATTCCACACTTTGTTGAAACTTGTAATAATGCTGGAACCTATGGAGATTATCTTGTCAAGCAGTTTGTTCGTTCCTTAAAAGGAAATGCTTTTGATTGGTACACCGATCTTGAGGCTGGTTTCATCGATAGCTGGGAGCAACTTGAACATGAATTTCTGAGCCGCTTCTATAGGACAAGGCGAACCGTAAGCATCAATGAACTCACAAACACACGTCAATGGAATGATGAACCAGTTGTCGATTTCATCAATCTATGGAGGAATGCGAGCCTCAACAGACTTAGTGAAGCTTCTGGAATAGAAATGTGTATCCAAGGGATGCATTGGCGACTTCACTACATCTTGCAGGGTATCAAGCCTAAGTCTTTTGAAGAATTGGCTACACGTGCTCATGATATTGAGATAAGTATGTATTCAAGTGGAAATCAAGGGCCACCTATTTATGAACGCCGCAAAGTGAAGGACAAACAAAAAATAAAGAAAGGAGGCAAGTTTTTTCCAAAGTCTGAGAGCAAAGAATCAATGAATGTTAATGCCTTGCCACTATAGGTCACTACAAAAGTGAGTAAGAAACAAAGTGTGAAGACAACATTCTTACAGGATAAAGTTGGCCGAAAGTTAGCTCTGAAGGAAATGCAAGTGAAAGAATATCCATTCTTGGACTCCGACGTCCCAGCAATTTTTGAAGAGCTCCTTGAGTTGAAACTCATCGAGTTACCCAAAATGAAACGGTCAGATGAAGCTGGGAAGACTAATGATCCAAATTATTGCAAGTACCATCGGTTGCTTGGCCACCCTATTGAAAAGTTCTTTGTGTTCATGGAGAAAGTCATGGACTTGGCCGCTGAAGGAAAAATCTTGCTTGAGGATGAGAAAGATAGTTTGAATCAAGTCTCTTTCGCTTTTGGTTCACTTGATCCCATTGTCCTTTGCAATTTTGTGGAAGTACATGAATGTGATGACGTCCAAACTGTATCATCACCAAATATGATTAAATTTGGTGACTTTGAACCTATCGATCTGAGCTAACCATTGCTTCTCCCTATGGCGTATAAACCAATAGTGGAGGAAAGATCTCAAGAGAAAAGTGAATCACGTGATGATCAAACTGATGATGAAGGTTGGATTCTTGTGACTCGGCAGAGACGCTGCAAGACAAATTCATAAGAGGAGTCAAATAAGAAGTTGACTAGGGTAAAAATGGTAAAAAGACCCAAGAAGAAAATGATAAAGAAGAAAACAAAAATGGCGGAGAATCACTATCAAAGGCTACGTCGTCTAGTGACATTGGAGGAATTCCTGCCAGTCCGGTTATACCTGCAAGCTTCCTGTGAATATATCAAGGCCTCGTGTTGTATGATAGATGAGGAAGAAACAAATAAAGAGGATCCATCGTTGCTGCCACCTCCCCTGCCTGAAAAACGCACTAGGAATTATAAAGAAGTGGACGTTTGTAATGCAAAAATCACATTTACTGATGATGATCTTTTGCTTGGTGACATATACCATTATCGCCCCTTATTTATGGTTGGCTTTGTGTGAGAAAAGAGAATAAATAGATTGATCGATGATGGTTCTGGTGTCAACATTCTCCCAATTCCTACTGTCAAAGAGCTTGGCATACCGATTGATGAACTATGTGAAAGTCGTTTGATGATTCAAGGGTTCAATCAAAGGGGCAAAGAGCTATAAGGGCTATCAAATTGGAAATAAATATGGGAGATTTGCATTCGAGTGCATGGATGCACGTGATCGATGCAAAAACCTCATATAATATCTTGTTAGGAAGGTCATGGCTACACGAGAACAAAGTGGTTTCATCCACCTACCATCAATGCTTGAAATACTGAGGGTCAAAAAGAAGATAGTTGCTGATGATAAGCCCTTTACCGAGGCTGAATCATACTTTTCCGATGCAAAATTCTACTTAAAGAATTACGTCTCAAAGGAGGTTAAGGTTGATTATATGTGTCACGCCCCAAACTCAAGGGACATGACTGGCGGCTGACCGGGTGGCCCCGGTCAAGCGGACCTGGGTGCTTTTCTATCCCACGCGTTACTCCTGTGTTGATTATTTATCATAAACCAAATATCTTACCAATTATAACTGATTTCATGATGTACAAACATAACCATGCAATTGATTCATTAACAAGTGTACATTTTTTACAACGCCCGACATAATATATACATAAGACTGGAATCCCACAATTTACATGTCTACGGAGCCTCTAGGATACAAAAGGGAATACAATACTTGCCGGTAACAAGGCTCCAACTATACCTTACAAAACCAAAATGAAGTCTAGAACAAAAGTGGCATAAGCCACGCAATGCCCTGAGGAAGAAAGGGGCTTACCAAAATGGGCAGTGGAAAATGGAGGATACTACTGCCGACGAGATGAAGTGCCTGCTAGTGATCCACCTACAATCATAACACGAATGTAGCGTCCCCAGCAAAACGGATGTCAGTACACTAGAATTGTACTGGTATGTATGGACAAACTTTATCCCAAGTAAACTCAAGCCATTAAACAAGTAATCACAATGATAAGACAAACAATAAGTTGCACCAAGGATTAACAAAGCCAGCCACTGTCACGACCCGGATTTTCCCCCAACATCGGGATCGTGATGGCGCCTACTCGTGGTAGCTAGGCAAGCCACTGTATTCATACTATCCTGTTTTTAACACAAATTTAATTAAATAAATGCGGAATACTTTATCGAAATAGAAATAACTAATTACAAAGTGAAAATCATACTGAAATCCTCTACCCAAGATGTGGAATCACCAACTCACGAACTACTATGGAATACTACACATAAAAGTCTGAAGGAAATATAACATAATTCTGTTTGTCTCGGAACAAAGAGACTACAGCTAATGACATAAATAAAGAGAGAGACGTCGGGTCTGCGGACGTCTGCAAGCTACCTCGGTCTCAATATTATCAACTCCCACGCAATCGATTTACTGCTGCTGCTGCTCCTGATTGTAACCTGGACCTGTGAAAAAACGCATAGAAGTGTAATATTAGCACAACCGACCCCATGTACTGGTAAGTGCCTGGCCTATCCCGACGAAGTGGTGACAAGCCTAGGACCAGACACCCACATAAACCTGTGCAATTCAATATATATATATACCACAGAGTAAAAAGAAATAACCAGGTAATAACACAATAAGGAATATCTCCAAGAATTCAACAATTAACAACAGTTAATAAATTCACAAGGAAAAACAAAGTATAATGTAAACACAAGTAATATCAAGTCAAGGAATAGCAAGTAGTTGCACGGCATCACCCTTCGTGCTTTTACTCTCATCCTCACCAAATAATCAAATAAAGTACACGGCATCACCCTTCGTGCTTTTACTCTCATCCTCACATCCATAGTACGGCATGATCCTTCGTACATAGTTCAATAACAGGGCACGGCATAATCCTTCGTGCATAATCAATAAAACATGGCACGGCATTAACCTTCGTGCATAAATAAATAAACATGGCACGGCATCACCCTTCGTGCATTATCACTCTTCCTCTCCCAAATAACAATCACAGTTAAGGGCAAAGAAAGAAACAGTAATTCATAAACCGTCCCAACAAGGGCAATCAATAATTATCTTCACAACAAGTCCCAACAAGGGAGAACAATAACAATTCATCTGTAATATATCTCAAAATAATCATTTTCCAACGACTCACGGTCATACTAGACGCCAATGTATGGATGCTCGTCACCACAGCCCATACACCGCACTCGATCACATAACACATAACACATAATCCTATTCCCTCAAGCTAGGATAGAACAAACACTTACCTCGAATGCTTATGAACAATTCAATCCGTGGAAATGTCTTTTTCTTTCAACTTTGGCTCCAATCCAATCGTATCTATATACAATTGATTTAATATCATCAATACTACTCAACAAACTAATTCTTAAGACCAAATACAACTTTTACAACATTCTGCCCGGAATAGTGAATTTCAACCCCGGGCCCATATGGTCGGAACTCGGGGTTAGGACCAAAATCCGGTTACCCATCCCCCAACGAGTTCATGTATATGATTTGTTTCAGAATCGAACCTCAATTCGAGGTCCAATTCCCCAATTTATGAAAAACCCTATTTTCTAACAAAAACAAGAATTCTACCATGAAAACCTTTGATTTCTAATGAAAAACATGTTTAATGATGTTAGGAATTGAAAGAATTAAGTAAAAAGTGACTTACAATTGTTTTGATGAAGAAGGAATCCGTGAAAAATCGCAAATGGGTGTTTTTGTTTTGTAAAAAGTGAAGAAATAAACTTAAAATCGTGTTTTACAGGTCTCTGTGTTCGCATTTGCGAACATGGGTTCGCAATTGCGAACCCCAACCAATTTCTGGAGTTTGAAAAATAAGCTAAGGCTGGGAAGTTCGCATTTGCGAACTTTTGTTCGCATTTGCGAAGCCAAGGCAAAACTGGGGCTTCGCATTTGCGAACATATGTTCGCATTTGCGAACCAAGCTGGGAAAGGCAGTGTTCGCATTTGCGAACTAATGTTCGCATTTGCGAACACAGGCATTTAAGGGCAGTGTTCGCATTTGCGAACATATGCAGGACAAGGGGATGTTCGCATTTGCAAACAATTGTTCGCATTTGCGAACAAGGCTGGGTCATGAGGGTCTTCGCATTTGCGATCAGGGTTCGTATTTGCGAGCCCTGCCTTGATCTGGCCCCTTCGCAATTGCGAGAAATACTTCGCAATTGCGAAGCCAACAGCTGGGTGAAAAACCAGCAGTGCAAAAATTCAGAATTTAATCCAACGGCCTATCAAATCTTTACCCGAGCCCCGGGCTCCAAACCAAACATGTACACAACCTCAAAAACACATTATGAACTTGTTCGTGCGATCACATCGCCAATATCACCTCGTTTTCATCAAATCAAGCCTCAAATTCATGATTTTCATACCTTTGGTTTTCAAAACTTTCAAACTTGGGACTCAAGGTCCAAAACATCTCAAACGACATCCAAATGTCACCAAACTTTACAGAAATCACATATATAATATTTAAGACTTGTACCGGGCGTCGGAACCAAAATACGAGCCCGATACCAAGGTCAATTAATTCATTTCCTTTAACAATTACATCAAAAACAATTTCATAGAAAAATTCATAACTTGGGCTCTAGGCCTCGGAATTCGACTCCGGACGCATGTCCAAGTCCCATATTTTCCTACGGACCTCTCGGGACCATCCAATCTCGGGTCCGGATCCGTTTACCAAAAATGTTGACCGAAGTCAACCATATCAATATTAATATCATTTTTATCCAAATTTCTCATAGAATTCATATTTTCTATCACAAAATCTTTCCGGCTACATGCTCGGATTATGCACGTAAATCAAGGCAACATAGAATGAGTTTTTCAAGGCCTCAGAAGCTCGAAATGATTAATAAAATAAGTGATGACCCTTTGGGTCGTCACAATCTCCACCTCTAAAACAACCGTTCATCCTCGAACGGACAAAAGAAAGAAGTACCTGAGTCAGGAAACAAGTGTGGGTAGCGGCTCCGCATATCAGACTCGGACTCCCAGGTCGATGCCTCAGGAGGCTGACCTCTCCACTGAACACGCACAGAAGGATAACTCTTCGACCTCAACTGTCGAATCTGCCGGTCTAGAATAGCCACCGGCTCCTCCTCGTAAGATAGATCATTGTCCAATTGGACAGAACTGAAGTCTAACACATGTGTGGGATCGCCGTGGTATCTCCGAAGCATAGATACATGAAAAACTGGATGCACGGCTGATAAGCTAGGCGGCAAAGCTAATCTGTAAGCCACCCCTCCCACTCTGTCTAGAATTTCAAATGGACCAATATACCTAGGGCCGAGCTTGCCCTTCTTCCCGAACCTCATCACGCCCTTCATAGGCGACACTCGGAGCAATACTCGTTCACCAACCATGAAATCTACATCTCGAACCTTACGATCCGCATAAGTCTTCTGCTTGGACTGAGCTGAACGCAATCTCTCTTGAATAGTCTTGACCTTATCCAAGGCCTCCTGAACTAAGTCTGTACCCAACAACCGAGCCTCTCCCGGTTCAAACCATCCAACCGGTGATCGACATCGCCTACCATACAACGCCTCATACGGAGCCATCCGGATGCTAGATTGGTAACTGTTATTGTAGGAGAACTCCGCTAATGGTAGAAGCTGGTCCCACGAGCCTCCGACATCAATAACACGGGCTCGAAGCATGTCCTCGAGAATCCGAATAGTCCTCTCGGACCGGCCATCCGTCCGAGGATGAAATGCTGTACTCAACTGAACCTGGGTGCCTAACTCCTGCTGAACCGCTCTCCAGAACCGCGAGGTAAACTGCGTACCCCGATCAGAGATAATAGATACTGGCACCCCATGGAGACGAACAATCTCCCTAATGTAAACCTCCGCTAACCTCTCCGACGAGTAGGAGACCGATACTGGAATAAAGTGTGCTGATTTGGTCAGCCTATCAACAATGACCCAAATAGCATCAAATTTCCTCCGAGTCAAAGGAAGTCCGGTAACGAAGTCCATAGTGATCCGCTCCCATTTCCACTCGGGAATTTCAATCCTCTGGAATACACCACCAGGTCTCTGGTGCTCATATTTCACCTACTGACAATTTAGACACCGAGCGACATACGCAACGATATCTTTCTTCATTCCGTGCCACCAATAGTGTTGTCGTAAGTCCTGGTACATCTTCGCGATGCCTGGGTGAATAGAATACCGCAAACTGTGGGCCTCTGCTAAGATCAACTCTCGAATTCCTTCGACATTGGGCACACAAACTCGACCTTGCAATTTCAATACCCCATCATCATCTAGATTTACCTGTGTGGCACCTCCCCGTTGTACTGTATCTCTCAACTCACGCAAATGAGGATCATCAAATTGCCTCTCACGGATACGCTCTAATAAAGAAGAAAGAGCAACCGTGCAGGCTAACACCCTGCTAGGCTCAGAAATGTCTAATCTCACGAACCGGTTGGCTAAGGCCTGGACATCTAGAGCTAATGGTCTCTGACTGACCGGAATGTATGCAAGACTACCCATGCCGGCATACTTTCTACTCAAAGCATCGGCCACCACATTGGCCTTACCTGGATGATATAATATAGTAACATCATAGTCTTTTAGCAACTCTAACCATCTCCGCTGTCGTAGATTCAACTCCTTCTGTTTGAACAAGTACCGTAGGCTTTTGTGATCGGTGTACACCTCACATGTCACACCATATAGATAATGCCTCCAGATCTTTAAGGCATGAACCACTGCTACTAATTCAAGATCATGAACTGGATAATTCTTCTCATGTATCTTTAACTGCCTCGAGCATAAGCGATAACCTTACCATCCTGCATCAATACCGCTCCAAGCCCCGTACGAGATGCGTCACAATAAACTGTATAAGGCCCTGCACATGTAGGTAGTATCAACACGGGCGTGGTGGTCAAGGCTGTCTTGAGCTTCTGAAAGCTCGCCTCACACTCCTCTTACCACTGAAACTGGACACCCTTCTGGGTCAACCTGGTCATCGGGGTTGCAATAGTAGAAAACCCCTCTACAAAACAACGGTAGTAACCTGCTAATCCCAATAAACTCCGGATCTCAGTCACTGAAGCTGGTCGAGGCCAATTCTGGACTGCCTCAATCTTCTTTGGGTCTACCTGAATACCTTCCACTGATACAATGTGACCCAGAAATGCTACCGAACTCAGCCAGAACTCACATTTAGAAAATTTGGCATATAGTCGGTTATCTTTCAGAGTCTGAAGAACCACTCTGAGGTGCTGCTCGTGCTCTTCCTGGCTGCGGGAGTACACCGGGATGTCATCTATGAAGACTATCACGAACGGATCTAAGTAAGGCCTGAATACCCGATTCATCAACTCCATGAATGCTACTGGGGCATTGGTCAACCCGAAGGACATGACCAAGAACTCATAATGCCCATATCTGGAGCGAAAGACTGTCTTAGGAATGTCAGCCGCCCTGATCTTCAGCTGATGATAGCCAGATCTCAAATCTATCTTTGAAAATACCTTGGCACCCTGAAGCTGGTCAAATAAATCATCAATTCGCGGAAGTGGATATTTATTTTTGATAGTCACCTTGTTTAACTGCCGGTAATCAATACACATCCGCATCGAGCCATCCTTCTTCTTTACAAATAATACAGGTGCTCCCCAGGGGGAAACACTGGGCCTGATAAAGCCCTTCTCAAGAAGGTCTTACAACTGATCTTTCAACTCTTTTAGCTCCGGCGGGGCCATACGATAGGGTGGAATAGAGATGGGGTGAGTGCCCGGTGCCAGATCAATACAGAAATCAATATCCCTGTCGGGTGGCATGCCCGGCAGGTCTGAAGGAAAAACCTCGGGAAACTCCCGTGCAATAGGGACCGACTCAATGGAAGGAACTTCTGCACTGGAATCACGAACATAAGCCAGATAAGCTAGACACCCCTTCTCGACCATACGTCGAGCCTTAACATAGGAAATAACAGTGCGAACGGAGTGGCTTGAGGTACCTTTCCACTCTAGTCGGGGTGATTCTGGCAAGGATAAGGTCACCGTCTTAGCATGGCAATCAAGAATAGCATGATATGGGGACAACCAGTCCATCCCTAATATGACATCAAAATCTACCATATCCAAAAGCAACAGATCCACATGGGTCTCAAGACCCCCAAATATAACTACGCACGAACGATGCACCCGATCGACTACAATGGAGTCACCCACTGGTGTAGCCACATAAACTGGGATATCCAGAGCATAGCTGGGCACAGCCAAATACGGTGCGAAGTAGGAAGACACATATGTGAATATATAGACCCAAGGTTAAATTATACTGAAGCACCTCTGTCACAAACAAGAATGGTACCTATAATCACGACATCTGATGCCTCTACCTCTGGCCTGGTCGGTAAAGCATAGAATCGGGGATCAACACCTCCCCTCTGAGCTACATCTCTGGGACAGTCATCCACTGGCTGACCTCTACCTCTGGCTGGACGGTCTCCACCTCTACGGTCTCAACCTCTACCTGTAAAATCTCTACCCCCGCCTCTGGCTGGCTGGGCAGGCTGAGGGTCAGCTGGGGCCTGGATCATAGGACGAGGACCTCGCTGCTGAGAGTTGCCCGCTGCTATAGGGCAATTCCTGATAAAATAACCTGGGTCACCACAACTGTAGCAGCTCTTGGACTGATAGGGCTGCTGGCCCTGACGACCTGAATGGCCTCCACGAACACTCTGAAGAGGCTGAGCATTAATAGGAGGCTGGTCTGAATAATGCCCCCGAAAACCACGATCACCTGGTCCACCCTGTGAAGCCCGAAGGGCGGAATGAAAAGGCCTGGAAGACTGGCCTCTATCAAAGGATTCTCTGCCACCAGAGGAAGAACCACCAAACCTGCCTGAATGACGAGGCCTCTTATCCGAAGAATAACCGCCTCCCCTAGCAAGAGCCATCTCAACTCTGCGTGCTGCATTGGCTGCCTCCTGAAATGATATGTCACTCCCCACGCCCATAGCCATCTGGAGTCTAATCGGCTGATTAAGCCCATCTATAAACCTGCGGACCCTCTCCCGCTCCGTGGGAAGTATCACCACCGCATGACGAGCCAAATCGACAAATCTCATCTCATACTGTGTAACTGTCATAGTGCCCTAATGGAGGCGCTCAAACTGCCTCCGAAGTACATCCCGCTGAGTAGCAAGGAGAAACTTCTCCATAAATAGTTCCGCAAACTGGTCCCATGATAAAGCTGGGGACCCCGCTGGTCGAGTCAAGCAATAATCTCTCCACCAAGTCTTGGCGGATCCTGCAAGTCTGAAGGTACAGAAGTCAACTCCGTTTGTCTCCACGATCCCCATAGTCTTGAGAATCTCATGGCAACCGAATAAAAAGTCCTGAGGATCCTCTGATGCGGCTCCACTGAATGTAGTGGTAAATAGCTTGGAGAACCGATCAAGCCTCCATAACGAATCAGAAGTCATGGCCGCTCCATCACCGGCATGAGCCGTGGTACCTGACTGAGTGGCCACAGCTGGCTGAACCACTGGTGCCTGAGGCTGAGGAGCTACTGGCTCCGGAGTACGAGCAATAGGAGTCTGGGCCCCTCCTCCAGCCCGAGAAGCGGCTGGTGCAACTGATAATAAACCCGCTCTGGCAATACTGTCCATAAATCCCGCTATTCTGACCAAAGCATCCCGGAGATCCGGGGTAAATAAAGCCTCTCCTGGGACCTGAGCTGGGCCCACTGGAGCTGCTGGAACCGGAACCTCCTCGTCAATCTCAATATGAGGCTCCACCTCTGGAGTAGCTGCCTGGGGCCGAGCTCTACCCCTACCACGGCCTCTGATACGGCCTTGGCCCCTGCCCCTCAAAGGAACTGCCTAGGGCTAGGGCTGTTGGTCGGCGGACGAAGGGCTGCTGGTCAGCAGACGAAGAAGCGCGTGTCACAGAATAGAAATTCAATCAGTAATTGAGGAACAAGTCGCACGACAAGAAAGAACAAATGAGAGACTCTTTCCTAACTCAATAGACTCTGGAGGACAAGTACGGACGTCTCCGTACCTACCTCTCAAACTCTACTAAGCTTGTTCGTGAGTGGTGAGACCTATGTAACCTAGAGCTTTGATACCAACTTGTCACGACCCGGATTTTCCCCCAACATCGGGATCGTGATGGCGCCTACTCGTGGTAGCTAGGCAAGCCACCGTATTCATACTATCCTGTTTTTAACACAATTTTAATTAAATAAATGCGGAATACTTTATCGAAATAGAAATAACTAATTACAAGATGAAAATCATACTGAAATCCTCTACCCAAGACGTGGAGTCACCAACTCACGAACTACTATGGAATACTACACATAAAAGTCCGAAGGAAATATAACATAATTCTGTTTGTCTCGGAACAAAGAGACTACAGCTAATAACATAAATAAAGAGAGAGACGCCGGGCCTGCGGACGTGTGCAAGCTACCTCGGTCTCAATATGATCAACTCCCACGAAATCAATTTACTGCTGCTGCTGCTCCTGATCGTAACCTGGACCTATGCAAAAACGCACAGAAGTGTAATATCAGCACAACCGACCCCATGTGCTGGTAAGTGCCTGGCCTATCCCGGCGAAGTAGTGACAAGCCTAGGACCAGACACCCACATAAACCTGTGCAATTCAATATATATATATACCACAGAGTAACAAGAAATAACCAGGTAATAACACAATAAGGAATATCTCCAAGAATTCAACAATTAACAACAGTTAATAAATTCACAAGGAAAAACAAAGTATAATGTAAACACAAGTAATATCAAGTCAAGGAATAGCAAGTAGTTGCACGGCATCACCCTTCGTGCTTTTACTCTCATCCTCACCAAATAATCAAATAAAGTACACGGGATCACCCTTCGTGCTTTTACTCTCATCCTCACATCCATAGTACGGCATGATCCTTCGTACATGGTTCAATAATAGGGCACGGCATAATCCTTCGTGCATAATCAATAAAACATGGCACGGCATTAACCTTCGTGCATAAATAAATAAACATGGCACAGCATCACCCTTCGTGCATTATCACTCTTCCTCACCCAAATAACAATCACAGTTAAGGGCAAAGAAAGAAGCAGTAATTCATAAACTGTCCCAACAAGGGCACTCAATAATCATCTTCACAACAAGTCCCAACAAGGGAGAACAATAACAATTCATCTGTAATATATCTCAAAATAATCATTTTTCAACGACTCACGGTCATACTAGACGCCAGTGTATGGATGCTCGTCACCACGACCCATACACCGCACTCGATCACATAACACATAACACATAATCCTATTCCCTCAAGCTAGGATAGAACAAACACTTACCTCGAATGCTTATGAACAATTCAATCCGTGGAAATGTCTTTTTCTTTCAACTTTGGCTCCAATCCAATCGTATCTATATACAATTGATTTAATATCATCAATACTACTCAACAAACTAATTCTTAAGACCAAATACAACTTTTACAACATTCTGCCCGGAATAGTGAATTTCAACCCCGGGCCCACATGGTCGGAACTCGGGGTTAGGACCAAAATCCGGTTACCCATCCCCCCACGAGTTCATGTATATGATTTGTTTCAAAATCGAACCTCAATTCGAGGTCCAATTCCCCAATTTATGAAAAACCCTATTTTCTAACAAAAACAAGAATTCTACCATGAAAACCTTTGATTTCTAATGAAAAACATGTTTAATGATGTTAGGAATTGAAAGAATTAAGTAAAAAGTGACTTACAATTGTTTTGATGAAGAAGGAATCCGTGAAAAATCGCAAATGGGTGTTTTTGTTTTGTAAAAAGTGAAGAAATGAACTTAAAATCGTGTTTTACAGGTCTCCGTGTTCGCATTTGCGAACATGGGTTCGCAATTGCGAACCCCGACCAATTTCTGGAGTTTGAAAAATAAGCTAAGGCTGGGAAGTTCGCATTTGCGAACTTTTGTTCGCATTTGCGAAGCCAAGGCAAAAACTGGGGCTTCGCATTTGCGAACATATGTTCGCATTTGCGAACCAAGCTGGAAAGGGAAGTGTTCACATTTGCGAACTAATGTTCGCATTTGCGAACACAGGCATTTAAGGGCAGTGTTCGCATTTGCGAACTAATGTTCGCATTTGCGAACACAGGCAGTAAATGGCAATGTTCGCATTTGCGAACAATTGTTCGCATTTGCGAACAAGGTTGGGTCATGAGGCTTTCGCATTTGCGATCAGGGTTCGCATTTGCGAGCCCTGCCTTGTACTGACCCCTTCGCAATTGCGAGAAATACTTCGCAATTGCGAAGCCAACAGCTGGGTGAAAACCAGCAGTGCAAAAATTTAGAATTTCATCCAACGGCCTATCAAATCTTTACCCGAGCCCCCGGCTCCAAACCAAACATGTACACAACCTCAAAAACACATTATGAACTTGTTCGTGCGATCACATCGCCAATATCACCTCGTTTTCATCAAATCAAGCCTCAAATTCATGATTTTCATACCTTTGGTTTTCAAAACTTTCAAACTTGGGACTCAAGGTCCAAAACATCTCAAACGACATCCAAATGTCACCAAACTTTACAGAAATCACATATATAATATTTAAGACTTGTACCGGGCGTCGGAACCAAAATACGAGCCCGATACCAAGGTCAATTAATTCATTTCCTTTAACAATTACATCAAAAACAATTTCATAGAAAAATTCATAACTTGGGCTCTAGGCCTCAGAATTCGACTCCGGACGCATGTCCAAGTCCCATATTTTCCTACGGACCTCTCGGGACCATCCAATCTCGGGTCCGGATCCGTTTACCAAAAATGTTGACCGAAATCAACCATATCAATATTAATATCATTTTTATCCAAATTTCTCATAGAATTCATATTTTCTATCACAAAATCTTTCCGGCTACATGCTCGGATTGTGCACGTAAATCGAGGCAACATAGAATGAGGTTTTCAAGGCCTCAGAAGCCTCAGAAGCTCGAAATGATTAATAAAATAAGTGATGACCCTTTGGGTCGTCACAGCCACCCATGTTTTCCACATTTTCCTCATTTCAAATAATTCTCAACACAAAGCACGATTTAAGATCAACAAGGAGAACAACAACCAATCGATCAGGTAAAGCACAAGTAGTCAAACAAAGGGGCAATCTGTGCCCCATAGGTTGCAAACTCTCCTGCTATCTCCTTTCACAATTTCACATTAATGATTTTATATCAATTTCAATAGCGATTTAGATCACTTTCCATCCTTATTACCTCATCCACCCTTATTACCTCGGCCACCCTTATCACCCCAACCCACACCTTATTACTTCATGTTGCGGCGCGCAACCTGATCCCACCGTACAGTTTCAAACACAACAAGCACAAATAGCAATTAAGGCACTACAAACAATTACAACAAATTCAAATAAGCACTACAAACAATTACAACTGAAAATTGCTTATGTTTTGTTACGGAATGCACCCAAAATGCGGTCTGCATTCTTGATCTGTGGTCGCAGAATGCACCGCATATTTGACACTCAAAAATCCTCGAGAAATAATGCGGTAGATCTGCGGTCCGCAGATCCATTTTGCGATTGCATATCGACCGCATTTTCAACAACATTTTTGAAAACATTTTATTAAGCTCTGTGGTAGGAATTCTACGCATTCCTAACACATTATTCGGACCATGGCACCACAGCTACTAGATATTTTTGAACAAAAATTTTACGGGTTCTTACAATATGATATTGACCAAAAGTGTTACAAAAAAGGTTGATACAACAACTAGCAAGGAATATTACAGTTGAAGAAGATCAGGTGTTTCATGATAGGAACAAGATGAATAAGGCATCTTCAAGTAAGAAAGTGACTCATATTCTTCACTATGTCCTGAAGGCAAGGAAGGTCGAAGAGCCATCTTCTGAACTACAAGGTAAGGTGTTTGGGGATTTGACCCTTCCTATCAAGCGAATTGACGCAATCAAGTCGTCTACAAAGTTGCTCAAAGGTTTTGTCAAATCATCAAGCCACAATTCGCTTCCAAATCTAGCGCTTCCTACAAAGTGCACAAATGAGGGCTTTGACCCAAATGCCTACAAGTTGTTGGCAAAAGCTGGATATGATCCCAACGAATCATCTAAGTTGGGAAAGTTCCCGCCTGAAGTTTCAAGCCCTACTCAAAAGACGATGATGGAGAAAGGGTAACCACTGAAGCAATCACGTGAAGGATTGGGTTACAAACAACCCCCGCCAATCTGTATCTCCATCAAAAGGGCAAGTTGTAACTACATTACTGCTAAAGAAGCGTCTACGATGCTTAATAACAAGCCTTCTATTTTTGACCGACTTACAAAACCAAGGACCTCAGTCTTTGACAGATTGGGACCATTGAAGAAGGAAAACAAGCGCCATAGAAATAATGGAAGGATTGGAGCACATATCTCCCTTAACAAGGAGATTTTGACCACAAACTACCCAAGCCTGATTCCTTCTAGAATGAGGCGAGAGACAAAACATGTAGTTTCATGTGGAGAGGTCCTCAAAGCAAAGGCTCATACCATAGTCTACACTAAGGAATGAGAGGAAGATGAAGAAAGTGTGGGGTCCTCATATCATATCACCATTCGTGATGAACAAAATGCTTCACCCTATACGGAAGTCGACGAAAGGTGCCTTGATATTCATGTATGTCATCATATATCTTTCAATGATGGTGATCCCCAAGAAGATGAAGATGATAAAAATGCACCACCAGAGCTTGAAGAGGGGGTGAAGACAATGGTTGATGCACTAAAAGAAGTCAATCTCAGAGTAGTTGAAGATCCAAAGCCCACATATATAAGTGCCTCTCTAACTGGTGATGAAGAGAGAAAATATATTGAGCTACTTAAGGAGTTCAAAGACGTATTTGCTTAGAGATACAAAGAAATGCTAGGTTTAGACCCCAAGGTGAGGGGCTCGTCCTGTAAAGCAAGCACAACGTCGCTTTAGACCTAAACTGGTTCCCTTGATTGAAATCGAAGTTAACAAGCTTATTGGGGCTGGTTTTGTTCGTGAAGTTAAATATCCTACATGGATTTCAAGCATCGTCCCTGTAAGAAACAAAAATGACCAAATTCGAGTTTGTGTTGACTTTAGGGACCTAAATAATGCTTGTCCTAAGGATGAATTTCCTCTTCCTATCCCTAAGCTAATGATTGATGCAACAACTAGATACGAGGCAATGTCTTTCATGGATGGTTCATCTGGATATAACCAAATTCGCATGGAACCAAAGGACGAAGAACTTACTGCCTTTCGCACCCCTAAAGGTATATACTGCTACAAGATAATGCCTTTCGGTTTGAAGAATGCTGGTGCTACATATCAACGTGCCATGCAAAATATTTTAGATGACATGCTTCATAAAAAAGTGGAGTGTTATGTGATGAGTGGTGATTTTCCCACTCATTTTAGCTTCTTTTCCTTAGCTTTTGTGTCGTCTTATGTATATAATAAGATTGTTTATAGTTGTTATTATGAGATTTTCAGGTACATAATGCTATGAGGTGTGTTGAATGGAATTTAGGTGTTTTGACTGGAACTTAAGGGAAAAATGACTGCTGAGCGAAGAACTCTACGTGATCGCGGACACCATCACGTGATCGCAGAAGACCAGGCAGTAACACTACGCGATCGCAGAAGCTGTCACGCGATCGCAGAAGAAAAACACTTAAAGCTACGCGATCTCAGGAGTGGTTCACGCGATCGCAGAAGACACACACGTGAAGCTATGTGATTGCAAGAGTGGTTCACGCTATCGCAGAAGACACACACGTAAATCTATGCGATCGCAGGAGTGGTTCACGCGATCGCGGAGAATTAGACTGCTACTTTACGCGATCGCAGGCCAAAACACGCGATCGCAATGCATTGTATCTGGGCCAGTTCTGGGCAATTTCGACATTTCACATATTTTTCACCCCAAATCATTTTTATACTCGTCCAAACAGACATTATAGATATCTTTTATTATATTTTTACTTTTAGAAAAGATTTTTGGCCTATTGAGTCTCCATAGACTAGAGAGAACAAGTTTGGAGGTTAGGGTTTTGCATACACACTTGGGTCTTGAAGATTAAAGCTTGTGGTTAAGGATTTCTTACCCATTTATATTTATTTCTTCATTTCTTTGCTTTGTATTGTATATCTAAGTGTGTAGTATTTATTTCCAACACTTGAATCTTGTTTATGGGAATATTCATATTTAAAGTGTGGATTAAATACCTTGTTGTGCTTATGTATTGAATGATTTTTATATATTCATGAAGTGAGTTATTGTTATTTTAATTATTCTTGTTCTCTAATGTTTCCAAAGGGATTAGCTAACCCTAGGACTCGCCCATTAACTCCGAATTGATTTTGGGAAAGATAATTTGGGGTTGGGAAAGATTAATTAACAAGAACTTGAGGTGTTAACCCTCATTTTATAGATTCGACCTAGGGATAGGATTGAACTACTTGTAGCCTATCGGACGTGCTTAATCTTCTAATTGTGATTAGGGATAATTTAATTAGGAAGTCTTGTTAGTCTTCGGGAGAAGCTAATTAAGAATTACTATCAGTGGCAAATTAACATAAACTCACTCATATTTGTAAAATCGTGAAATACATTGGATCGTTACTTGAGTGTAATTCCCGATGCAACCATACTTGTATCCATTGATCATTTTATTTGCTTTCTAGGTTAGTTTACATTTCCGTATTTAGATATAAAAATATTTTCAACCCAAATTCTTCTTGTTTGGCTTAGCGCAATTAGCGATAATTTTCATGCATTCCTAATCGTTTACACATTGTTCTCTGTGGGATTCGACCCCGACTCATAGTTGGGTTAATATATTGCATACGACCGTGTATATTACTTTTTAGAAGTAGAATTGGACGTCACCAAAAATGGCGCCGTTGCCGAGGAAAAATTTGGCGTAATTTAGGTTGTTTGAGAAGTAAGCGAAAGTGCTTTGGTCCAAACTTGTGAATATTTGTGTAATTATTTTTTCTTACCTTGGGTCTATATTTATTGTTTATTCCTTATTTATTTTCTTACTTTTTAAAAATGGCATCATACAATGAAAATTGGTCAGATGGTAGTTGTTCATACTTTGATGATCCTTGTCCTTATTGTGGAGGACCATACTCGTGGCAAAATTGTCTAAATTCTCCCAGGGGTGGATTGTGCGCACAATTCCAAACCCATGAGTGGAGTATTTGTGATAAGTGTGGTTTCCAAAATGGTCATTGGGATGATTGTGCGTATTTGTTATTCCCTTCCCCAAGCCCCTACTATGATGGTTCCACTTGTTTTGATGAGAATTATAGGGCTATGGAGGTGGAAGAATTTGAGCATGACCAAAATGGAGAGTTCAAGCTCATGTTGGAGTGTTTACTTGAAGAAGGAAACAAGGAATAAAATGCCTTGGAACATCTTTTGGAGACTAGTCTCCTAAATGGTTTAGCACTTGAAAGGTTACACTCACAAATGGATGAAATGATCGAAGCCCCAAGGGCTCAAAAAGCCTCGGAAGTGAATAAAAACCAAGAATCCTTCTTGGGCATTGAAAATGAAAATCCTTCCTTGGCATTTGATCAAAACCAAGAAGAACTCTCAAAATCCCAAAATGAGAGAATCATGCTCATGTTGGAGACCATTCTTGAAAATGAGGAGAAGCGCAACTTTGCACTCGAGGACTTGAAACAATTCATAAATCACAATGGTGAACACATCCGTACTTTGGAAGATCAAATGCAAACTTTGGTTGAGGCACAATATGCCCAACAAATTTCGTGTGCGGATACAAGCCAAGAAGAGTCCAACTCCGAGGAAGAAAGTGGGCTTTACCTTGAGGAATCAAGAATTGAACATCCGCCAACAAACTCAATGAATATTGGTGATGCCGAGAAAAATATGGAATTGGAGTCAACCGGTGTAAATGTTAATGCGGTTGATGTTGACTCTAATTCGGGGGAAAAAAAGGATGTCAAGATAGAAATATTGCAACGTGAAGAGTTGAGGTCACATTCCAAGCATTTTTCAATATTGGAATTGTGTAGTGATATGGGAGTTGAACTACACGAGTCAATGGTGGATTGCGAGGAAGAACGACAACAACCATTCATTTTACAGTTTGAGAAATCAAGAAAACAAAATGACATTCCTTACTTGAAAGCCAAGAAGTGCAAAATGAAAATTTTAAGCATTGGCTCGAAAATCAAATTACCACCCCCCATCGCTCGTGGTCATAAGCTTGATTCCAAGCTAGGGGCCCAATTTGTCACACCTCCTTTTTCGCACATATATTAAATGTAAATGTACCATTGTTTAATACTACACCCCGAGAAGGGATATAATAATAATTGGTGAAGGAGTTTTTCCACTTAAAGGACAGACGGAACGGGATCAAATTATTTAATTATTCAGAGTCGCCACTTGGAAAAATAATGGTGTCCCAAGTCACCGGTTTAAATCCCGAACCGAGGAAATTTATGACTCTGTAATACAGTCTGTGAAACCAGAAAACCTGGATAAGGAATTCTGTTAACCCGGGAGAAGGTGTTAGGCACTCCTGGATTCCATGGTTTTAGCACGGTCACTCAACTGCAATTTTTATTTTTATCCGACTTCTTTATATTTTTTAACTAGGTGCTTTTAATGTTCCTCTTTTAATTTTAAGGAGAATTGCGACGTCACGAAAACATATTTCGAGTCACACCGTAACCAGTACGCCTGTGACTTTAATGTATTTCAGTTTCGCCGAGAATAAGATTTGGGTCACATAAATGCGCACCCGTATTTAGGAAAGGAATTTATTTACAAATCGTGCCTAAAGAGTCTATCGTCTTTATTAACTTTGGGAAAGACCGTGAAATTCGTTAAACGGTCTTCCCGAGTCTAAGTTTTTTATAACAACTAATTTGAGGGCCCCGCCATTATGTATTTTTGTTTAGTGAGGCAAGTCTCATTATTATTTAAAGGCCTAACTAAAATATGCTAAGTTTTCTATTTTTGTTTTCTATATTTGAAATATTTATCTCAAAATTATACATGGTAGTCAGTTATCAGTTTTTAGAATTAATTACAGTTTTTGGACATTCAGATGAATCATGGATCACTCAAATTACAATTTAATACTCGAATTATTTCACTCATTTAACTGTTGGCGGATTATTAGATTCAAATAGGTGAAGAACGAACTGAAAACGATAATAATACTACCAGAATAGACTAATTATATTTGAATTAACTCCATTCACGTTAATAAATCAACGTTCAGGCTTGTTACTTGCAAAAATGTAAGAATGCTAGTATAGGCTATTGCAATGCAAGGTTACTTGAGACGTCTCCTTAACTTGAAATCCTAGTTAACACATATGTCATATGTTGATCTCGCAGGTTATTATGAATCCAACTAGTTCTAATTTCTTACTTGTCCATGAAACGTAATACTCGATCTAGCATCAAATTATACTAAATCCTAACTGTGTCCTCAAACATTGATTAAACAATCCAAAGTTCACGTTATGCACTCCAGTACACAGTTTAGTCATCTAGTATCTATATAATTGAATTCTAGGTTGAATGTAAATTGAAAGTGATCATAAACAAACATACATTATCAGTATATAAGCTATTATGACAGTATGACTACTCAGATTTAGGAAATAGATGAATAGGTCTTTCGTTTCAGCACTTCACTCAAAACTACACCAAATTGTGATTCGAATATGTACCTGGTATTTGGAAACAAAGAAGGAGAAAGAAGATCAGCATCAGCAGCACAACAACAATCAACACCAGCAACAACCAAAACTACTGATAAAATAGTAGCAAGCAGTCTAGGTAACAGAGTAGAATTCCAGGAAGAAAACTCAAGCCATCGGAACCCAAGAAACACCAACAGCAAATCCAAAAGACCAAACAACAAAAGACCAAACTTAAATAACTCAACAGGTCAAGCACCTTGAACACTCAAGATTGGAAATAGGAACAGAGAAAGCTCGACTATATCTGATTTTGGGACCAATGCAACAGTGTTATAGGGGCTCGAGTTGCCTAGGATTGACTTGAAATTTTTGGGAGCTAAATCTTTTCAATGTAACAATGTTATGCCTGTGTTTTTTTTTCAGAATCTCCCTCCCTGTATCTTTTTGTATGTGTGTCTGTTTTTCTTCCCCCTTGTGAGTGTGTGTGTATCCCCTTTTATAGCCTAGAGATCCCAAGTAACAGCCCTACTTTTTTAGTTTTAGATCTGTCCAGCCTATGTTTTTTCACCTTTTCTTCACTTTTCAGTTGTACAAGTATGGCTTTTTAATTAAAGAACTCTGAAAGGCGGAAATTAATGGTATAACCTACTGTCCAGCAGGTTCCACCAGCCCTTCCATGTGCATTGCACTCTTTGAAATTTGGTTGTTAGTTTCATTTCTGAAACTTATCAGAATTACAACTCTTTTCTCCTTAAAATCCTATTAGAGTTATAGCTATATCTTCCTTAAATTCCTATTGGAAATACAGCTATATCCAAACCAGACTTCCTAGTTTAACATCAGCAGAATTCAAGGACTAAACAGAACAGTTCAATTCAAGCAAAATAAAGCACTGCCCGAGATTTCACACCACAAATTCTACGAGATTAGACGACGACATTCAATTAACTATAACATGTGTTATTGATAACAAATAAAAACCAATAAACAGTGATTCTAAAAATCTCGGCCGAAAAAAATGAAACTAAGTATTCGACGACGCTAATCGAAGCGAATATGCATTCGACAACATACGCAATCAAACAAACAATACAGAAGAGTAATTGACCAAATAAAAGGTCTTTGAGAAGAAGTGACAACAGGACGGCCGAAACAAATGAGAAGAATTCAATCAAATACACAAAACAAACAAACACCTAATTGAAATAAACATGAAAAAAGAAATTACCTCAAGAGGAGAAGAAATCGAAACCAAAACAGAATCCGGAACTTGGACTTGAATTTGGAGTCTAACGGACTCTAATTGAGATGTTTTCAAACGAAAACATCCCAATTAAATTCTATTAGACTTCACTTTCCTTTGAATTTGAAGAAAAATCCTAATTTTGAATTTTAGGGTTCATACGGCCGCTTTTGGGATTTTGGGCTTCCGATTGGATTCGAACAAAACCAAAGGTGATTTGGGTGTGAGGGTGGGTCTGGAGGTGCTAGGGTGAGATTTTGGGGCGGTTTGGCATAGATTTGGTTTTAGCTCGAATCTTCAAATGAAGATTCGAGAAGATAGAGAATGATTCGAGGGAAACGGTTTGTGGATTCGTGTTTAGGGTGGTCGGGAGGTTCTACGGTGTTAAAATGGTGGTGTTTGGACCACTGCCGCCGGCGGAGACGATTTCCGGCCGGCGGAGTGCGGCGGGGGATGGCGGCGTCGGCTTTGTCTCTGTGCGAGACGATAAAATGAATGTGAAATAGGGTTTGGGGGGTTTTGGGTAATTAAAATTACAGTTTCAATCTTAGCCGTTGGATCAAGGAGTCCAACGGCTCAGATCAATGGGGAGGTGGGTCGGTTCGTTTGGTTTGGACGGGTAAGGGGAGATGGGTTGAGGGTTATTTGGACTGGGTTGGGGCGTTGGGCCTGGTTTTGGGTCCAAATAAATGGCCCAGTTCCGATTTGTGTTCATCCTTACTTGTTTTCTTCAACTTCTTTTATTTTCCTTTTGATTCTTTAATTACCAAAAATTCTAAGATAATTTGTAAAGCCAAAATATTAATTAACTCTTACTAATCTTTATCACAGATGATTAAACACCAGTGTTATACGAAAATCACACAATTAAATACTAAAATGTAAGATACAATATTATTAATATTTTCCACTTTATAAAATACTTAGTTTACTAATTAATTCCAAATTGTCCGATTAAACTGTAACTACGATGGCACCGTCTATATATATATATGTTTATTTTTTTATTTAAACAAATAGTCATGTACACACAAATGCAACCAACAATAAAAGTAACACAAAATCCACAAATATTGCAAACAACATAAAAATTATTTTAGTTTGAATTTTGGGAGTAATTCTCGTATAGGGCAAAAATCACGTGCTCACAGTTGCCCCTCTTTGCGCGGAAACATGAAGAGTTATCGTGCAAATATAAGTGAGCGGATACGAGCAATTTTTTCCCGTTCAAGCACTCCGTATGAAGCATTTTTTGGAGAAGTTTTGACCGAACCTTGCTTCAAAGGTCTCCTACATATCCCTGGCTAAAAGGGAATCAGGTCAATGTAGTTCGGGAAGTTTTGGTAGCTGGGACTACCATGACTGCTGTGATCTTGTTGTTACTGTTGTTGCTGCTGTTGCTGCTGTTGCCACTGCTTAACCGATCTCCTTATTACACCGTGCTAAACAAAAATAAGAAGCTAGACTAAGTTACAGTACTGCAAATTCTTATCTATCCTTTTTAACTTGATCTTGTCATGTTCCTTGCCATCCTGCTGGCACTGATGTTTCTTCACATGCTTCTTCTCTTCTGACAATCGTTATTTCGGCTTATCTTGATTGCCGAACTCCGACCATTGGTCCCTTCTTTTGTGATCTTCGAACTATTCTCCTTCGAAGTCTGAACCTATCTTTCTGATCCTTGTTGCCTTCCTTTGATTATGAACTTGGATTCATGCTGGGGATTTCCGTTACACTCAACCGCTTTCCTCAACCAAATTCAAAAATAAATCGCCACTCCCTTCTTCAGGCGGGCTCCCTGACTTAAACTACAACTTCAAAATAAATTGCCACTCCATTCTTCAGGCGGGTTCCCTGACTTCAACTACGATTTCACAAATAAATCGCCACTCCATTCTTCAGGCGGGCTCCCTGACTCCCATTACAACTTCAAAATAAATCGCCACTCCATTCTTCAGGCGGGTTCCCCGACTTCAACTACGATTTCACAAATAAATCGCCACTCCATTCTTCGGGCGGGCTCCCGACTTCAACTACAACTTCAAAATAAATCGCCACTCCATTCTTCGAGCGGGCTCCCCGACTTCAACTACGACTTCAAAATTAAATTGCCACTCCATTCTTCGGGCGGGCTCCCCGACTTCAACTACGATTTCACAAATAAATCGCCACTCCATTCTTCAGGCGGGCTCCCTGATTCCAATTACAACTTCACAAATAAATCGCCACTCCATTCTTCAGGCGGGCTCCCTGACTTCAACTACAACTTCAAAATAAATCGCCACTCCATTCTTCAGGCGGGCTCCCTGACTCCAATTACAAAATAAATCGCCACTCCATTCTTCAGGCGGGCTCCCTGACTTCAATTACAACTCACTAACTCCATCCATATCGCCTTCCTTTGCTTCATGTACCATTTTCTTCTTCTTGCATCGTCTCTTGGGCCACCTTTTCTTCTGAATTACCTTGTTTTGGAATTGCTTTCTTCCTGGATCGTGTTATTTTCTTTTGACTATTGGGGATATCCTTGGGACCGTTTACTTACCTGCTGGAGATAATGCTACTGGGGAAGTATTCTTTACTTCCTCGTTTTCTACTTCCTTTAACATTTATTCTATCCCGAGCTCGCTGGGGGTTGAATTTTTATTGACTGAGGATTACCCTGGCAGGGACTCCCTTTTTCTTTTTTCCTCTTTCCCAACCTCCTTCGGGACTTGCTCTTTGCTTCCTTGAAAACTTATGGTATATATTGTTGTTGGGGAAATCTCGAAGATCAGTGTTTCATTTCTCCAAGAACTGCTGGGGATAATACTAGGCTTAAAGATCACTTCCTCGTGTTGTCTGGCCTCTTTCAAAACTATTCTGCTTGAAACTGGTATTTTCCCAAAATCTTGTGTTGCTTTCTATCCTTATCCACCGGGTATTTGCTTTCGAGAAAATTTTCGCAATGGGAGAAAATTTTCTGCCCCAGTTTGATAACCTTCTACGTGGCATGCTTTTCTGCCGACGAACCCTTTTTTCCTGCTTTAAATCAAAGAAAAATTGTTAGTTTCAAAACACCGTGAGTGGTCATGCCGCTCTTGCTGGGGCAATTTTCCTTTTCTCTTTTAGCTGCTTTGCTTTCCTAGAACTTGGGGACGACGTTGATACTTGCTGGTGGATGGCGCTCTTTCTACAGGATCTCTTATCCCTCGTTCTATTCCAAACTTCAGTGTGGTCTGACACTCTTGGTCGGTGATCTGTTGTGAGAAACTATCTTCCGGGTGTGTAATATGTGTCCATCCTACTCCGTAATTCCCGTGAACCTTCCAATCAACCTATCGTTCCAATCTTAATATCGGAATGACTTTTGTCTTATTGCCTTGTACCATGCCTATTCATCTTCATTGTAACGCTTTGGGAGACTTGGTAGTAAGCTTTGAAAAGTCAACTTTCGACATAAATATAAAAATCTCTAAAAGAGAGAAAAAATGGTAAATAAAAATGCAATAAAGAGTGTGGACTGCAAAAAAAAGGAAAACTTTTCTGAACTTTAAATTGGGAAAAACTTATCTGAATGTATAACTGATCCAATGGTTACACCGTGCCTTCGAGATTAATCTACCCAGTCTAATTGTGTAAATCACTTTCTGACGGCTGTGTTTTGCTAGAGGCAAACGAATGTCCCAACCTTGTCTCATGCAGACACTTTGTAACCATCTCGCCTTGTCACCTCACAGTGCCCTTTCAAAGGGTTTTCACTAATGAGATTCTCTCATTTCTCTCGACCTCTCGTCGCCTTAGGGTGCCTGTAAAGGTTTTCACCGTAAGACTCTCTCATTTTTATTTCTCTTAGCTTTCTTCGCCTTAAGTTGCCCGCGAGGGTTTTCACCGTTAAGACTCTCTCATTTCGCTTCCTTTCCATGCGGTGGGCTGGGGTATTATCCATGGAATTTTCTCTAAAGGGGCTATCCTTTTTCAGCTTGTAAGTCCTAGATTCAGTCGAGGGTTGAAGTGTCATTCGTAGTTTCATTCGCATGACTTGGCATTTCTCAAATACTGATCAAGAGGTCTTTTTTGGTTCTTAATGTGGTTTCTGTGCGTGAGGCTAAAGAAAAGGGGTTTAACCTCAACGGTTAGCTCATTACAACTTTCGGAATCCACACTATCTTTCAAACGAAACAATGACTTCTGCCCCAGTTTTGTTGCTTGGGGAACCTTTGATTTTTATTTTATTATGACCAAGCCGTGTGGCGCCTACGTATCCTTCTTGAGGAATCAGGTCGAACGTAGTTCACTTTTTCTTGTGTCTCTTCTCTGTTTCTTTTCCTATTTTGTTACGCATTTTCCTTGATGATTCCGAAAGAGGGTATATGAAAGAATAATTAAGGCTCAAAGGGGAAAACAAGAGTTAAAGTGTTTGGGTAGTAGAAAAATTGCCTCTGTCATTTCATTCTCCGAAAAATGCCAAATACAAACGAACGAAACCAAGTGTTGACAAATGCATTAAAGAATTACACATAATATCTCTTGACTGCATCAGAATTGATAGCCATATCAGTGCATCTTCCCTCAACATCAGTTAGACATAGAGCGCCGTTGGATAATACTCTAGTCACAACGAATGGTCCCTGCCAATTTGGAGCGAACTTGCCTTTCGCTTCGACCTGATGTGGTAGAACTCTCTTCAGCACATGTTGTCCCACTTCAAATTTCCTGGGACGTACATTCTTGTTATATGCTCTCGCCATTCTCTTTTGATACAATTGGCCATGACATACTGTTGTCAATCTTTTTTCGTCGATCAAGCTCAATTGCTCCAATCGGGTTTTGACCCACTCATCGTCGTCAATCTCAGCTTCAGCGACAATACGGAGGGATGGAATTTCAACTTCTGTTGGTATTACTGCTTCAGTCCCGTACACCAACAAGTAAGGAGTTGCACCTACCGAAGTCCGGACGGTAGTGCGATAACCCAACAGTGCAAATGGTAACTTTTCATGCCATTGCCTAGACCCTTCTACCATCTTCCTCAATATCTTCTTTATATTTTTGTTTGCCGCTTCAACCGCACCATTTGCTTTGGGACGATATGGTGTGGAATTTCGGTGTGTAATCTTGAACTGTTGACATACCTCTTTCATCAATCCACTATTAAGATTGGCACCGTTATCTGTGATGATTATCTTTGGAATTCCAAACCTGCAGATGATGTGGGAATGTACGAAGTCTACCACCGCCTTCTTGGTCACTGATTTGAAGGTTTTGGCCTCCACCCACTTGGTAAAATAATCGATCGTTACCAAAATGAACCTATGACCATTGGAAGCCGCAGGTTCTATAGGTCCAATAACATCCATACCCCATGCAACAAACGGCCATGGTGCCGACATTGTATGCAATTCAGTCGGTGGAGAATGAATCAAATCTCCGTGTATCTGACACTGATGGCATCTTCGCATGAAACTTATACAATCACGCTCCATAGTGAGCCGGTAATATCCTGCTCGAAGAATCTTCTTTGCCAATACATATCCGCTCATGTGTGGTCCACAAACTCCGAAGTGTATATCTGTCATCACTGTTGTGGCTTGACTCGCATCTATACATCTCATCAATCCCAAATCTGGGGTTCTTTTGTACAGCACCCCTCCACTAAGGAAAAATCCATTTGCCAATCGCCGAATAGCTCTCTTTTGATCTCCAGTTGCTTGCTCTGGGTATATTCCTAACCTGAGGTATTCTTTGACGTCATAAAACCATGGCTCGCCATCCATCTCTTCCTCTATCATATTGCAATAAGCATGCTGATTCCGGATCTGAATATGTAATAGATCAACACGAACCTTGTCCGGGTGATGTAGCATTGACGCCAAAGTAGCTAGAGCATCGGCAACCTCATTATGCATCCTTGGGATATGCCTGAATTCTACTGATCGGAAACGCTTGGTCAGATCATGCAAACATTGACGATACGGGATAAGCTTCAAATCTCCGGTTTCCCATTCTCCCTGAATCTGATGTACTAGAAGGTCCGAGTCTCCCAAGACCAAGACGTCCTGTACATCCATGTCTACCGCTAATCATAACCCTAAGATGCATGCCTCGTACTCAGCCATATTGTTGGTACAATGAAAATGCAGTTGAGCAGTAACAGGATAATGATGTCCCGATTCAGAGATAAGCACTGCTCCTATTCCGACTCCTTTTGCGTTCGCTGCTCCGTCGAAGAAAAGCTTCCACCCTGGATCCTCGGTTAACTCCAACCCATCAATTTGCAGTACTTCTTCGTCTGGAAAATACGTCCTCAAAGGTTCGTATCCGTCATCAACAGGATTCTCAGCTAATTGATCGGCTAGGGCTTGAGCTTTCATAGCCGTCCTTGTCACATATATGATGTCGAACTTTGTAAGTAATATTTGCCATTTTGCTAACCTCCCTGTAGGCATAGGCTTCTGGAAAATATACTTCAACGGATCCAAACGCGAGATGAGGTAAGTGGTGTAAGAAGACAAATAATGTTTCAACTTTTGGGCTACCCAAGTCAAAGCACAACATGTCTTTTCCAAATGAGTGTACTTAACCTCGTGGACCGTGAATTTCTTACTGAGGTAGTAAATGGCCCGTTCCTTTCCTGCCAGTAAGATCATGCTGCCCCAGTACGCAGCCGAATGAATTCTCCAAAACCGTTAGATAAAGAATCAGGGGTCTACCCGGTTCGGGCGGAACCAGTACGGGTGGGTTTGACAGATACCCTTTGATTTGGTCAAACGCTTCCTGACATTCTGTCGTCCATTCTATCGCAGCGTCTTTCTTCAACAGACGGAATATGGGCTCACAGGTTGCTGTAAGCTGAGCAATAAACCTACCGATGTAATTTAACCTTCCCAACAAACTCATTACCTCTGTTTTATTCCTTGGCGGGGGTAACTCCTGGATGGACTTGATTTTGGATGGGTCCAACTCAATGCCCCGTCGGTTGACGATGAATCCTAGCAACTTTCCTGATGGAACTCCGAATGCGCATTTGGCCGGATTGAGCTTGATATCATATCTTCGAAGTCTTTGAAAGAACTTCCCGAGGTCGGCAACGTGGTCTTCTTGACGTCTAGATTTTATGATCACATCATCCACGTACACTTCAATTTCCTTGTGTATCATGTCATGGAATACCGTAGTCATCGCCCTCATGTATGTTGCCCCTGCGTTCTTCAAACCGAACGGCATCACCCGGTAGCAATAAGTCCCCCACGGTGTGATAAAAGCTGTCTTTTCTGCGTCCTCTTCATCCATCAAGATCCGATGATATCCCGCGTAACAGTCCACAAAGGATCCGATTTCACGTCCGGCGCAATTATCAATCAGGATATGGATATTGGGAAGCGGGAAATTATCCTTAGGACTCGCCTTGTTGAGATTGCGGTAGTCCACGCATACTCTGATCTTTCCGTCTTTCTTTGGCACTGGTACTACGTTAGCCAACCATTCAGGGTATCGAGTGACACGAATGACTTTCGCCTACAACTGCTTGGTCACTTCCTCCTTGATCTTTACACTCATCTCCGTCTTAAATTTCCGCAGTTTTTGTTTGACGGGCGGGCATGCCGGGTCAGTAGGTAATTTGTGGACCACTAGGTCAGTGCTGAGTCCTGGCATGTCGTCGTACGACCATGCGAAAATGTCTTTAAACTCCATGAGTGTTTTGATCAACTCTTCTCTCAAGTTGGGTTCAATATGGACACTTATTCTGGTTTCTTTGACGTCATCTGTGCCCCCCAGATTAACAACCTCGGTATCATTTAAATTTGGTTTGGGTTTTTCCTCGAAGTGACTTAATTCTTCACCGATTTCTTCTACGGCTTCATCATCGCCGTATTCCGATTCACTCTCGTCACCTCTTATTCCATGCGTTATTACTTCCAAACCCGATTGACTTTGTAGACTGGGTTGATTAATCTTTAAGCACGTCATATCATTAAGATCAGTTGAAAGAAAGCTGCTCAGAAAAGTAAAAAGAAGGAAAATAAACAATAATTAGAAACGAAAGGAACAAAATTTCATTAATGGGAACAGTACAAGGAAAAACAAACTTGCGAACTCAAATCAAAACAAACTGAAACAAACGGATTTTACTTCGGGGACAATCCCAACACAAAATTTCGAAAGAAAACAATCCAAAACAAACTACAAAGACTCCTTCCGGACAGGGAGAGGAGTAGCCTTCCAATTATTCAACTTTGCTTTCGATCCCACAAACTGTATATCGGCATGGCTGGATCCTTCGCCATCCTCTAGCATGCATACATCTGCGCATAGGTCCTCAAATTTTCTTAAGAACTCTTCGTCTGGCCTAACCATAGGACTGGGAACCTTTGTCGTCGGATGTCCTCTTACTCCAGACCTGACAAAAGATCGGGAAAGGCGCGGAATAGGCTTCGGGAGCACCCATGTCTTCTGCTTATTCCTCTTGGCTCGCTGGATATCCTCTAATGTCGGCTTGAATCCCAAGCCAAAGGTTCCCACATTTTCGACCACACATACCGGTTGTATGATTCCTTGCAGAGATGCACCTAAACCTTTGCCGGGTACGAAACTGTTTCTCAACATTTCATGAGCCACCATGACGTCTGCAGTCACGCCCCAAATCGAGGGACATGACCGGCGCCTGACCGAGTTGCCCCAGTCAAGCGGACCCGGGTGCCTTTCATTCCCACGCGTTAACCCTGTGTTGATTGTTTCTCATTAACCAAATATTTTACCAATAATGACTGATTTCATAATGCATAAACATAACCATGTGATTGATTCACTAACAAGTTCATAATTTATATTTACAACGCCCCATACATATACATAGGCCACAATCCCACAGTTTACATGTCTATGGAGCCTCTAGGATACAAAAAGGGAAATACAATACTTGCCGGTAACAAGGCTCCGGCTATACCTTACAAAACCAAAATGAAATCTAAACCGAGTGGCATGAACCACACAAGGCCCCGAGGAAGAAAGGGGCTCACCAAAACGGGCGGTGGAAGGAGAAGGATACTACTGCCGATGAGCTGAAGTGCCTGCTACTGATCCACCTACAATCATGACACGAATGTAGCGCCCCGGCAAAAGGGACGTCAGTACACTTGAATTGTACTGGTATGTATGGACAAACTTTGTCCCAAGTAAACTCAAGCCATTAAATTACATCAACAATTAATTAAGCCAACCAACCATGTTTCCACATTTTCCTCATTTCAAATAATTCTCACACAAAGCACTTTCTACAATCAACCAATTTAACAATAACCAATCAATCACGTAAAGCACAAGTAGTCAAACAAAGGGGCAATCGGTGCCCCACAGGTTGCAAACTCTCCTGCTGTCTCCTTTCACAATTTCACATTATTGATTTATGTATCAATTTTCAATAGCGATTTCGATCGCTTTCCATCCTTATTGCCCCCGACCACCCTTATTACCTCGGCCACCCTTATCACCCCAACCCACACCTTATTTCACCACGTTGCGGCGCGCAACACGACCCCGCCTTACAGTTGAAAACACAACAATTTCAAACAGCAGCAGATAAGGTACTACACACAATTTCAACAAGTTCAAATAAGCAACTTACACATTGGTTCATGTTCTCAATTTATTCTCAATGCAATATCACAACCATGTTACAATATTTCCACAATTCAAGTGTTTCATCTCTTTCCACAATAAACCAATTCTCAAGTGTTTCGTTTGTTTTTCACAAGGTGCCATATAGGCCATCATAGTCATTATTCACAATTATTTTACCAAATTAAACTCGCATTTTACATCACTCATAGCTCAACAACAAACTTTGAATATTCAACAACAACATCAAGAATTTCACCATTTGTCAATTTAACACGAAACAAACAAACTTCACACATATAGGCGATTTCACAAGAATCAAAATTAGCCATACATACCTGGTGATGAGTTTTCTTCCGTTAACTTCCTACTTTATGCTTACCCAAGATATCCTACTCTTGCCAACCTTGTTCTTGAAGACTCTTACTTCTACTCACTTCTTTTTACTAGAAATCAAGTTCAATAATCATGCATGAGTATAAAAATTCTATTTTCAAAAGCTATTATATGCAAACCTCTCTTTACCCGATTAAAACTGAAAATCAAAGAAAATAGTTAGGGTTTTTACCTTGAAAATATTGGGGAAGTTGAATCCTTGCCCTAGAATCCCTTGGAATTAAGTAGTTGGAACAATCTTTGAAGATGAAAGATTTCTCTCTCTAAAAACCCTCTCTTCTCTCTCTAATTTTGGTAAGATGATATGATAAAATGAAGAAGAAGTGTGTTATATTAAAGAAGAGCTCGGGTCAAAATGTTACAAAAATCTGGGTCGGGGTCAATTATGCGGTGCACTATGCGACCGCAGAATCAACATGCGGTCCGCAAAGTGACCGCAAAATGGCCTCAAAGTTATGCAGGTTCTGTTAAGGAATGCGGTCACTATGCGGACCGCATGTTGATTCTGCGGTCGCAAAAGTTCACCGCAGATTTGACATGCGATCGCATATCGACCGCACTTTTGACACGATTTTGGGCAACTCACTGGAACGTTTTGCGGCAAGAATGCGGTCCGCATGTCAGGTTTGCGATCGCATTCTTGACCGCAAATTGAACACTTTTCGGAAAAATTAATTCTCTACATTTTTGAAACTTAAATCACTACCAAGGGTCCGAACCGCGGCTCGCAAGCTCGCCGCGAAGAATTCTACGCATTCCTAACACATTATTCGGACCATGACACCACAGCTACTAGGTTTTATGCACCAAAAATTTTACGGGGCCTTACATTATTCTGTCATTGGGAATGCATTCCCCTTCTGGAACTCGGTTGGCGGATACCACATCGCAGATCTGGTATACCCATGGCCCAACATCCTCTTCTGTTTCAACAAAGGGGACGATGGTGCCTGGTTGTAGATCATTCTCTCCATGGACTACGATCTCATGTTGGTCCCACTCAAACTTGACTAGTTGGTGTAGGCTGGATGGAACTGCTTTTGCGGCATGGATCCACGGTCGCCCTATCAGAAGGTTATATGAAACTACCATGTCCAGCACCTGGAATTCCATGGTGAACTCCACTGGTCCGATTGTCAAGATTAACACTATGTCCCCGACCGATGCCTTGCCTCCTCCATCAAACCCTCGGACACATATGATGTTCTTGCGTATCCTGCCGATATCCACTTTCAACTTGTTTAGTGTAGAGAGAGGGCAAATGTTCGCACTGGACCCATTGTCGACCAGGACTTTGCTGACCACCGACTCCTCACACTTCACCATAAGATATAAAGCCCTGTTGTGCTCGGTGCCTTCCTCAGGCAACTCGTCATCGGTGAAGGTGATCCGATTCGCTTCGACGATCCTATTGGTGATCTTCTCCAAATGACTCACCGAGATTTTATCAGGCACATGGGCCTCATTTAAAACTTTCATCAAAGCTTGTCGATGTTCTTTAGAATGTATCAGCAAGGACAGCAATGAGATTTGCGCAGGAGTCTTCTTCAGCTGTTCTAGGACATAATAATCATGCAGCTTCATCTTTTTCAGGAATTCTTCTGCCTCTTCGTCAGTTACCGGCTTTTTTAGTGTTGCCGGAGTAGTCTTCCTTAATTCCGCAGGGGCAAAACATCTCCCTGAGCGGGTCAAACCTTGCGCTTCGCAAACTTCCTCTCTAACTTCTTTCCCTTTGTAAGTTGTCGTGATCCGATCATAATTCCATGGAATAGCTTTGCTATCAACTATTGGCAACTGTATTGCTGGATTGATGATGAAAGGATCCACTCGAACGCCTGCTACAGTCAGGACGGGTTTGGTTGTTGCCCCTGGTACAACTATTTTTACTCCCTCTGGCCTCATGGGCACTTTGTTCACACTTCCCTTTTCTACTTCCAATCCCCTTTGTACATCCTTTTTGCAGATGAGTGACTCATCAAGGCTTGGTCCCTTTTTCATTCCTACCCCACCAGACTTGATCATCATTACAGTCTGGGAGGTTTTCTCCTTTCCCTCTTCTACCCGTACCAGCTCGATCATGTTGGTCTCATGATGAGTTGGGAGTGGATTTCGGTTGATGTCGGGTTCTGCTGGAGTCTGGACCTCAATCCTGCGAGTATCGATGAGTTCCTGGATAGCTGTTTTCAACCTCCAACACTTTTCCTGTGTCGTGCCCCGGACACCCTGAACAATATGCATAATTTATTGAATGATCCAGATTCTTCGGAAGAGGGTTTGGTAGCTTAGCCTCGACCGGATTTAGCAACCCAACTTGCTTCAATCGGTGGAACAAACTGGTGTAAGATTCTCCCAAGGGAGTGAAAGTCTTTGGCCTTGGCGCCCTGTCGCTCTTGAATGCTTGGTTCGGACGAAAACTCGCGCCTGTGGGGTTTCTGTAGGCTCTTGGGGGTGGATAACTGTTTTGCGGGTTTGGTGCGCGCCATGGTGCATGGACGGGAGGTGTGGCATATGACTGAGCGTGATGGACAGTAAAATGGGGATCAGGTGCTGGATAATAGTGTTGCGGGTGGTTATATGGATTGTGGAGGTAATTTTGGTGGTGAGGCTGTGGCGGGTTATACTGGGGTGCGGGGCCTCTGTTTCTGAACCATGTTCCGGACTCGACTGCCGTGACTTCTTTTTTCCTCTTTTTCCCAAGCACTCCTCCGGTACCACTTTGAATAGCTTGAGTGGTGGCTTTCAAAGCTGAATAGCTCATGATCTTGTTGGCTTTCAAGCCTTCCTCGATCATAGCCCCCATCTTTATCACCTCGGTGAATGACTTACCCACGGACGTCACCAGATGTCCGAAATAGGTTGGCTCCAGTGTCTGCAAGAAGTAATCCACCATCTCGTTCTCTCTCATAGGCGGATCTACCCTTGCTGCCTATTCCCTCCCGCGGAAACCAAATTCTCTGAAACTTTCGGCGTGTTTCTTCTCTAATTTTAGCAATGATAAGCGATCGGGGACTATTTCAAGATTATACTGGAACTGGCCGATGAATGCTTGAGCCAAGTCATCCCATGTAAACCATCTGCTGGGATCCTGCCTAGTGTACCACTCTAGTGCAGACCCCCCAAACTCTGACCGAAGTAAGCTATCAGAATCTCGTCTCGTCCTCGCCCTCCGGCTCCTCGCATTTTACTACAAAAACCTCGAAGATGGGCTACTGGGTCACCATGCCCTTCGTATAGGTCAAACTTGGGCGTTTTGAACCCGGCTGGCAACTGGACATCCGGGAATGGACACAGATCTTTGTAAGCGACACTGACCTGGTTACCCAAACCATGCATATTCCTGAAGGACTGCTCCAGGCTTTTAACCTTTCGAATAACTTCCTCATGCTCCAAACTTTTGACGTGCTTTTCCGGTTCTGTCGTGTTATCCCAGTGAGGGGTGTGTGAATGCGGTTCAGGAGCCTTAAAGGTAGGCTCAGGAGAATAACAATGGTTGTCGTGAATTTGAAAAAGCGGCTCACTGGACGATTTTTGTAAAGGAGCAGGTGGAGGTGCCACAAAAACAGGGGCAACCGGGGGAGGAGGATTTTGCCTGGCTGGTGAAACCGGGGGGATATATGGGTTTTCCCCTTGATAATAAGGATAGATTGGTGCACTGGTCGAGGGGTCAATGGGCGGATGCTCTGGTGCTGGTGGAAAAGTAGGAAGGTTTGGTGATGATTGTCCCCTAGCCCAGGCTAGGTGCATCTCTGTCATTTGTTGTCTCAACCGGTCCACTTCTTCTTTCATGATTTGTATCTCTGTTTTCTCCCCATCGATACTTTTGCCGGAACTAGACATGCTTGTTGGAATTGGACCTTTTGATCTGGTATGGTAAGGGTGATCGGCCAGTATACTCTGTCAAGTCACTGCTAAACTTTTCTGGTAATGCAACAAACTTGTTAGCTCACTGAATTTAACAGGCATGTTATCGCACGTTGGGATGCAATGCACCTAATCAATTAACCATTTCTACATGTATTCCTCGCATGCGTCATTCCATCTTTTCTTTTTCTTATCCTTAAAAACTTTATTGTTATTGATCTTCCCATTTTCTTTTCTTTTTTTTTTAGTGGGGGTCGAATCTTATGTGGATTGCCTACGTATCACGTCCCCGCGTGAATCAGACCGAGCGTAGTTCTAATACAATAGACATAAGATATGAATGAAATGTTCATGAATTTTATTTCAACAAACTTCAAACTTGAAACACTTGCAAAAAGACAACAATGGAGAAAAACTTTTAAAAGGACAAACAGACTCTAAAATAACAGACTCTTCTAAGCATGTTCCAACGCCTCGAATCTTTGCGCCCGGGGGGCGTCATTTGGCCTTGCTGCAGTTCTTGGTGTAAGATCTTTCTGTATACTCCCCAATTCTGCCATGACTTGGTGGACACATTCCATGATTGAAGAGAAAAGGGCAGGCCGAGGTACTTGTTCGCAAGTCAAACATTTCATAGTGATGTAGTGTCCGGTTTCATTGATCCTGGTCCTGATCATGTCTTTTTCTCTGAGCAGCTGCCCTATGTGTCGGTTCTTTGCCCCTAAGACTTGAGCGTTGCCGGAGATATGGTCCAAGAGCCTATCTATTTGTCTTTCCATCCGTGCCATCAAGTCGTGGCAACGGTCTCTATCTGCTTTGGCATCCCGGACTTGCCTGAGAGTTCGCTCTCTAAGAGCGGCATTTGCTTTTCTTAAATCAACGATGATTGTATCATAATCTTTTTCTACTTCTTGTAGACGGAGCGCTTCTTGGTGGGCTGCTCTCTTCCACTTTGTCCGGACTGCAACTAAAGCCGTTTTTGCCTTCTCCAAGTCTTCTTGGTGTTCAAAGGCTTTCCTTTCCAAATCGTTTATCAACATCTCATCACTCCGACTTCTCCTTGACCTTTCTGCGGCCAATTGCATCTCTTGAATCTGAGTTCGGAGTGCTTCTCTTTCCTGCTCCCAACCGGCCCTTTCTCGATCAAAATCAGCCTATTGTATATCCATGGCAGCTTCCAAAATTCCCTTGTCTTCTTTTAAGGTGTTAGTGCAAGATTGGAAATCTTGTGCTGTCTCATGTTTAGCCTCCCTTACTCTGGCTTCTACCTCTTTCTCCCAATCTACGGCATACTTCACTGACCTTTCTGACCTCTGCTCTGGCATTGATTGGTTGTGGAACCATTCAAGATATGCGAGACTCACTTCTCCCCGTTCTCGATCTGCAACCATTTCGTTGATGTCGGAGAGTCGACTACCGAACCATACTTTCTGTGCATAAGTCTCCTTCGGGGTCTCCTCCGTCACAAATTCCCATGTAAACGATCGCATATCCTCAATTGGGGGCCTTTTTTGTTCTCTACCCAACTGTCGCATGACACGTAGTGGGGCATATGGTTGGAAACCCCTGAAACCCATTAGTATGTAGAATGGGCGATATGTCGACATATGCATGATTTTGGCAGAAGGGAACCAATAATAATTCCAGGTAAGTTGATCTGCCCTTAAAGAGTTGAGAAGTTCTTGCCAAGTCCTCAAATCTTCTGGAAGGTTACAACGGGCGGCTCTGTTTGTATAACAACGAATATAATTCAGCCAATCCGTGTAGAAGTTTATCACAATTGGGTGATGATAGAGATGTTCTACAAACCACATTTGTAATAAGATATTGCAACCTTCAAAATAATCTTGTCCTTCTTGGCAACGAGTTAAGGCCCGGAAGATGTCTCCTAGTATCATTGGAAGAACAGTGTATTCCTCGTTACTCTGTAGATATGAGACCACCGCAGCCAAACGGATTCTGATACGTCCGCCACGTTCGGGAAAAACCATGGTTCCCAAAAAAGCGATCATAAAGGCATAAATCCTTAAGTCTCCCCAGGCGTCATAATTCAACTGGTTGACAAATTCAGTATTTGAGAATTTCACGAACCCATTCTTATCACCAAATCTGTCGTAGAGATAATCCAGTGGCACCCAACCGTTCTCCAAACAACCCATGGGAACCCGTCGGAGACATAACTTTTTCAAGAAATTATTTACACCCATCTGCCTAGGAGCTGCAGGTCTCATCTTGTGCAAATCTCTTCCGAGTCCTGTGAGTCCGCCCAATTCTTCCAAAGTGGGTGTCATTTCGCAGTCCCGGAATCTGAACACATTGCTTGTTGAGTCCCAAAAACTCACTAATGCTCTGATCATATTTTTGTCCGGTTTTATCATCATGATGTCCGGCAGAAACTTGAGGTGCTTGTGAACTTGATTTCTTTCCCAAGCCGAGAAACTAGTCCACCATTTACAGAGCCGATCCGGGGTCTTGTCTTGGACCATGAACATGGGTGGCATTTCGTCTCTTGCCCTTTTCTGGCCGATTCGTTGCGAGGAAGTCATGCTGATCCTAGAAAAGATAAAAATGAACTTAAGATTTTTTTCAAAAAAAAATTTTTTTTTTAATTATTTTTTATATATTTTTTTTTCATTATGTAAAAAAAACGAGTCTTGTTAATACGGCTTTTCAGCACTTGAAGAAGATTTGAAGGCTGTATAACAGGATACCGGCGTGATGTCTATATTACGTTTTGCGAAATTAGTCCTCCGGCGCCCCTTTTGAGGCGTTTGGCTATTTTTGCAAAATTTCCTAACTCTCGACTAAAACCAAAAATCCTAATTCTAATATTTTTATTATTGTTTTCTTTTTTTAAAAAAAAAATTAGTATTAGTTGAGCCCGATATGGGTTGCCTACGTATCTCATGTTTGGTGAGAATCAAACTTGCGTAGTTCGAAAATAAAAGGACTAAATCATTTTAAGAAAAGAAAACAAACTATTTTTAAACAGCATTTCTAAAACAAATTATTTTCAAAGGAACTAAGAAAATTTATTTGGAATTTTTTTTTTTTTGCATTGTTTCAAAAATTTATTTTTTAAAAAAACTAACTATTTTCGTAAAATTAAGAAAATTTATTTGGAATTTTTTGCATTTTTTCAGAATTTATTTTCAAAGAACTAACTATTTTCCATAAAACTATTTTGACTATATACCCCGACGTTTTCCACTTATTCCTCTCTTTTAACAAACCGGTCGGCATGTAAGATCGAAACAAATAAATGCACACAGAAAGATGCAACAAGTTGGTCTTTTTGTTTCAGGTACACCTGTCCTAGACAGGCCCAACCCCTGTGTTGAGTCTCCTAAGTCAAATATGCACATGATGCAAATAAACGTTCCTATCGGGGATCCGGCATAAGGTTTTGTTATTCTAAGTCATCATCCTGTTGGAAAAGTGTCTAGACCGGTTTTAACTCGAGCGGACAACTCGAGCCGAAGAGTGTCAGTGCACCGGTAGCATGGCTTTCCGGCTTAATTGACAAAACTCTCCGCCTAAACATGTGTGACTACAAAATCCTTCACCGGGTGCCAAGCACCACAGCTATCTTGAGAAAAACGGACTATGTCCAGCAAATGCCCGGTATTATATTTCAAAAAGACTCAGAAGAAAAAAAAACGGGTATCGGCACAATTTATATACAGTTCACAAAATATCAAAGCGGTAAAGCAACATTTAGCATATCAAATATAAACATGAAATAAAATCACATAATAAATAAGCCAAATAAAATAATTATTCAAAGCTCGAATTCTTAAACCATGAACCAGTGGTTCTGGGTCTGGGTCCCCAGTGGAGTCGCCAGAGCTGTCACACCTCCTTTTTTCGCTAACCGCGAGGGCGCGAGGGAGTTTCTCCAATTAAAGGACAACCAAAACGGGATTCATTTATTGAGAGATTCGGAGTCGCCACTTGTGAGATTTATGGTGTCACAAGTCACCGGTTTGAATCCTGAATTGAGGAAAGGTTTGACTTTATTTAATAGTCTGCGTACCAGAAATCCGGATAAGGAATTCTGTTAAGTCGAGAGAAGGTGTTAGGCATTCTCGAATTCCGTGGTTCTAGCACGGTCGCTCAACTGTCATATTCGGCTTGATTATCTGATTTTTAACAAATATGAACTAATGTGCAAATTTTATATCTTTGACCACTTTTATTACTATTATTATTATTTTTTAACAAGGATCGCAATGTTGTGAAAACGTATCTCGAATCACACCGTACCAGTACGCCTGTGGCCTTTAACACATTCCGATTCTGTTGAGATTTAGATTTGGGTCACATAAATGTGCACACGTATTAAAGAAGGTAATATTATTAAGCTAACGCGCCTAAAGCTAGTACGCACCTTCAAGTTTGCGAGGGCCATGGAAATTCAACTAAATGGCACGTCTCGATTTCTAAGGATTAAAATCAATTAAATGAGAGCCACGCATTACGGAATTTATTTGAACAAATTATGATGGCGCTCACTCGTTTAATTTTCAGAAGGCACGGGAAACTACTGACTCTTAACATGTCATGGAGTCTAAAATATATCTAATGAAAAATAGATAAGATAACTTCTATTCTAGAAGCTTGATAAAAGTGAAACAATTATTCTTGAGCTAACACCAATAATCATCAACATTAATCAAAAGTTGTGCAATTTTAACTAATTTTAGCTATTATTAATAAATCACTAAATATAACTTGACATTTTTATTTTTTAACACTAAGATTCACTTTTACTGTAGCTAAAAGAACTTACGCTCAATATTAAAGAAACTAACTAATATACTAATAACAAAGGTTGTATCAATCACGTGATTAAACTAACAATTAACATGATCCCATTCCAAATATTTCACGCAGCTAACATCAAACAAAAGTAAACCTTTAAAGTTAACACAATAAACTTCCCAAGAGAAAAATGCTGAAACGCATGGTTCATCAACTTAACAAGTTCGGTTACAAATATTAGTACGAATATTTCATGAAACCCACTACGCCGGATGATATTATTCAATAGTAGTCCTGTTAGCAAAGATGATTGACTGTATTGTAATTTATACAGTTCATTTACCAACAAATGTTTTTTTTTACACATATAAAATAGACTACCAAAACTTTAAACCAACTCTACTATATTTCTCCATTTGTAACCCTTCAGCATGCTATATACAAGTTCTTTCACAAATCATGAGTGATTGAGAAATAATACCTGGAAATGGACGAAACAGACAGAGAACAAGTCAGTGCAGCAATTGACAACAACGGTCCACTTCCAATCAACACAGTATGCAATCCAATTCAAACAGGAATGATTTGAAACCAAAAAAAAAAACTTCACAGACCCCAGCCAATTCGGAGAAACCCAACAGCGATATAATTTTTTGAATAACTCACACAAAGCTATAACCAACTAGATTTAGTAATTGGAATTGTGAAACTGACACAAAATCCGATAGGCCGGAACCTCCAAACCAAAACTTTATCCTAGTTTTCAAAGAAGAATCGCTTCAAATTAATTCGAACACACACTGAATCTCTTTTCTCTATCTCTCTGTCTATCTTTTCTTTCCCTATGTATCAAACTCTCTATGTGAAGAATTTGTTTCTCCCAAATATTTTTCTCCTCCTGAAAAACTCAATTTCAGTATCTTTGTTTTTCAATCTCCCTCAAGTCTTAAAGAAACTCTCAAGTCTCTCCTCTTTTCAATCCTGCTTCTTCCAACTCTCAGAAAACTCCCTTAAACTCTCACTGTTTTCCCTTCAACTCCCTCTGTTAGTCTATCTCTCAAGTTTTTTTTTTTTCAATGTGTATTCTGCCTGTCCCCGTATCAGTCTGTGTCTGTCCCCTTTTATAGCTAAAACATACCCCTTTTTAAATTCAAAGTGTTCCACCTTTTCCAACCTGTATATTCCCACCCATGTGTACCTCTTCTAACCTTTTAATCACACACCCATGTTCTCTATGATATTCCAGCCCCCTTTTTATCATTACAAACATTTTATCATGTTTCCCAACCCCACTAAGTATTAAACAATACATTAGTTTAAGGTTATCTAAGCACTTAGTGGACAGGCACTCAAATTTAAACCATTCTGCCAATTTTCAATTACCAAACTATCCCCTGAGTTGCCTAGAATCACTGTCCTAACCTAAATCCATCATCATTCTGAAACTACAACCAATTCCCTACTCCAAGTCAGTCAAAAATTCTTGCTAGGGGCTCAGATCACATTGAGTATCATTAACAGGGATCAAAAATTTAGAATTCAATGCAAATCTTTATTAGCTTAAACATAAACGAATGAGCAAGGAATCAATTAATGTAATGAATAGCCAGGATCAACTGAAACCATATGTATCAAGGATTAACGGAATCGAAAACTGAACCAAAATAATATACAAACTGAGACATAAGTCTGTACAAATTTGAAAACAACAGGCTTCAAATTTCAACCTCACAAAGACTAACAGGAATTTTCTTCAAACCAACAATATCAGACAACTCAAAACAACATGAATGTGACTGGTTTCGCTCTTGTATCAAACTAATTAAACTAACAGAATCAGACGATAACTTAACATTATATCATACAAAACCGAGTAAATCCCACACGGAATAATAAAAAAATGAAACGATAGGCGAAGAGAATACACTGAAAACTAACAAGATAATACAAAGAGAATGGGAAATTGAACAATACCTGAAAATCAAACAGACCCAAAAATAAAACTCTTGTCGCTTCGCTTTGGATTGAGGTGGACCTTAGTCGCATGTTTTCAGTAAAGAAAACACATGACTAAAGTCCATTTTAGTCCAAATATCCCCGCAGCTTGTTGGATTTTAAGGTCAGGGCTCATATTTTTCTGTGATTCAACATTCGAGAAGCTTGGCCGTGATTCGAGGGAAACTAATCCAGAAATTGTAGAGAGGGGATTATGATGGTTATGTGGTGTTGTTTTGGTGGTGTTTGGGATGGTTGCCGTCGAAATTTCAGGTGGGGTGAAGGGCGGCGGCTACTAGGGTTTTTTTTTTCGAATTGGGATTTGAAGAGCTCAGGTTGTATTTGAGAGAAATGGTTTAAGGATTTGGATTCAGGATGGCTTGGTGGTTCATGGTTGTTCTTTTGAAGATTAATGGCATTGTCGTCGCCGGGCTTATGGCGGAGGAGGATGAGGCGGCGCGCTGGGGTTCCTTGGGTTGTTTGGTTCGTCTCTCAAGGACGATTGGGGAAGGGACTTTAGAAATGACACCGGTTGAGGGGGTTTGGGGGGGTCTTTGTTATGTTAAAGTTATTCAAATAATCTGAGCCGTTGGATCATTGAAATCCAACGGCCATGATCAATTCATTAATCAGAAATGGGTCGGGTATGGAGATGGTTTGGACTGGGGCGGTGGGTTTTGGTTTTTGGGCTGGTGAAGTTTTTTGGGCCTAGTCCGAATTTCATTTCCTTTCTTGTCGTTTATTTCCTTTTTTTTGTTTTAACTCCTAAATAAAGACATAAAAATCCTAGATTAAGTTAAAAACCACAATTATCTTACAAAAACAAATCAATTCTTAATAATAACTATCGTACACAATTAAAGTACCAATTCAAAAATAAAATCACACAACTAAACATTAAATGGTGAAAAAATGCAAAAATACATTATTTTGTTTATTTTTTTATTTTCGTAAAATAAACTTAATTACTGTTAATTGTAAACTTGGATTTTATGTGCGAATGCAACATATTTTTATATTTTATATTAATTTAAATAAATAAACATGCACACATAAATGTAAATAATAAGAGAAAAATAACACGAAATCACAAAAATATTGCAAACCACACAAAACTCTTTTTATTTTGAATTTTTGGGAGTAATTCTCATATAGGGCAAAAATCACGTGCTCACCAATTCATATCATCCAAGTGGTGAGAAAAGTGGTAATGTTGTTTGCGTCGTGCCACGACGTTAAATGCGGCGCTTGGTGAGAGGCAACCCATCATTTTTTTTAAATTTTTCGTCGTTTTTCAAATTTTCTTTTTTAGAATTGCTTAGAATATTATTTTTGATAAATCTGCCAAGTTTGAGAATTTTGTAGTTGATTTGAGCAGGTCGGGATATCCGGGCAGACACAAACCAGTAGCTGAAGAAATCTGCCAGAAAAAGCAATGAATCGCGATCGCGATTAACCTCACGCGATCGCGTGAGGTAAGCTCTTGGCCAACCCTACACGATCGCGGAATTAGGAATGCGATCGTATGAATGGGTCATTTTAGGAACTGCGATCGCAGTAACAGCCACGCGATCACATAGCATTGCGGCAGTCTCAGACTTGAAATGCACTGGAATTGCGAAAACGTGCCCAGTCTCATTAAAACAAAAGAACAGACCCTTGCTCCCAATTTTCCTGCAAAAAGCACACTAAGAAATCAAATTGGTTTGACTTCAATCACATAAATCTTGCATTGCTCTCTCAGGTATGTCACTCTCCCATCCCTAAATCTTGGTTTAACTGCATTTTAATAGGAAGTTAGGGTGTGGGCTGCCCTATTTTTCAAATGTTAGGGTTTAAAATTGATTATGGTGTGAAAAGCCATTGTTGAATCTCTTTTCATGCTTGCTTTTTGTGAGTGATTGGTTAAGAGAAAGGGAGTTTTTGTATGCAAAATTTTGGGGCAAAAACGCATGTTTTGATGGTGTAAAATGACTGTTAATAATCACGCACACCAGTTGTTCAAAGTAATGCCCCAAAGACACTGGTTCTGGGCGAGGAAGAAGACTATCGCGATCGCGATGACTGATTCCGCGATCGCATAGGTCTAAATATGGTTGATCAAAAACTTACTCATCACGATTGCGTGAGTGCCTTTGGGATCGCGTAAGGTTCCCATCACTTTACTCTCCGCAATCGCATGACATTTTCTATGATCGCGTGAGCTGCACTAATTTTCTTCTCCGCAATCGCGTGACAATGCCTGCGATCGCGATTCACAACTGCCCAGTGCACAAACCAGTAGCTTTGCACATTCTACCCCGAAAGCTTTCTAACCTGTTTCTTTGGCCTAATTACCTCTAAATGCAATGCTAAAAGTCACTATATGTTTGTTTGGCATGAAAACTTTGTGTGTAGGTATTTTGAGCTAAAAATGGATTCGGCGACTAATGAGAATGCACAACAATATGCCGAACAAGTGGCCGCAGAGGAGTATTATGATGCTGCCACATTTTCCTCATGCAGGTGCTATGAACGCTATGACAAACAGCTCTCCAAGAGCATGATAAGAGAAAGAGGCATACAATTGGTCGACCTAGAGGATCGATGGCCTGAGTTCCATGGCAGGTTGCTCACTAGTGGCTAGATATGCTTCTCCGAAGAGCCCAGGCCAACCAACTATGAGGTTGTGTGAGAATTTTATGCAAGTGCTTTTGAGATAGACTTCAACAATGAGTTGGTGGCCACTATCCGAGGTTGCGAAGTCCGTTTCATTCCAGAGCGGATCAATGCCAATTACAACCTTGCCAATGTCGATAACCAGGTGCACCAGGAGAAAGCCAAAGAGTTGGGTAGCCAATGGTTCGTCACTCACTTGCACGGCGGACAGGTGCCAAAATGGACAAAAATCACACCAGGATCGAGTCCTCAGAATTCACTGCGGAGGCCAAGACTTGGCTCTCCATAATCTGTGCTCGCATCATGCCTTCAAAAAAATGAAACAAAGGTAACACCAGAGAAGGCAATGGTGATTTGTGCACTTTTGGAGGGTATGCAAGTAAATGTAGGGAAACTCATTGTTGATGAGATAGCAGAGGTGGTGGCAGAGCAAACCAAGAGCTTGTTCTTTCCATCATTGATCACTCATCTATGCTATGAGGCTGGGGTATAGCCTAAACCTACAGTAAAGGAAAAGTAACTAGAAAAGCTCATTCATCCCCTACTAAGGTCAAGAGCAGGAGCGCCACGAAAGAAGAGACGAATTGATGTAGCATCTCCCAGCTTTGGTCGGTTCACAGAAACAGAGATTAATGAAGCTCCTGCAGATTCCTCTAGTACTTCCACAACCATCATTCCACTTGAGGAGTGACCTCTTACTCTCAGGTACATCTCTCGACAGTTTATGGTATGGACACTCAGGTACGACAGCTTGTAGCTGGTCTTCCGTCTGGACCATCCGGAGAGAGCACCTCTGCAGGCCCAGCTGGCTTAGAAAGTTTCCCCACATTGTCCGACCTCGCGAAGGAGAAACAGAGCATCAAAGGAAAGCTGGGAAAGATTGAAAGGAGGCAATGGAATCATAGAGAGTATGAGAGGAAGAAAATCAAGTTCCTCAACAGGATCATGAGCACGTTGCGAAAATTCTGTGGACCTGATGAGACAGAGGATGATGATGAACTTGAGCCTCCCAGTTCCTCCAGTGGAGAGTGATACCATTCAGGGAGCACCTCCTTTATTTTAGCTTGAATTGCATAATTGCATTAGGGACATTGCAATATTTTAAGTGGGGGTGGTCCTTGGGCATTGCAATATTTTTTTAGACATTGAAGCATGAATTAGTTGTGTGGACTTGAACTTGTGTAGATATATATTTATGTTAGTAGTAAATCATTGTTAGTTACTATATTTCTTGTTGATTATCTATTTCTTAGTAGCTTCTTTAATTTTTGTTACCTTTGTGGTAGTTGTTATTTTCATTTTCGTAAATAAACTTTCCTTGGGTTTTCTTCATGCTACGGTTCTTTCCCAAGGAACACTTTAGTGAATCGGGTGACTTTTCCCTATGAGAGATAGTGTGACAACCTTCTTAAGGGAATTAGTCTTATTTGTTAGGATGAGGCTTTTGGATTATTTGGTACTAATAAAATTAGCCTCTTGTATGTAAATTATGAATTAAGAATACCCCTCCAAAAGCTTTAATTTGAACTAAAAACAAGTAAGTTCCATAGTTTAAAATAATTTTTGTGATAAATTTTTGGCTCTTATAGTGACTCTTAGCTCACTAGTTTGATAGAATTGATCCGTCTTCATTAATTCATGTGCCATGTGTGTTAGCGATTGTTGAAATAAATCTTGTGTTTATTTCTATCATCTAGAACTTGCCCGATTGGTTTTTCAATGCTAATGGTAGTATATTTGGTTGGACGAATGATCTTAGGCGTTCTTTGTTTTAATTTTAAAACCTCTTTAGCCTTTCAAGCCTACCGTTGCATAAATAATATCACTAGTACCCCTTTTTTAGCCTTTAAACCTTTCTTTGGCCAACTCATTACAAACCTTTCCCTCTTTGTAAAATAATTCCCTCTCTTGAACCCAGCCCTCCTTGAACATTGAGAATGAGGCTAAAAGCCTAAGTTGGGGTGGTGTCAAAGTGGATATTGGTAAGGTTCTGCATTGAGTCTAAGAGCACATGCCTCAAAGTATTTGTAATAAAGTATTCTAGTTCCAAATATATATATATGTGTGTGTGTGTGTGTGTGTGTGTGTGTGTGTGTGTGTGTGTGTGTGTGTGTATGTATGTATAGACATTATGGAGCCTTGAATAAAATTAGGAGAGATATGTAAGGTGGTTCTATATTAGGAACTAGATACCAATGAGGCTATGTAAGTTGAAGAAAATCAAAATGCAAAAGAATGAAACTTGTGAGTAGTGTTCAAGGAGGGTGAAGTCACATGTACCCAAATGCTTATCCAACCTTCCCTAAACCTACATTACAAGCTTAAAAAGTCCTTGTGGGACCTCCAACTAAACATTCTTGAATAAGCGATGAATTAACATAAGGGCAAGCTTATGGTATGAGATGTTGTAACACTTGAAATTTCTTTGTGAGAGTGAGTGTTTTCCAAAACTTTGTCCCTTGTGTTGTATCGTAAATATATTGTTTTTTGGGACTTTCTTTCTTGTGAGGGCACATGAATTAGAAAAGACCGGTGAAATTGAGTATAGTGGGCAATTATAGTGAACTAGTGCTTTTGAGTCACTCATTGAGGCTTATTTTTGTCACTTGATTATTTTGGAACATCCTTTGCACATTGTTGAAGTTGTTTTTCTTTAGGAGGGAATTATTCGGAAAAGATATACATACTTGAGCCTAATTGTTAGTACCAAATCCATAAGTATGGTGTTTAAATGGGAGAATGTGATATGTACATTATAGCAATGCCAGTTGTATTTTAAATAGTGAATCCTCGTTGAAGTTTTGGTTTTGATTTGCTTGAGGACAAGAAAAAGCGTTAAGTTGGGGGTGTTGATGAGTGGTGATTTTACCACTCATTTTAGCCTTTTTTCATTAACTTTTGTATCGTCTTATGTATACAATGAGATTGTTTATAGTGGTTATTGTGAGATTTTCAGGTACATAATGCTATGAGGTGTGTTGAATGGAATTTAGGTGTTTTGACTGGAATTTAAGGGAAAAATGACTGCTGGGCGAAGAACTCTACGCGATCGCGGACACCATCACGCGATCGCAGAAGCTGTCACGCGATCGCAGAAGAAAAATACTTAAAGCTACACGATCGCAAGAGTAGTTCACGCGATCGCAGAAGACACACACGTGAATCTATGCGATCGCAGGAGTGGTTCACGCGATCGTGGAGAATTAGACTGCTACTCTACGCGATCGCAGGTTAAAACACGCGATCGCGATGCATTGTATCTGGGCCAGTTCTGAGCAATTTCGACATTTCACATATTTTTCACCCCAAATTATTTTTATACTCGTCCAAACAGACATTGTAGATATCTTTCATTATCTTTTTACTTTTTGAAAAGATTTTTGGCCTATTGAGTCTCCATAGACTAGAGAGAACAAGTTTGCAGACTAGGGTTTTGCACACACACTTGGGTCTTGAAGATTAAAGCTTGTGTTTAAGGATTTCTTTCCCATTTATGTTTATTTCTTCCTTTCCTTGCTTTGTATTGTATATCTAAGTGTGTAGTATTTATTTCCAACACTTGAATCTTGTTTATGGGAATATTCATATTTAAAGTGTGGATTAAAAACCTTGCTATGCTTATGTATTGAATGATTTTTATATATTTATGAAGTGAGTTATTGTTATTTTAATTATTCTTGTTCTTTAATGTTTCCAAAGGGATTAGCTAACCCTAGGACTCGCCCATTAACTCCGCACTGATTTTGGAAAAGATAATTGGGGTTGGAAAAGATTAATTAACAAGAACTTGAGGTGTTAACCCTCATTTTATAGATTCGACCTAGGGATAGGATTGAACTACTTGTAGCCTATCGGGCGTGCTTAATCTTCTAATTGTGATTAGGGATAATTCAATTAGGAAGTCTTGTTAGTCTTCGGGAGAAGCTAATTAAGAATTATTATCTGTGGCTAATTAACATAAACTCACTCATATTTGTAAAATCGTGAAATATATTGGATCGTTACTTGAGTGTAATTCCCGATGCAACAATACTTGTAGCCATTGATCATTTTATTTGCTTTCTAGGTTAGTTTACATTTCCGCATTTAGATATAAAAATATTTTCAACCCAAATTCTTCTTGTTTGGCTTAGCGCAATTAGCGATAATTTTCTTGCATTCCTAATCGCCTACACATTGTTCTCTGTGGGATTCGACCCCGACTCATAGTTGGGTTAATATATTGCGCACGACTGTGTTTATTGCTCTTTAGCGGTAGAGTTGGACGTCACCATTATGTTGATGACTTGGTAGTAAAGTCAAGGAAGAAAGATGATCACTTGCAAGATTTGAGGATGGTATTTGAACGACTTTGGAGATACCAACTCAGAATGAATCCGTTGAAGTGCGCATTTGGAGTTACTTCTGGGAAGTTCCTCGATTTTATTGTTCGACATCGAGGTATCTAAATAGATCAAGCTAAGGTGGATGCTATCTTGAAAATGCCCAAGCTTAGAGATATTCATGAATTAAAAAGCTTGTAGGGTAAGTTGGCATATCTTAGAAGATTTATTTCGAATCTGGCTGGAAGGTGCCAACCATTTAGTCGCCTCATGAAGAAAGGGGTTCCTTTTGAATGGGACCAAGCTTGCAGAAATGATTTTGAAAGCATTAAGTCTTATCTGATGAAACCTCCAGTACTGGCAGCCCTCATACCTGGAAAGCCACTAATATTATATATTTCAGTACAGGAAAGGTCACTAAGAGTGCTTCTCGCTCAAGGAAACAATGAAGTCAAAGAAAATGAGCTTTTTTACTTGAGTAGGATGATGACGCCAAATGAGCTCAAGTGTTCTCCTATTGAGAGGTTATGTTTGGCACTTGTCTTCTCTATTCAAAAGCTGAAGCATTACTTCCAAGATCACGTTGTGCGACTCATCTCAAGAGCGAACCCTGTCATGTTTATTATGTCTAAACTAGTCCTAAGTGACCGATTAGCGAGGTGGTACCTCCAATTTCAACAATTCGAAATTGTGTATGTTCCTCAAATGGTAGTAAAAGGACAAGCATTATCAGACTTTCTAGCTGACCATCCGATTCCAGATGATTGGGGGTTGTCTGATGAATTGCCTGATGAAGATGCAACGGTCATACAAATTCAGCCTACTTGAAAGATGTATTTTGATGGCGCTGCACATCATGAAGGAGTTGGCGCTGGAATAGTGTTTATCACTTCTCAAGGAGAAGTTTTTCCCTATTCTTTCACTCTAACACAACGGTGCTCCAACAATGTTGCTGAATATCAAGCGCTCATACTTGGGCTTGAAATGGCTGTGGATATCAAACAATTGCAACTACAAGTTTTTGTAGATTCCAAGCTAGTGATCAACCAGATTTTGGGTAGCTATAAGGTCAAAAAGCTAGAGTTGATGCCATATCACAAATATGCTAAAAGATTGATAAGTTGGCTCGGAGAAATAACTATTCAACACGTGCCGAGAAAGGAAAATAAGAGAGCTGATGCATTAGCAGCCTTGGCTTCTACATTATCTTTGTATGATCTGACACAAGTCTATATTTGCCAAAGATGGGTAGTTCCTCCACCAAATGACTATGAGGAAGAAGAAAGCGAAGTTGAGCGTATTGCTTCCGTTCTTGAGGTTGAAATTAAAGAGTGGCGACAACCATTAATAGATTATCTTTGTTACAGTATATTTCCAGAAAGTCCCCAAAAGAAAATAGAAATCCGAAGGAGAGCCCCTCGTTTTCTTTATTACAAGAATACACTCTACAGACGATCATTTAATGGAGTGCTCCTACGTTGATTGGGGACTGACGAATCCCTTCAAGCATTACAAGAGGCACACTCTGGAGTATGTGGTGCGCATCAATCTGGGCCAAAACTTCATTTCCGCATAAAAAGAATGGGGTATTATTGGCCAACCATGGTGAAAGATTGTTGGATTACGTCCGGAGGTGTAAAGCTTGCCAATTGCATGCTAACTTCATACATCAACCACCTGAAGTACTACACCCAACTGTTGCTTCTTGGCCATTTGATGCTTGGGGTTTAGACGTCGTTGGTCCCTTGCCAAAGTCTTCTGGTGGACATCTAAACATTTTGGCCGCTACTGACTACTTCTCAAAGTGGGCTGAAGCTGTTTCTCCTAAGGAAGTAAAGAAGTAAAATGCGTCTAACTTAATCCGAGTCAATATTATCGATCGCTTTGGCATTCCTCGATATATATTGACAGACAATGGTAAGCCATTCGATAGCAATTTGATGCATAAAATATGTGATCGTTTTGGCTTCAAGCAACGCAATTCCTCCATGTATTATGTTGTTGCCAATGGACTTGTTGAAGCATTTAACAAGACGCTCTGCAACTTGTTGAAGAAGGTTGTCTCTAAGTCTGAGAGAGATTGGCATGAAAGGATGGAAGAAACTCTTTGGGCATATAGGATCACATATCGCACACCAATGCAAGTGAACCCTTATTCACTTGTTATGGAGTTGAAGCGGTCCTTCCACTTGAGCGTCAAATCCCATTGTTGGGGCTTGCTATTCAAGGAGGACTCGCCGATGAAGAAAATGCTCGGTTGCGCCTTGAAGAATTGGAAGCTCTTGATGAAAAGAGGCTAGAAGCTCTACAAAGCCTTGAATGTTATCAAGCTCGACTGTCTCGATCTTTAAACAAAAGGGTACGCCTTAGATCTTTCCAAGTGGGTGACCAAGTTCTTGTGGTCAAAAGGCCGATTATTACCTCTCGTCGATCTGGGGGAAAATTCTCTGCTAAGTGGGATGGACCATATATCATACAAGAGGTATACACAAGTGGCGCTTACAAAGCCTTGAATTTTATCAAGCTCGCCTGTCTCGATCTTTTAACAAAAGGGTACGCCTTAGATCTTTCCAAGTGGGTGACCAAGTTCTTGTGGTCAAAAGGCCAATTATTACCTCTCCTCGATCTGGGGGAAAATTCTCTGCTAAGTGGGATGGACCATATATCGTACAAGAGGTATACTCAAGTGGCGCTTACAAGATAGGTGACTGGGAAGGTTTGCGGATTGGCCCCATCAACGGGAAATTCATGAAGAAATACTATCCTTGAAGAAAGAAAAATACGCTCTTCGATGCACGAGCATAAACTGCTTGTCACTCCTGACCCGCAAGAGTATAAACTATGTATGGTCTAAAAAAAAGTCCGCTAGGTTGAAAACCTCGAAGGAGGTGGCTTAGGCAAAAGTTAGGACGCAAAAAAAAAGTTCGCTAGGTTGAAAACCTCGAAAGAGGCGGCCTAGGAAAAAGTTAGGACGCAAAACAAAAACTCACCCATTTCGAACTACGAAATGACTCGATCCTCTTCACTGGGGTACGTAGGCAGCTTAGAGTTTCATTCTTAGTTCAGTCATATGAGTTCAAAAATACATATTACCCAAGGCATTATTCAAATTGGGTATGATAGAATATATTCACTTGATTGACACTTGAAAATTAGGTGTACATGTATTCTTTCGGTGAACTCACTATCTTATCTTGATGGCTCAATGGGGCCAGGTCCTCCGTATCAAATTGAGGTCTTTGATGGAATGATGGTAACTCCTTTAATAAGAGACTAAGTGTTCAAGTTAAAGACTTCGATTAAGGTCAAGTTGATCTTTCAAGTTTGTTACATCATCAATTTGAAGTGTTCAAACCGGCTAGCTCTTTAAATTAAGGTCTGCAAGCATGTCTAGGCTTCAAATCTATAAAGCATTAAAAAGGAGGGGTCAACAACAAAGGTGAACATTAATAAGAACATACAATATAAAGTGAAGCAAAAGAAGTTTTATTGATGATGAGAACATCTACTAAACAATCAAATGCGAGGAGAAAAGGAAAAGGAACAAATAAAGCAGTGTTTATAGCCTAATCTAAGCATAACTTGTAGTTGGCCAAATCTTTGAGCATATCTTCCAAGCATTTCCTCTTCTTCTCCAAATCGGCCAAGTCATCAGCAGTCAACAAGGCAGTGCAGCATGCATCATACTCTTTTCTAGCAGTTGAGGCTCCTAACTTGGCTTCTTCAACTTCTCTCTCAGCAACTTCTAAAAGGGCTTCTAAGTTCTCTTTTTCATGGAGCTTCTCTATCTTCTCTTTCACTGTAACTAGGGACTGGCGGATAGATGACACTTCTCTAACCTTCTCTTCTTCTTCAATTATGGCATTTGTGAGGTGTACCTCAACATCTGATATTGCGTTCTCTTCAACCTTCTCAGATAAATCTGACCGTGTCTTGTTATATGAAGCAGCAAGTTCAAAAAGGGACCCTAATAGGTTTCTCAAAGGGGAAATATCCACATCATCCCCACCCATTGCCTCAAGGATCACTGTTGTATTTTCTTCAAGATTATAGATATTGTCTACAGTGCTGCCTTTCAGGTTGCGCTGAATCGAAGTCCAAAGCTTCAAGATACACTCCTTTTGAATATCCAAGACGACCTTCTTTCCATCAAAAACTGAAGCTGTAATTGTTGGTCGTTCATCCAAATCAGAGCCCAACTTTGCCCTAATTTCATCATGAGAAATAGAAGTTGCCTCTTGATCTGCCTTAGTTGTGGAAGATGATTTATGTGGGTTTGGCCCTGCTACAGACTCACCACTATCTTGTGGCCTTACTCATTGCAATGCTTCAACGTTATTAGCCTAAAAACAGAAATGTAAAAACATTTTAGCAAAGTCATTGGGCCATGGATTACAAAAAAAGTATATGTTTTCTTTCCTTCTTGTTCAGTTGTTAGTGTTCTTGAAGGGCTATCAACGCTTTGGACCACTATAACCACTTCTGGGTTTGGCCTTTTTCTTTTCCAAAATTGATCTCCTTTGCTGCTATCACTATCCTCTTGGGGCAGGTGCTTGTTAGAGGCATCAACGGCCACACCAAATGGAATAAGACTTACGACAATTGGAGTATGGATCTCTTCTCTTTCAACCTCTTTGTGTAGCATGGGTTCATTGTCTTCACGCATCTCAACTACCTTAGACTGTAAAGCAGGAGGCTTATCAATCACCAAGGCATCCTCATTGCAGTCTTGAATGGTATCTGCGATTGGCTCAACAGTATTCATCAAAAACTGTAAATGGTCTTCAAGAAGGCTTCCATGCGCCCTTGCCCACCAAGATCTATAGTTAGATGATGTAAACTTCTTCATGTTGGAACTAAAGGGAGGAAATACTGCCCTCGACTTAGACCTCGTCAATACACAAATCCGCGCAAGTCGCAATCCTTCTTCTAATGAGGCCTCACAAAAATCATGCTCCAAGCGGCCAGGGGTATCTTGATAGAAACCAAATTGGCGGCTAAATCGATGAGGGCTATAGGGTTCAATAATAAAGTTGGCTCCATCCCTCAAAGGAAGATAATTCGAGCAAATACTCATAAAGAAATTTAATTCAGACTCATCAGCCTTACCATCATCATAATAGTGGTACGGACTAGATCTGCGGGGCACTGTCGTAGTCCAAATAATATTTTCTCCATTATGAATACGCTTCCTTGCTTCCTCTTTCCCAAAATATTTGGCAGCACCTTCACCGGAACATGCGGCCATAAGAGGAACAACTGGACCCTTTGCACATGGAAAATGAGTCTTAAAATATTGGGCTAACCAACCATACGCATAATGAGCAGGAAAGTGAGTTTGAGCAGGATCAAGAAACAAACACTTTGAAATCTCATTCAAACCCTTATATATTCTGGATAAGACTGGGATTGCAAGGCTGACTCTTCGTTTACAAGCAAGATGACACGCGGCCTTAAAAGTTCCGGGACGAATAAAGTCACCATCTTTTGAAGGGAGCACAAAACTACATAACCAACAAGATAGAAAAGCAGCCAAGTATGCATCTCTATAATTTTATAAAAGTAACATTAAAATTCTTCTTTGAGTAAACTATTTTGCTGAGTAAAATAGAGTCTGATTTGACATAAAATCGAAGAACAAGAGTCCTCCTTTTCTACTTGTTTCACATGTAAATAGTTTTAATTAGGTTATGTTCCTTTCCCTAAAAAATAAATGTCATTTTATTTAGTTAAATATATCTGGCCAAAATAAATGTCTCTTGGGAAATTAAAACGACATTAGTTATGTGTTTTCAAATCTATTTTCGATCTAAGAATAATTTGACTAACTTTAGTATCTTTTGAAGATGAACTCGATATAACATTATAACTATACAATACACATCTTTACAGCTCCAATATTCAGGTAATAGTGTTATTGGGCCCGTGCTCATCATGGGCTATCCCTTACTAGTCTATATCTATATATAAATATAAAAGAGGGACTTGCCAAGATGATGTGACATCTTTATTTGGCCAAGAAACTCAATTATCATTTTCTCTAATTTTTTTGACTTTTATCCTATTTATCTGTTATTTTTATCAATTCAAAGTAACTTGTTTAGGAAAACCAAACGTCACCTCTTAGATGACTATTAAAAAAACAGTTCTGATATTCTTAAAATTCCAAACACATTTTATGTCCGTAAGGAATAATGAAGCAATCAATCTCTCCAATTTTCTCAAAAACTGTTTTTTGTCGTGTTTAGGACAATAAAAGAAGTTGATGTTATCCCTTTTCAAAGGCCCCTACAACAACAGCGGTATTCCCATTCTACTCTGCTTCTCTCTGTTTCTGAAGCCTATCACTTGATTGAGAGGTAAGAAATGTTTTACACTCTTACCGTTTTGCAAGAAGTTTTTTGGGATGTTCTGGCTGTGATGATTTTTAAATACCAAGGGGACAACAAGTAAAAATAAATGGCATCTTCAAAACAAGAATGCAGTGAGTTCAAGAAGAAAATTTCATGTATAATTTTGATGAAACTAACGTTAGGTACTAATTTTCTCTATATATATTTTAAAAATCTACTATTTTGTTTCTCTTTCGGAGATAGACTTTTGATCATTGATGACTTCGGTGATTTTCTTTTATGTATTTTATTAATGAAAATGGTAATTGGCCGAGTCGGATCCAGGAATTAAATTTTATGGGTTCAATCTTTAAAGTTTTTAGCATTTGAACATATAAAGTTATGAGTTCATATCTACTATTTATTATAACTTTAATAAATTTTTACATATAAATTATAAAACTTGACAACGAAAGAATCGAACCGGTACATATACAACTGCATCCGCTTCTGGTAATTGGTATTGATGGATATTATGAGATAAGGAATACTTTAGGATGTAGGTCTGATTTTTTGAGGAAAAATTATTTTTCCTATATTTAGAGTAGTAATTTTTATTTTTGTTGAATAAGTGATAGTTAAGGAGAAGTGAACATGTGAAATAAATTCTCAACCACATGTGAATTAAAACGAAATAATAACATATGAGGAAAAACGAAAGAAATAAAAGAAAAAGAATGAACAACAAATTTTGAAAAGCCAAGAAAGAGAAGAAAAAGCTAAAAACAAAATGAACATTGGTTCGTCAACTTAAAATGGCCAGATTTAAATACAATAACCACTCAATGTGCACCGAGACACTTCTATTTGGATGGGTTCCTAAGTAGACATTAAGTCAAATAGTCAGCATATATGCACTAAAATTCATAGTTTGGGGAGAGACCGTGGGGTCATGTGCACCATAATTACAAGCGTAGGTCCACCATTTTGTGTTATTTTATTAGCGTTTAAACAATATTTTAAAAAGAGTAATTTTTTTGGAGATGAATTTACAAGAATTTCTAAAAATAATCTGACTTCGGATAATTTAATTTTTGCCCAAACAACCACGGGCTTCTTTCTTCAGAAGATTTTCTTTTGATTTATGGAAAATTTTGATTTCTTGGCCAGCAAAACGAGTTCAAAAGTAAGCAGACATTTTCTTGTCAGTGGTCCTATCACTTGAAGGAAGAAACTTTGGTGAGAATGTCAACAAAAGTATTAATCCAATTCCAAAAGTTAAGATCTTAAAATTAATAGAGATATAACTGGGACCAAAACTTGCTTAAAATAATTTTTATCAAATACCATAGATATATGAATTAAAACAATCATTTGTTTAGAAGAAGAAAGGATAATATCGATGAAAATTTCATTTTCTTATGTCAAACTAAAGACAAGTGAAATAGAAAATGAATCATTACATATATTCACTTTAATTCTTTATATTACTTTCGAATTATATAAAGCAACGAAAGATTGTCTCTTTTACTTCCTTCACACTTATACCCAATAACTAACAAAGTACATTATGAATACTTTATACGAATGAAATAAATAATAAAAGTATTCTCCTTTATCATTATCTTTTATGTGCTAAATCATACTACATGATATGTACCTTGTAAGAACTTGAAGGTTATAAATTAGTACTTCACAACCTAGTTATTAATTTTATTAACCATTCGAATATTATCACCACATAAACTTTTATAATCACGCGAAGCGCGATAAATTCACTAGTACTAATATATAAGAGAGGATAAGCAGTTGATAGTCAATATGCCTGCTTGGCATCTCAAGGGTGTTCGATAATTTCGCATGAAATGGAGCAATGTAATTGCATAAAATGGCATCTTACTGTAGTTGCCATGTAAATATCTAAGTGACTAGACGGAATTGCCCCTTGTTTATGACAGACTATATCACTACTTTATTCAAAAACTTTTCTAAGACGCGAGTTCCACCTGACTCTCTATTTATCATTTTCCTACAGCAAAAATTCGAATATTCTAATAGCCAATTGTACAACTTTTTAAAAATCATGTGGCCAATTTAATAACCACCTGGCTAATGCTACTTTAATATTTATTAGGTGTATTCTTATTCATACAACAAATTATTTGACTGGAGATACTGTTTGATTTAAATTAAGTACAGCTTATGTAAATTAAAGATTGGAAACTACATACAAATACTAAATATGATTACATGAAATTTTTATCTTAAGATTTTACATTAAAAAAGATTAAAATCTTTTTGTAATTTCTTATGCAATTTGGAAGTTTGCTGTGATTAGCTTTTTAAATTGTCTTTAAATTAATTACTTGTATTGTTTATTTATTAATTATTCTTACTCTAAGTCTTAATATTAGAAACATGATCATGTAGAGAATTGTGGATTTACCTGCTTAAAATCAATTTATATCTCTATTTCAATTTTCTATATCTTTCAATAAAAGATCTTAAGATAATTAGAAGATTTTTTTTAGTATCGACCATAGATAAATTGTATCATACATGAAATATTTACTATATCCTTGTGTAATGTTTCATCTGATGCCAAATTCTTTTTTTGAAATATATGGAAAAATGAACATAAATACAACAACAAAATGTGCTTCAACAAATGATTGAACTATAAGAGCAAAAATTAGTGTCACGTATTCTACAAAGTAAGTTTTTATTACTTGGAACTTATAAGTGTAACTTCCTATTTACTTTCAATGGTGTACAAAAATGCGAAAGATTTTACCTACTTTTCGTGTTTCACTTTTCTTGTGCAAAAACAAAAATACCTTACTTAACTGCACATAAATCAAAAGGGCACACATTGACGTTTATGCAAAGTAAAAATTTAACGAATGAGTCTGAATATTAATCATTAACATAAATGAATTATCATTTCCGTTATCATATTTCTTACTGTCACGAATTAAATAATTATTATAAATTTACTTAGTTAAAGACACACTTGTTATATTTCAAATCACAAATAAACCTCATAATGGAGATCACACAAATATTTTATAAAGAAGTTTTATTGTACAGAAAGTTTTAACTTCTTCATTTTTAAGACTCAAACTATATCTTTTATCCAATACATAACTAACATATTTAACTTTTATATTTGTAAAGATTTAAACTGGGAGTTATTTAACGATTTGATCAGTCTATTTACCGCACATATAACAATAGTATCCAATAAGGTGAGGTCCATAAATCATAAAACTAAGTTTTCACATAGAGAAAAAACATTTTAGCACAATATTGAAATCTACATTGAGCTGATCAGAAAGACAAGATTGAAAATGGAAGCAAAATTTCACAGCTACTAGATTATGAAAAAACATAAATATAATACACAGATAATCAAAATGGCATTGAATTTATTTATAAATATAATAAATAGAGTAACAAAATACTTTATGTAAATTATCTTATTAATGATTGTAAGTAATTTTGAAACAAGTATTGATGGTCTGAAGAGAAAAAATGCACTCCAACATTTAGGAGTGAACCAAAAATATACATATAAATATGAATTGTTCATATATTTAATCTTGATTATAAACTAAAAAAATAGTCGATTGTTATAAGTAGCTCCTAAATGCATCTGCTACCATATACAATAATAATATGACGGATTTTAATGCAGAAGTGAGTGACTTTTAAGAATAATGTTAGGGTTATTCAAACCGAACACCAAACTCATAAGTCAAAGTGAACTCTCTAAAGTGATGTATTATTTAATAAATTAGGAAGTGCATTCATTTTTATGTACGTTAAATATTGGGTTGTATCACATTCTTATCAAGTATTTTTAAAGTGGGTTAATTATATGTTTGTTCTTCCATATTCATATATGTAAGAATTTCTTATATATTTTCCCATTTGAAATGCTATTTCGATAATTTAAAATTAAGTAAAACATATTATTGTTTAGGTATCATATTGATTATTTTTATTTTAATTATTAAATCTGGTTAACCTTGAAAGAGTACATCAACGAAAAATTATTGTTACACGACTAAGAAAATAACTATCATGTATTAATAAAAAATATTCTCCCGTAAGAATATTTTAATATGGAGTATATCATATGTATGTTAACCTTTTCAATTTTTACTAAACATAATTCATTTATCAAAACTTTATCTACAACTTTAACAAAGGAAGATTGAAATAATATTCATGTAACAAAAAATCTAAAAACCAAAAAATCCCGACAAAATCGAACCAATTTAATCCAATATAGTTGGCTTAAATCGATTTTGATAAAATCGAACCAACCCAGTCCATGTACACATTTAAATAACGTTAAAAATAATACTAAATAGTTGTTGAGCCCGGGCATACTATCACTAGTATATTGATGAGAAAACTACCCTCTATAGCCCCTTAAAATTTTAATAGCCATGTTTTGACTCACTTTCAAAAAATGGCCATCCGGCCCAAACGTATTGCATATAATAGCCGAACAGAATGAGTATGACAACACTAGTACTTGTAGCTCAGTGGGTAGAGCGCTTATTTCCTAAGCGGATGGTCGCAGGTTTAATCCCTTCCTAGCGCAATGGAGAAATTTTATTTTTGCAATGTATAAATATTGTATCCTAAGTTCCATAGTGTATCATTGGTATACATTGAGCCTATCTCAACTGTGCTTGTGTATCTAAAGTGTATATATTTGTGTATCCCAAATATAACTTGTATCGTGAATGTATAATCTATCTAAAAATTATGTATAATGTGTATTTTATAATATTTTGGAGTGTAGCATGTATTTTTGTATAGTGACATTCGCTTTGTATATATTTTGTATAGTAACATCTATTTTGTGTATTTTTTGTATAGTGACAATCTATTTTGTATATTTTTGTATAATGACTATCAATTTTGTATATATTTTGTATATTGACAGTGTATATTGCATATTTTCTGTATAATGATATTCTATTTTTATATTTTCTACTGATAATTTCCTCAAATTAAAAAACCAAAAAGAAAACTTTAAAAAAAAAAGACCTCAGAGAGAGACAGAATTGAAGCGACAAAATTTCAATTACTCCACCAATTAACACTGAGAAATTAACTGTGTAAGATCCAACGTCCTTCTTCTTTATTGCACAGAGTGGACACGATTACATGCATGAACTCTCAATATTTTCTATAAAAAAAAATTATGCAAAAGCGGAAGCTTCTCGTCTCAAATCTCTGTAGAATCTTGAAATGAATTCGTCAGCTTTCTCATCCACGTGACTGTTACCCTCAACATCTCTAAGAGGAAACGGCGAATCAGTAACCCTTAATTGCCTCACCGTAGGAGTTCTCCCAAATCCAGGCAAAGCAGGTCACGCCTTTTAATTAGTTTTAGGCTATAAATTGTATACTACAATTTTGTGGCTAGGGGTTGATATTAATTTCTACCGACCGGCTGTGAAGGAAGTACGGTGTCAACATATACATGGGCATATTATGTTACTCTACTTGGATGAAATTGCAGAGGTTAAAAGACAAAGTAAAGAAGCTGAACAAAGAGGTGTCTTCTTTAGAGAAGAAGCTGGACAACTTGAGGGTACAATTAAATACTATTCAAGAGAAATTTGATATGGATCCATTTTAATGAGCAGTTGATATAAAGAGAACGAGCTGATAGTACAGATAGAAAAATGGGAAGAGGTTAATGAGCAAGTGTTGCGGCGGAGATCCAGAGTATTGTGGATAAGAGATGGAGAACAAAACACCAAATTCTTTCATGCACATCTAAAGGCAAGAGAGGCAAAAAATAGAATGGTTCAATATACAATTATCAAGGGGCCAAAATTACTGAACCAATAATGATATAGCAAGAATTTACAAGTTCTTTCAAATCTTCGTTAGGAGAGTATGCTAATGAACTGCCATATATTGACATAGACAAAGCTAGAAATGGACCTTTCTTACCTAAGGAACAACAGAAAGAGCTCAACAAACTAATAACAGAAACAAATATTGATCAGGTGCTTAAAGATTTGCCTAATGAAAAGCTCAATGAATAGATGATTTTCCAATGAAATTTTTTAAAGCACACTAGAACCTTGTTGGAGGTAAAGTCAAATAAGCTATTCAGGAATTTTTGAATGGGAATATGCTGAGAAGTATAATCTGCACTACAGTTACATTAGTTCCCAAAGTAAATAGTCATACATCTGTCAAGAAGTTCAGATCTATACATGTTATTCTACAATATATAAACTCATTATAAAGATTCTAACAACAAAGTCAAAGATTGTGGTGGATTACATTGTTGGATCTGCTTAATCCATATTTATCGAGGGAGGAATATATTGGATAATGTAATTAGTGTGAGCTAGTCAAATAATATACTCATAAAGGGATCTCACCAAGATGTTTGATCAAAGTTGACATAAGAAAGGCGTATGATTCAGTTGATTGGCCTTTCCTAAAGATGATACTACTTGAATTTGGTATGCTTGTGAAGTTTGTACAACTTGTGAAGGAGTATGTGACAACAATTAGCTATTCTCTACTGATAAATGGAGGATTGACGACCAAGTTCCAAGCAAAAAATGGGCTTAGACAAGGGGACTCAATGTCCCCCTACTTACTTGTATTGGTGATGTAATACCTGAATCGATCACTGAAGTCACCAGGGAGCATACAAGATTTTAACTACCGTCCGATGTGCTCCAAATATAACATAACTCATATATGTTTTGCTAACGATCTAATATTGTGTTGGAGAGAAAATAAGCTATAAATAAGTTTACTCATAAGCATATTTCAACACTTTTCAACTGTGTCTGAACTGAAAGCAAATATGGAGAAAAGTGCATTATACATTGTTGGAGTTCCAAGGGAATTCAAAGAAAAGATTATTACATAAATACACTTTGTTGCAGGGGAGTTGCCATTCAAGTGCATAGGAGTTCCATTGTCCTCAAATAAGTTATCTATCCAGTAGTGTATGCCATTAATTGAAAAGATTACTGCACGACTCAAATTCTGGTCAACCAAATTTCTATCTTACCGTGGTCAAGTGCAATTGATCAAGAATGAGATATTTGAAATGCATACCTATTGGGCACATATTTTCTTACATCCAAAAAAAGATAACAAAGTTGATAGTGACTGTTTGCAGAACATTCCTCTAGATTGGAAGCAATGAATCTTCAAAAGGAGTATTGGTTGCTTGGGATAAAATATGTACGCCACTTTCAGATGGAGGTTTGAATGTAATTGATGTGGTGAAATCGAATAAATCTGCTCTATGTAAATTCTTTTGGACAATAAATGACAAAAAAGGACAATCTTTGGATCCAATGGATACACATCCACTATATAAAAGGAAAAGATATACTAACTGTGAAAGTTCCTAAACAGACCTACTGGCTAGTTAGGAAAACATTTGACACTAGAGATCGGCGAATTCAAAGGAATCCCTTGGTTGATTTGAACAAGTACTACACTAAGGGGAAGTTTAGTATTAAGAAACTATATATGAAAACAATGCCCCAATATCCAAAGTGTTACTGGAAACGATAACAATTGATTCTAAAGCATTATCCAGGCATCAATTCATACTATCGTGGGCTATGCATAAAAAACTAGCTACAGTTGACAAACTAAAAAAATTGGGACTAACAATAACAAGTGATTGCATGCTATGTGAGAAAGATACTTAGGAGACAATGGAGCATATATTTTTTGAGTGTGATTACTCCATGAAAATATGGACAATAATGTTAAAATGGCTGGGAGAAAGATACCAAATAGGTAGTTGGAATGCTAAGATTGAATGGCTTGAAAAAAGGAACTCATGCAGAGTTCGAGCACACATGCTAAGATTACGAGTCTAGAGCCTCTAAAAATGATCGGATAACAATATTTGAACAAAATACTCAAGACTGAATAATGTAAAAATAAAGAAAAAACTAGAATAAGAAGAGAAGCCAGGTCCTGCGAACGCCAGCAGCTACCTCAGCAACTTGGATAAACACTGATGAAAGTTGGAGTGCTCGTCTATCCCTCCTGTGTACCTGAATCTACACACAAAGGTACAGGGAGTAGGGGTGAGTACTAAGTACTCAGTGAGTAATAAATATATATAGATAGCTGAAAGTAAGAAATCCACAGAATACCACATAATGAAGCTAAACTACAAGTCCGGTTCCTCCTACGAACTATCAACAACAGTACATCACAATTATCACAGATAATTCACAGACAAGGATGCAATGCAACGCACATAACCGCTACGGCGTGTAGCCCGATCCATTTAACGTCGACGACTCTCACTGGGAGTGTGTACAGACTCCGGAGGGGCTCCTACAGCCCAAGCGCAATAATGTTGCGGCGTGCAGCCCGATCCTCATATCAACTGTTGCGGCGTGCAGCCCGATCCATCCTCAGTCCACAACATGCATATGAGTCACACAATAATCCAATTTATTTAATTCCAGGTTCCAGTTCATTTAATTAAGAAAATACTTTAATTCTTATTTAATTTTTCCAAAAGCATGTGACTTAGCATTTCAACATGGTGATATCAAGCCAGGACTGAGATGAGTGATTAAGCAAATAGAGCTATCACATATATAACTATCCCCAAGGGATACTACAGGTCGGCACAAGGCCCCAAACATGGCTTACAACCCACAAATATATCAACCACAGTGTGTTTCAATCACATATATCATGTTATTCTCATTCGGGATTGACTAAGTCTAAATCCCCAGTCACAATCAGTCCCGCACCTTCCACGGGGTGCGAATCACGCCCTACTAGCGTCACAATATGCTAAGCCGGGGTTTTGAACCCTCAGGCTACCATATACACAAACTACTCACCTCTAGCCGGCCGTGGACTCGTCCGCGATGCCTTTTTCCTTTGAATTTACCACCTCGTGCGTAGAATCTAGTCAAACAATAATAATTATATCAAATACGAGTCAAAGAAACATAACCCAATTCAATTTACACGAAATACGCAATAATACACCAAGTTGGTAAAACCCGGACCTCGGCCTGCTTCTCAAAAAATTCCGAAATTCATACCAACGTATTCCTCGTCTCGTCACGAGTCCATGCATATAAAATTTATCGAAATCGGAGTTCGAATGGCCTTTCAAACGTCAAAATCTCGTTTTCATAATCTAGGCCCTAATTCTTCACAATTTCCACCCAAATTGATGAGTTTTGATGTTAATTCTAGCATATAATTGCGTTTTTGAGTCAAGAAACTTACCTCTAATGTTCTCCGTTGATTTCTCTCTTCAAAGCTATCAATTTGCTCTCAATGTGGTGCAAAAACGGAGTAAATAATGAAACCCTCGCGTCTGCTATGGTTTATATCTGTTTCTGTCAGACATCAAATTTGCCTTATGCGATCGCGACTCCCCTCACGCGATCGCGATGTACAACTTACCGGCCTCAGCGATCGCATATCACAAAAATCTCAGACCATATTTTCCTCCTACGCGATCGCGTAGACACTCATGCGATCGCGATGGAAAACTGGGTAACTCTACGCGATCGCGATCGCGACCGTGCCTCCTGCGATCGCATTGCTCCTGCTCCTGATCTTATGCGATCGCGTCCCTCGCCTTGCGTTCGTGAAAGGTAAAATTTTTGCCCTCTGCAGTACTCTACGCGATCGCATACTCATTAGTGCGATCGCAGAGAGTAAATATCTGCTGCACTTATGACAGCAAACCAACTCTTTCCTTTGGCCAAGAATGGTCCGTTTGGACCCTCGAATTCATCCCGAGGCCTCTTGGACCCCAACAAAAACCACCAACCTATTCTGAAACACAATAAAAACTTGTTCCAATAATAAAAACACACCCTTAAAGACGAAAACCATCAAATCAAGGCGAATTCAAGCCTAAGTTTCAACTAGAACTTCCGAAAACAACATCCAATCAAAAACCCGACCAAACGACGTCCGAATGACCTCAAAATTTGCAGACATATCCAAAATCACCTAACGGAGCTACTGCAACTGTCGGAATTCCATTCTGACTCCCGGATCAAAATCTCACCTACCGTTCGGATTTCATCAAAATTCAACCTTAGCCAATTCAAGCCTAAAACTACACCGGACCTCCGAATTCGATTCCGATTGCTCTCCTAAGTCATAAATGATCCCCTGAAACTAGTCGAATCATCAAATTTTTATTCCGAGCTGTCTAAATCATCGGTCAACATTCGGTTGACTTTTCCAACCTATTCTTCTCATAAAGAGATTTATGGCGTCATTTCTATTCTAATTCTTACCGATTTGCTTCTAACTCTCCAAATACATATAAATTAGCATATTGAAGTATTAAATGAAGAACACGGGGCGATAGCTCCCATAACAACGGACCGGGTCGTTACAAATTCTCATGAAAATTTTCATAAACTTTAAATCATATTTCTGCGTATATATCCAAGAGTATATTCTATTGTAGTAAAAAGAGGACAAATAGATATAAGACGAAGTAGAACTATTTGTTTACTTTGATTGAGAAATATAACAATGATGAAGTACTTTAAATTGTGAATAATGTATCATGTTTGCTAGAAAGCACTTACGAATACATGTTGATTTTTCGAAAAAGTTACTTTAAAATAGGTAAAATATATAAGTTTCCACTAAACTTGTTCGAAAAATGTGATTGTACATTACAACTTTATGAACGTTTACCACCCTCACACCCTGACGTGAAATAAATACCACTCTAAGTATTAGTCTCACACATGAGATATATTACACACACGCCACGTTGTCGCCATCTCGAAAATTATCGAATTTTTTATCATTTTATTCTTTTCTTTTATCATACTTATATTTTTATATACTAATTAATCCCTAAAATAATTCATTTTCTTTATTTCTATTTCCTGTATTTTGTTCAATTCTCCAAGAAATATTAAAGGATATGGTAATGTGATTTTTTCCGTTTTAATTTCAGTTCTAATAGGGACGAAGTTTGATGGTTTTGCCCAATTACTATTAGATGTGCAAGGGACATTGGACAATTGCTTTGTAGGTATTGCTCTCATACTTTGACACCAATAAAGAATGAAAAGAAATGATTATTGTATTTGCTAAAGGATAATAGAGGTCGTTTGCTAACAAGTCTAAAGAATTTCGATATAAAAAAAATGTTGTTTTGCTCTCGTCAATAATTCAATTTATCTAGAGAACGGAAAAAAATAGAAGAAAAAAAAAAGATGAGGATAATACACATATCAACGGGCACACATTTTTTGTTTTTTAATATATGCATCTTTAATTCATTTAGGGTGATAACAACAACAACAATAACAATGACCCAGTATAATCCTACTTATGGGACCTAGAAAGAGTAATATATACGCAAACCTTATCTCTACCGTTAGGGGTAGAGAGGCACTTTAAAGGAGCGCCACCAGCTATTTACCTTCGATAGCTGAAAAAAGTATATAAAATTTATACTCTCTGTTCCAAAGTAAATGATTTTTTGGCCTTTTTTTTTATCTTTGGAATAAATAGTGATATGAGTGTTTATGTGATATAGTAAAGGTTAATATAACCAATTCTATTGCTAATTAACGCTAAAAGGTAAATTTCTTAATTTGTTTGAAAACATTCCAAACATTACTTATTTTGGACCGGAAGGAGTATAATTTATGTATATAGCATATAAAATGTATATGAACAAAAAATATACTCCCTCCATTTCAATTTATATAAAACTATTTTCTTTTTAGTCCGTGCAAAAAAGAATTACCTATTTCCTTATTTGAAAACAGTTTACATTTATGCAATGATTTATAACCACACAAAATAAATGTGCCTAATTTTACACCACAAGATCAAGTCTTCTCTATTTTCTTAAACTCCGTGCCCAGTCAAATGGGTTCACATAAATTGAAACGGATGGTATTTTTCGGCTATTATAATAAGAGTGGCTATACAACATAATTTTCTCTTTTTGCAAAGAGATGGTAATTGGTCCATCACATTACATTTTGCAAACAAAAGCGAGGCTAACAGTAGAGACTAGTAACAGAGCATTTGTAAGTTGAACTGCTGAATATGCTAGCTCTGTTGTTATTTTTAGGGTTTGACCAGATTAGGGTAGTCCAGTACACTAAGTTTCCGCTATGTGCGGGGTTCGGGGAAAGATTAGACTATAAGGGTCTATCGTACGTAGTACGTAGTCTTGTCCTGCTTTTATGCAAGAGGCTGTTTCCACGGGTCGAACCCGTAACCTCATAGTCACATGGCAGTAAATTTTACCGAATTAGCATTAAAAAAATATAGATAGATAAATACAAGAAATTCAAACAAACATATACAACTGGAAAACAAGAGAAAACAAAGAAACTTTCTGTAAAGTATAAAACTTTAGAACAAAATGCGGAAGCATTATTCAAGTCAATTGGAAAAGAGACCACATTCACATGGCAAATGGAGAAAAAAGCCAAAAGCCATTAGGCCTCTTTTGTAATCTTGTTCATAGTTGACAAACATGTAAAAATTTACATCTAGAAGGGGCAGCCAGGTGCGGGTCCAGAAAAGAGCCGGACCACAAGGGTTTGTTGTAGGTATACTTACCTTGTATTTCTACAAAAAAGTTGTTTCTATGGCTCGAACATGTGACCTCCTTACCAGTTACGCCCCCCTCCAAAATTTATCAACAGTCATCTCAATTCCTTGTTTAACTAAGAATAACAAGAATTACAGCCACAAAATCCCCTTAATTTCTATTTCTCAATGATTCAGAAAAGAAAATTCATTTTCCCTTCAAGAATACAAAGAAAGAAAGAATCCATCCCAGAAAAGCTTTTGCCAGTGTTAGTAAACAAATCTGACCCCTTCAATAATCTGCAGCAAAATAATTCATATTTGAACAGCATAAGCAAGAGACAAGTTTCAAACCATAGAAATGTTAGGCTTACCGTCGTGCTTCTTCATTAGATTCCTTGCGAACAGCAAGCAAATGACGAGAAACCCCGCTGCTGCTACCCCTCCTACTATTATAGCGACCGTCTTTCCTACATTTTGCCCCGACCCTACAGAAATTATTAAAATCAGCTGTCTTTAGTATATGACTTGTTGACAACAAATCTAAAGAAATGGCTGGCAAATCTAAGGTGGACAAAATGTTGATTATGACAACAACATTACTCCTTAGTCCCTAACAAATTAGGGTCGGCTATAGGAATCTTCACTCTTCATACTCTTCATACTCTTCAGTCTTCACTGACCATGTTAGTCTGTTATACTCATCTCATGTTAGTCTTCACTGACCATGTTAGTCTGTTATACTCATCTCATGTCCATATTATGCAAATGCGAATGAAAAGTATAAGAAATTCTCTATATTTTCTAAACCGATAAACGACTAAACCACTCCAAGAAAGTATAGGACAAACATCTAAGAGTGGTTATCCAATATCAACTCAACAGCACTAGTGATTCAGACTTTTCATCATCTACCGTCAAACTTCTCTGTAACAGTCATCGTCTATAACAACACTTCACCGTAACAGCTGAAAAACGTCTGGCAAAAACAATACAGAGAAGTCGACTGTATACAACTAATTTATGGCAGATAGCTCAAAAGTCTAAGAATGATTATGGTCTAGACTTGCAAAACCAGAAACAATTGCCAGTTTAGTAGAATGGCTAGTTCAGCAAAAACAATGAGGGAATATTGTAGCTAGACAATAACAAAAAAACTAGTGTAATCCCACGGGTGGGGTTTGGAGAGCGTAATGTGTACGTAGACCTTACTTCTACCTTGTGAAGATAAATAGATTGTTTCTGATAGATCCTCGGCTCAAGAAACATTGAAGCTAGTCAAAAGATTTTATATCAAAATAACTAATACCTGAAGATGAAGAAGGAGACCAATCTGAAGAAGATGATGTTTTAGGGACCCCATTTTGATAATTATTATAACTAATAAAACATTTGTGCAGAAAGATTTGGCCAGAAACAGAGCTTCCACATTCCACCTGAGCTTTTTGAACAGCAATTTTCACACAATCAGCACAATCAGCAGAGCCAACATCCCCTTCACATTGCCCTAATACATACACAGACTGATAGCTTGTTGTGTAAAAGCCATTACTACTAGCCATGCCATTTTCCAATGAGGAAAAAGCAGTATCTCTCCTTTCCTCAAATCCACTACCTGCCAGTATTTTCGTCACGAAATATAAATACACATGAAAAGATCACTAAAATTTCAAACCAAAAAAAATGCATTGAATGTTGAACCATAACTTACAGAGTGTGATTGGGTCAGCCGTAAAAGCCTAAAAATTGAACCCATAGGACTCAAATTATGATTCTGCCTCTACTACCTGAGAGAGGCGAATGCAGGGTACAAGTACTACTAAAAAAGCAGGAATCAGCGACCGACAAATTCAGTAGCCATGCAACAAAATCCGTTAATCATACTTAGCAACAAATTAGCGACAGATCATTAAAAAAGTTTGTTAGCTACAAGGGATATAGCGACAAATTAGCAACGAAGTTCGTTGCTAATTCCAGTTTTTTGGAAGTAACCGGTTCAATGAACACAGTATTTTAGACTCGAAATATAACTAATGCGTCCATGTCAATTTATATGACACACTTTCCTTATTAATCCATTCCAAAAAAAGTAACACACTACCATATTTGGAAACAATTTAATTTTAAAACTAACTATTTTACTTATTTTACCCTACCCTTAATGACAAGCTTTTTTAAGTCACATGAGTGTCATAGTCCCAAAAGCTTTTACGCCTTGATCTTTTAGGACCCCAAATTTTTAAAAGTATTTCTTTTTTCTCATAAACCCTATGCTGAACCAAACTACCTCGTAAAAATTGAAACAAATGCAGTATATAAATCGCTAAATTTTCAACAAATATTAAGTTTTGAACTTATAATTTGAAAAGTATAACAGTTACTTAAATATGAAACTCATAAAATTTAAATTCTGAATCCACCTCTACGGTACCTGGAGCATTTTTGCCACTACAAGTCTTGTACAGCATTTCCATTCCAGAGATTTGAGGGAACCCAGCAACCTCATACAGCATATAACAACCAAAAAGCTGAATTCTTGCAGCTACAGGCTTATTACCACAAAGCTTATCTATAAGTATAGGCAAACCACTAACACATTTATAACAGTCAACATTAGAAAGGTCACCTCTACACTGAAAAAGACCAGAAATTGTTGACTGGCCATTACCAGTACTAGTCTTATAAAACTTAGATTTTGAGGATTGTGCAACAAGCGTACCAAAAAGTGATGAAAGTGCTTGTGAGTAAACCCTAGTTGGATCTGATAAATCTTGTTTTGCACAACCTTTGTATACTAACTTAGTGTAATCTGGTGCTGATTTAGCTAGTGGGAGTAGCTTGAAAATGGTGAATATAATCAAGAAAAGTGAGAATATACGGTAAAATGACTTTGTGGGCAAACCCATTTGTGGATTCTTGATAGGTTATACCATGGTTGAATCTTTTTTTTTTTTGGGTTTTTTGAGGTTTTGGGATAAAGATTCTAGCTGGGGTTTTTTGGTAAAGGGAAATGAGGAAATGTTGAAGGATTTATTTTGTGATCTTTTCTTGGTATAATTAAGCTGATGTTTTTCTTCTAAAAAATGGAGTGTTAAAGGTGGTGTTTGGGATGCACTTTCTCTTGGGTTTTGCGGAAAGAGGATTATCTCTATTAGTACACAGACGCTGCACAAATGATACATTTGATAGTAGTGCTATACTTTATGAAATAGGAGTAGTCCTTTTTATGAAAAAGTGATCATTATTTTATTAGAAAATAGTTACAAGACTTTTTTATAGAAAAGTGATCCTCCTCCTTTGTTGTATATCATGTAAAGATACTAGATTGGACAAAGAATTTAAGGTATTTTTTTTTTTTAATTGTTGTGTTAAATTATTAAGGGTAGCAAGTCGGTCGGTCCGGGTCCGCGCCCATAGGCTAAGTAGTCTGGAACCGTTAGGATCGCTAGAGGTGGGCTTGGGCCGGTCTCCTGGGTCGGTTCTTACCTAGAAACAGTTAGGACCGGCCCGTTTGGCCCGCCAAGAAACCAGGATTATTGCTTACTCTATACTTGCTAATATTGCTTACTTTATTCTAAAAAACAGTCAAAAAATATTGAGGTTGCTATAATTTAAAAATGATGAAGTTGGTGAATTGAAATTTTCGACGATAATCAATTTTCAACAAATTATTCGTTAATTTAGTAAACTCGTTCCAACTGTTAAGTCTTTAGTCTTAAGTTTTAATATGAACTAAAAAATTAGGTCACTCATTAGTTGTTAGGCCCACTTAACCCACTTAGCCATGGGTTCGGTCTATTTAGCTCGGGACCATGAGTTCATGGGATCGGTCCCGGGCCGGTTCATACAAAAAGACCATTTAGCCTGTGTATTTAAGGGTTGGGACTGCGGCCCGCTTGTCACCGCATGAAAAATTCATATCATATTTCTTTCATTTAAATTTGTTTGAACCTTTTTGAAGTATGAAGATTAAAATGACTAATTTTCTGTACAAACTCGAAAGTAGATTCTTTAAGTATTTTGGAGTATAATTTTTAAAGTTTAAAAACTGCATAAAAAGTATTACTAAGTCACATAGTTAACAATCTAAATTATTTAAAAAAAATATAGGCAAAAAAATCTTATTTTAGTCCTCGAATGATGATGTATTCATTCATTTTTAAATAGACGAAATAAAATATTTCGGTGATTATAAAAAATTATCATCACAGATAAAATAAAAGTTTAAATTGAACTATTTTCATTTAAAAAAAGGTTTTAAATAGAGTAAAAAGAAAAAAATGTAACTTAAAATATAAAGGAGGAGTAATTATATTATTGAAAATTTTAGTAATTCGAGAGAATGGGTATTGTACTAGTAATAAAAACAAAAAACAACTCAAAGAGTGGAAGAAATATTCCCTCGGTAACAGAGGGGTCCGCGATCAAAATATTATTATTTTGGACTCATAAGACACAAATAAGTGTAAAAAAAAAATAATCATTATATATACAATATCAGAAAATCTGGCATTATATAATAACAATAACGACACTATTAATATACAATGCTAGATTTTTTGGCGTTGAATCTGAAACAATGATTTAACGCCAAAAAAGTGGCGTTGTAGATTCTTGAGCTGACGGCAAAACCAAATAGTATAGATACTGGCAAAGTGAAATGTGATTGTGAATATTGAAATTTCATTTTACTTATTGTTTTCTTTAAAAGCGAGACTCAGGTGGTTTGGGCATGTGCGGAGGAGAAGCCCTGATGCACCGGTGAGGAGTTGTGAGCGACTGGCGGTGGTTGGCGTGAGTCGAGGCAGAGGAGGCCTAAGAGGTATTGGGGTGAGGTGATTAGGCAGGATATGGCTAGAATGGGGATTTCCGAGGACATGACCCTCGATAGGAAAGTTTGGAGGTCTAGTATTAGGGTTGTAGGGTAGGGCCTTCAAGAATTCTTAGTACTTCTGTTAGGGGCTGAGTGGGGTTTGGTAGCGATCTCTATAGTTAATTAATGTATTGTATTGTGCCTCTTATGGTAGTAACCGATTGGTATTATTGCATGTCATTCTACTTTTGGTTTTATGTTTAGATAATTATTTATTTGATTTATCCGGATTTACTAACATTGTTTTGTTTTGTTTTATTTGTTGATTTTCTCTCTCTTTTTCTGAGCCGAGGGTCGGCCGGAAACAGCCTCTCTACCCTTTCGGGTAGGGGTAAGGCCTGTGTACGTATTACCCTCCCCAGACCCCACTTTGTGGGAACATACTGGGTAGTTATTGTTGTTGTTGTTGTAAAAGAAAGCAAAAATTTGGATATATTATAAAAAAATAAAATAATTACAGATCCGCTTGATACCTTTTTGATTTTATTGTGGCCCTATGGGGAAAAGGTGTATGATGAGTGGGAAGACCCCTTTTTCAAATTTGCACGTGTCACTTCATTCTCCCTCTTACAAACTCCCCAAAAAAAGTTTTAATTCAAAATAATTAATAAAATTTTGAGAAAGTTGCTATAAAAAAATATCCATAATGTAGAGTTTTTTATTTTACTTTTTATTTCGCTCAAATATATATATTGGTAAATAATAAATTTCTCAAATGACAATTAATTTGATAGTGTTATATTGAAAATGTGGTCGCCGGAATATATGTTTAGTAGTGTATGTCTTATATTTAAGAAAAAATTGACAAATAACCGAAAATTTTGAAAAACCTGAATCGAAAAAAAAAATCGACTTAATTGATTTGGTTTGATTCTAATATTTAAAAAAATGACTTACTTGATTTGATTTATCTAAAAGGAAAATCGATTCAAATCGAATCATGAACACTATTAGTTACTAGTTCTACAATTAAATATATACTAATAAATATTACATAGCTAATTAATTCATATTAAAAAAATATAATTAATCTGATATTCCCTACATATTATTACACCCAATATGAACGGAGGAAAATAAAATTCCTTTGTTTTCCTCTTTTCTTTTTGGTTTTCACGCGCCAATAGTAACTTTGATTATAAAATATCTATATTTATTAATCCAAATAAAGTAACCAATTAATATATATGGTAGCTTTTTATTATATTTTATTATTTTCTTTTTTGATATGTATTTAAATTTAAAAATAAGTAACCAATAACTAAGTATAAACTAAATAACTATTTAGTAACCAATTGTCACACCTCCTTTTTTACACACCTTACCCTGAAGGGTAAAATATATAAAAAGAGATTTTTTCCAATTAAAACGACATTATTCGAAATGGGGTTATTTATTTATTTTTTAGAGTCAAAAAACGAAATTTAAAAATAATGAATTACCAATTCAAATTGGTGAGTAATTTCAAATTGGAGTTTTAAAATTAATTTAAAATGAAAAAAATTAAAAATCTATTTATATATAAAATACATAAAAAAGCGAAATAAAAAGTAAAATAAAATAATATATACTTAAAATAATTCCAATATTTAAAATGAAAATAATTAAAATACAGTATATAAAATACAATAATAATTAAAATGAAAATTCCAATATTCACAATCACAGCTCACTTTGCCAGTATCTATACTGTTTGGCGTTGAATCAGTATGTCGGATTCAACGCTAAAAAATCTGGCATTGTATATTAACGATGTCGTTACTATTATTATACAATTCCAGATTTTCTGGCGTTATATATATAATGATTTTTTTTTAACTTATTTTTGTCTTTTGAATTCAAAATAACAATATTTTGGTTCCAGACCCGTAAATAGAGTGGTGAGAGTAGAGGAAGGGCATTAACTGTACAAATTTGACCAAGAGGAAAGTACATTTATTAAACAAACCTAATTTCAATTTTTTGAAATTCGAATATTGTATGGTACATTTGCTTCTTTCATTGGTTGGAATTCAATGTCAGTTAATGGAGTACAACCAAGATCCTGTGAGTCAGTAGTACAAGTATACTGTACAACAAGAACAAAAGATTTATTTATTTAATCATGTATTAAATATTTTAAACAAATGGGAAAGCAGTAAAAACCACATGAGAAGATCTCTGTCATGTGATATCTGCAAGATTGACTGCATTAAAGTTAGAAGTAAACAAAGATTAAGATTCCTATAAAAATATTTTGTATATATATATATATATATTGTCATGCTGCATATGTTGTTTGTGGGTGTTTTGTCTTAGCCTCGTCACTACTTCACCGAGATTAGGCTCGACACTTACCAATACATGGTGTCAGTTGTAATGATACTGCACTATACACTTCCTGTGCAAATTTTGATGTCGGTCCGAGCTGATCTTGAGACTAGCTACTGACTTCATTACATAGAAGACTCTAGGTAGATCTGTCAGCATCCACAAACCCTAGAGTCTCCTTCTAGCTTTTTTAGTTTACTGTTTCTTTTAATTTAAAACAGCTGTACTTTCTTTCAGCCAGTTACTTGTATTTAATCTTAGGAGTTCGTGAATTGTGACACCAAATTCTGGATAGTTGGGTATAAGTATTAAGGTTATTATGGATTCTTGCACTCATACAACTTGTTATGGCTTAATTGTTATTAATACTGAAAAGTTTAAGAATTTGGCTTAATAATCTTTAATGTTGGCTTGCCTAACAAGTGAAGTGTGAGACGCTATCACAGTCCCAACGGTGGAAAATTTTGGATCATGGCAAGTTGGTATCAGAGCCCTAGATTGCCTAGGTCTCACAATTCATGAACAGTCTTACTAGAGTCTGAGGTATCGATACAGAGACGTCTATACTTATCTCCTAGCGGATACAAAGTTTAGGAACTATTTCACTTATATTCTTGTATGTCATGTGATTTTTCCCTCCCAATGATAATTTTACTCTTCTACTTTTGCTCTTTCGCAGATGGCAAGAACATATACCGCATCTTCAGCTGAACAGCAGCCAGAGCCCCCGGTGGCAGCTCTTACGAGGACCAGAGGACGAGATCAAGGTCCTGCTAGAGGCTGAGGCAGGGGCAGGGCTCAGCCCAAAGCTTTAGTAGTAGCACCAGCGGTGGAGCCTCAGGTGGAGTTTGATGAGAAGGCTCCAACCCAGACCGTTCCAGTAGGACCAGCTCAGGTCCCAAAGGGGTTGATTACCAGCCCGGTACTTCAGGATGCTTTGGTCGGTCTAGTAGGCCTCATGGAGTGTGTGGCACAGTCCAACACTTCTCCTATAGCACTAGCCGTCTTTCAGATTGGGGGAGGAGCACATACTCCCACTACCTACACTCCGGAGTAGATGGCTCCTCTTTTTTATACTCTAACAACTTAGCCTATTGGGGTAGTTCCACCAGGTGTTGCAGCACAGACTAGTGATAGATCAGTTATATCTTGTGAGTCTTGTGGATATTGGATAGGTTTACCAAGATTTTCCCGATTCACTTTAGTAGCACATCTTCAGAGGATCCCTAGGAGATGTTATGGAACATGGAGATAGTGGAGACCAATGGGATCGACTTTGTTATTTTTGATTTGTCGGGATCCGCCAAGAAATGGTGGAGGGATTATATGTTGGCCAAACCATCTGGGTCACTGGCTCTGACTTGGGACCAATGCTCTGATTTATTTCTTGAGAAGTTCCTTTCTATCACTTAGAGAGAGGACTATCGGAGGCAGTTCGATAGTCTGTACTATGGTTCTCTGACTTCAGGCAGTACAAGACTCAATTTATGGACCTGACCTGTGATGCTATTCTTTTGCTTCCTACCGAGAGAGAGGGGGAAGTTAGTTTATTGAGGGATTTGCTCAGCCTATCAGATTGAAAATGGATAAGGAGACTAGGAGTGAGATTTCTTTTCAGGCAGCAGCCAATGTTGCCAGACGAGTCGAGATGGTACTAGCTCAGGGGAGTGGTTAGGGATATGACAAAAGACCTCGTCATTCGGGTGAATTCAGTGGTCCATCGTTTGGGGGTAGGGGTACTTTTTGTAGAGCCCATACTCTCAGGCCATTTCATTTAGCACTCCAGCATCCCATGGTGCTTCAGGTAGTTGTGGTCCTTATATTTGTTAGCCTACAGTGCACCACCAACTCCTATTAGTGCATCTCTACTCTACAGTTTTCTGGGAGGTTACTCAGGTTGTTAGGGTCAGTTTCAGGGTCATTAGTCATAGCAGCTGAGATCTTGTTATACTTGTGGTGATTTGAGTCATAGTACTAGGTTTTTCGATCAAGAATCGGGCAGTTCTCAGCATCAGGGTTCTTGTGCCATGGTTTAGGCACCAGGTGCTTCACCGGCCACTTAGCTAGCTAGAAGTAGGGGTCAGATAGCTAGAGGTGGAGGTCGAGGCATTAGAGGTAAAGGTTAGGCTGCTAGAGGTGAAGGCCAGCCATACAGGGTCCGTCCCTGAGAAGTTGTTCAGAGTGGTGGGGCCCAACCCCGATGTTATGCTTTTCTAGCCAAGCCTGAGGTTGAGTCATCTGACGCAGTTATCACAGGTGCAGTTTTAGTTTGCAGTAGGGATTCCCCTGTTCTATTTTATTTGGTCTCTACTTATTCGTATGTGTCATCCTATTTCGCTTCATATTTGGTTGTACCTCGTGATTCTTTGAGTGCTCCCGTTTATGTGTACACCCTTATGGGAGATGATATTGTTGTGGATTGCATTTACCATTTGTGTGTAGTTACCACTAGGAGTCTTGAAAGTTGTGTAGATCTCCTTCTTCTTGATATGGTCGATTTTAATGTCATTTTGGGGATGGATTAGTTGCCACCTTATCATTTTATATTGGACTGTCATGCGTAGATGGTGACCTTAGCCTTGTCAGTGTGACCTCGATTTGAGTAGAGAGGGAAGGTCATTCTACCAGCAGGGTTATCTCTTATATGAAAGCTCGGCGTATGGTCTAGAAGGGGTTTCTAATTTATTTGGCTTATATTAGCGATTCTAGTACGGAGGTTCCTTCCATGGATTTTGTACTTGTTGTCCATCTAGAGGCATTTTTTTTCGTTCTACCGAGGATGCCACCCGACAGGGATATTGACTTTTGTATTGACTTGGTTTCGGGCACTCAACCTATTTCTATTTCGCTATAACGTATAGCCCCGCCAGAGTTGAAAGAATTGAAAGAACAATTGCAAGACTTTCTTGATAAAGGCTTCATTAGCCTAGTGTCTCACCTTGGGGTGCATCCGTGTTATTTGTGTAGAAGAAAGATGGCGATGAGGATGTGCATAGACTATCGCCACTTGAACAAGTTTCTATTAAGAACAAGTATCCATTGACGAAGATTGATGACTTATTTAATCAGCTTCAAGGTGCCAAGGTGTTTTCAAAGATCGATTTGAGGTATGGCTACCATCTGTTGAGGATTAGGGCATCTGGTGTCCCCAAGATAGTTTTTCGAACTCGATATGGGCATTATGAATTTCTAGTGATGCCATGTCACGCCCCAAAATCCAAGGAGCTTGACCGGCGCTCAACAGAGTAAATCCGACAGAGCAAGCCAGTTAGGTTTCATTATTTCCAAACAACAACAACAACGACAGCTACCCTGTGTATTCCCACAAAGTGGGGTCTAGGGAGGGTAATACGTACACAAGCCTTACCCCTACCCGAAAGGACAGAGAGGCTATTTCCAATCGACCCTCGGCTCAAGTGAAAGAGAAGAGAAAGAAGAGAAAAAGAAAAGGAACAACAAAAGAGCATTAGTGACTCCAGCAGAAAATGCATAAACAGATAACTACACATAAAGTTGTAAATTAAAAGGCATGCAATAACACCTAACAGTAACTACCATAGGGAGCATAGTACAAAACGCAAGACATCTAAGGAGGGCCCTACCAAACCACACCTAGCCTCAGGAAAGAGGTACGAAAAGCTCTAGAAGCCCCTATCCTACAACCCTAATTCTAGACCTCCAGACTTTCCTATCAAGGGCTATGTCCTCGAAAATCTGCATTATTGCCATATCATGCCTAATCACCTCTCCCCAATACTTCTTAGGCCTCCCTCTGCCTCGCCCCGTGCCAACCACCGCCAGCCACTCACAACTCCTTACCGGGGCATCAGGGCTTCTCCTCAGCACATGCCCAAACCACCTAAGCCTCGTTTCCCGCATCTTCTCATCCACTGGGGCCACCCCAACCTTCTCCTGAATAAATTCATTCTTAATCTTATCTAATCTGGTGTGCCCGCACATCCACCTAAGCATCCTTATCTCTACAACCTTCACTCTCTGAACATGAGAGTTCTTAACCGGCCAGCACTCCGCCTCATACAACCTGGCAGGTCTAACCACAGCTCTATAAAACTTTCCCTTGAGTTTCGGTGGTACTTTCTTGTCACACAAGACTCCTGATGCTAGCCTCCATTTCAACCACCCCGCCCCTATACGGTGGGTGACATCCACGTCAATCACTCCGTCTGCCTGTATCACCTACCCAAGATATTTGAAACTGTCTCTCTTGGGGATGACCTGGGCTCCAAGCTTCACATCCCTGCCTACTTCGCTCGACTCGGCGCTAAACTTGCACTCCAGCTATTCTGTCTTAGACCTGCTCAATTTGAAACCCTTAGACTCGAAGGTCTATCTCCAGACCTCCAACCTCTCGTTAATGCCGACCCTCATCTCGTCTATCAGGACAATGTCATCAGCAAATAGCATACACCAAGGCACATCCCCTTGAATATGGCGTGTCAGTGCATCCATCACCAAGGCAAATAAGAAAGGTCTAAGGGCAGATCCTTGATGAAGCCCCATATCCATCGGGAAGTGGTCTGAGTCTCCACCCACCGTCCTAACCCTTGACTTCACTCCATTGTACACGTCCTTGATTGTTCTGATATAGGCTTCCGGCACGCTCTTCGTCTCCAGGCACCTCCATAATACCTCCATTGGGACCTTGTCATACGCATTAACCAAGTCAATAAACACCATATGCAGGTCTTTCTTCATATCCCTGAACTGTTGCACCAATCTCCTGACAAGGTGGATAGATTCTGTAGTGGAGCGGCCCGGCATAAAACCGAATTGGTTCACAGATATGGACGTCATCCCTCTCACCCTCACCTCAACCACCCGCTCCCAGACTTTCATGGTGTGACTTAGTAATTTGATGCCCCTATAGTTGTTACAACACTGGATATACCCTTTATTCTTATACATGTGCACGACTGTACACCTCCACTCCTCTAGCATCCTCTTAGACCTGAAGATCACATTGAATAATCTAGTCAGCCACTCCACACCCGTCCTACCCACGCCTTTCCAGAACTCCACCAGGATCTCGTCCGGCCCGGTCGCTCTACCCCTACTCATCCTACGCAAAGCCCTCACGACCTCATCTACCCTAATGCGCCTACAGTACCCAAGGTCTCTATGACGCTCTGACTACCCCAGCTCCCCTAGCTCTATGACTGATCCCCTCACGAGTAAATAGGAGATGCACTCCTCTAATCAGACTTAGTAAGTATTTTATTAACAACTTTCATTTCCTTTCCATTAGCATCTTAAATCATATTATCAAAATATCATAAGTTTTATAAGTCTTTGCCAAACAAAAATATTCTTACTTTAATTCCAATACCTGACACTACCCAAAACCTGTCTACGGAGCCTCTAAACATAGCTGAAGAGTAATGTAATATGGAAATGCCGGTAACAAGGCTCCGGCTATACCTCAAAAGTAAAAATCTAAAATATGATGACGTGCAATATAGCCCCCTTGAAGGAGAAAGGGGCTCACCAAGACCTTTGCGAGGGAGGATGCTCCGCTACACACGACCGGCACTATCCGCTATGGAGCCGCCTACATTTATTTAAAAAAATGTAGCGCCCCCGACAAAAGGGACGTTAGTGCCATTGAATAACACTAGTATGTATAACTAAATACCATCTAATTAGAAAGAACTATCAAACAAGGATAAAGAAATCATTAACACCTTGTCATTAGAAATAATTGTCAAAAAGAATAAAGAGATCATAAAATAAATCAAAAGCTTTAACAATCCCCACATCAACAAATAAAATGGATCACATAGCTTTGACATAATTTTCATACATCTAGGTTGCGTTCCATAGCCCGTCATAGGGTTCATATATCATATTATACACCTATACATTTCATAGCCCGTCCATAGGTTTCATATATCATATTATACACCTATGCGTTCCATAGCCCGTCCATAGGTTTCACATATCATATTATACACTTATGCGTTTCATAGCCCGTCCATAGGTTCCACATATCATATTATACACCTATGCATTTCATAGCCCGTCCATAAGGTGAGCATATTATATTATACACCTATGCGTTTCATAGACCGTCCATAGGTTCCACATTTTATATTATACCCCTATGCATTTCATAGCCCATCCATAGGGTTCACGTATCACTACTAGAAAATAGATCTATGGCAACAATATTTTAGCAACGGTTGCACAAACGTTGCAATAAAATACCTATGGCAACGGTTAAAACCGTCGCATAATCTACCCAGACCTACTAAGATAGGTAGTAAAACAAACCGTTGCATTAGGACAAAAACCATCGCTATAGATTGATGTATTATGATAGTGTCCTAATCCGTTCCAACATAGGAATCTTTGGCAACGGTTCTTGGAAAAAAGGTCTACTGGGTCGGTTTTACTTTTCCTCCCTATTTCCCGCTTCTAAATGTTTCGCGCCTTATTTTCACAAAATATGTTCGCGCCTTGTTTTCACAAAATAGAGACAAAGAGTCTCAAGGAAAAAGAAAAAGAAAAAGTAAAAGTCCTAAAATATTGCGTACCACCGCGAGAAAGGAAACAAGCCCTAAATTTGATACAAGCCTAAAAGACCTGCATCTACAATCAAGCTGCGTACCACCGCGAGAAAGGATTGCAACAGGAAAATCCAAGAGCTTTGCTCAGCCCTAAAAGACCTGCCCTAGAGGTTCTGATCTCTATCCAACTCTCTTTTTCTTCAAAACAGATTTGTTTTCTTAAATTTTTGCTCTCATTAATCAAGAGAGAGTTTGTTTATATGTTTCTTTACTCTTTGTGAAGGTGATCAGATAAATTAAAGCAAAGACGCTGAATCTATTTTTTGTCAGCCTTCCTAAACATGTTTTTAATTTCAATTAGGATAATTCTCTCTTATTAGTTTACAAATCGTTGTGCTCCTGAAAATTTTGTTTCTTTAGAAATCGTTGTGCTCCAAGAAATTTAAAGAGCTATTGAAAGTTGAGTTGAATTTTATCCACATTTTCCAGACACCAAGTGGTTATGTTCGAAAGCAAAGTACACTACTCTAAGGGTGTGTTTGGTATGATGGAAAGTTTTCCATGGAAAATGTTTTCCTAGAAAATGTTTTCATGAAAAATGAGTGATTTTATCACTTATTTTCTCTTGTTTGGTTGGTAAGTGGAAAACATTTTCCGGAAAATATTTTCTATGTTTGGTTAGAGAGTGATGCTTTACTTTTTAACGCAAAAATCGCATATTTTCGAATCGGTAAATTTATAATTTCTAAACCCGTAAACTTCCGAACTCATAATTTTGGAACTTGTAAAATATTGAGTCTTTAAATGATAACTAATAAAATTAAAAACTGAAAAATATATTTTAAAACTTTTTCGGGGGAGGGGGGAGGGGGGTGGGGTGGGGGCGGGGGGGGGACAATAAATCGAAAAAAATAAATTTTTTTTTGTGTGGGGGGGGGGGTGTGGGGGGAGGGTGGGGGTGGGGGGAGGGGGTAGGGAGTGGGGGTGGGTGGTGCAAAAAATAAGAAAACGAAATTTAAAATGATAGAAAAAAAATTAAGGTAAAAGAAATTTTTTTGCGGGGTGGGGTGGAGGAGTAGTAGGGTGGATGGTAACGGAAAAACTGAAATTTTTCTAAAAAAAAACTGTTTTTGGAGAGGGGGTGGGGTGGGTTGGTGAGGGTGAGAATGGTTGAGAAGGAGCTTTGGAAAATGTTTTCCCTTCTTTTGAAAAGGAAAACATTTTCCTCCAATTGGAGGAAAATGAATTGATAAGGAAAATGTTTTCCAAAACATTTAAGCCAACCAAACATGGGAAAATTGGAAAACATTTTCCAGAAAATGTTTTCCTTCGTACCAAACACACTCTAAAAGGGAAAAAGGTATACTATGCCTTTCCAAACTGTAAATATCAGGTTTTATGTGAATAAAAAGTATATATCTAGTGTTTCACTTTAATCTAATTGACTAATTCTTTACAAAGTCCAAAGAATCTACAGCCAAAGTAGTATAACAAATTTTGATAACAAACCGCACATCCCTTTTCCCCCTTTATCAACAACACAACAATTCACCTCTTAACCAGAATTAACCAAAAACAAAGTTTTTTTAGAAGCAAAGGATTGTAACTTTTGCTTAAAATATTTTCTCTCAGCCATTTATCTTTGTAGTTGAGGATTATGGGTTTCAAGCAAGACCTATTGGTGTACACAACATTAGAATGTGAAAGCTTGTCTGAAATGGCAGTTTGTATGTAGAAAGCAAAAGAAGAAGGAGCAGATCTCGTTGAGCTTTGTATTGACTCTTTAACTTTGTCCCACATTTCAGAAGTTGAACATCTTCTCAAACAGAGTACTTTACCCTCAATCGTTTCTTTCAGGTAAGATATATCTCTCCCTTTCTTAATATAGTGTCATTAAATTTAGAATTAATGTGATATTATAACTATAACGTATGCATACATAGTTCGAGCTTAAAGCAATAAGTTTAGTGCACTCCCATCCGACTCTGCTTTCAAGTCCTCTTCTGTTTTTTCTCAAGTACTCAAATTATGCTTTATAATTCTCTCTAATTAGTTTACAAATCCACAAACATAAGCAGTACTTATGATTTCGGTACTTCTTATAGGTTTGGGATTTCCTTTTCTTGAATCCTGCAGTTGAAAACATAAGCAGTACTTCTTTTTTCAGGTCCGGGAAGCAAATTACTATTGGGATTGCTTGAGGAGCCAGCTGCAACTGTAAATATTTGATAAGTTCAGTGTTCTTGAAAATCTGTATTAATAGGTGGCCAAAATTAAGATCGTAATTCGACTAAAGGGTAAAGATTCTATATCAGAATGACCTCTTGATTCTTTCCAATCCAATTGACTGTGGTATATGATGAAATTAAAAGAGCAAGACATGCTACATTTTTATAATATGAAGTGCTAAAATTATATATGAAGTCCATACATCAATAAAATAATGTTAGGGAAGAAAGGGTGGGTGGACATGGTGGTTTTCTAATATGAGAGTAATATGTTTTGAAATGTATATCTAACCGTATCTATGCTTACTCTAAATAGAGTTCGACTTTGAAATACGATCAATTATGCTAAATTCACAAACATATATATGGTTGGATCCACCTATGAGTAGTTGCAGATCCAACATAGTCTCAATGAATTAAACGTAGTTAATATCCTCCAAATGAAGCATAAATATAGATGTGTAAAAATATCACATATCAAGTTAAGCTACCAGAATTGATGACAAATATTAGATGGTTCACCTGCAGAAAAATTGGTCATATAAGTGAAGAAATATAAGAACCAGATCAAGCACACTTTGTTTTCCATTTAAGTGAATGTGGAATAATATGGAAAATGTTTGTGGTAGTGTTACACATTAAAGGTCATAACATGTAAGACAACAAGAATACTAAAATACTACCCCTTATGGAGTATATATGTAGACGTGTTACGTGTAACAACATAACTTAATTAGCGTGGACATGGTTAATTCAACTTTTGTATTTCCTTCATTAGTTGGTCCAACATTTACTAATTTATAACCCTCAATTAATGGTCTCGCCATTCATATCATTTTCATAGTTTGCATCTCTTTCTTTTTGTGCAGTAGAGAAAGCTTTAGATTAAGTGATATAATTATGTATCTCCGGTAATTTCTGAAATTTGTTATTTATATCTTAATTTTTATGATTTGTGTTTGTGACCCATAGGGGATTTAATATTCAATGGATAATGGAGATAAAAAGTTGGATGGGTCTCCGAAGATCCACAGATCAGTATATTTGCGGAGTGAATGATTTTCTTGATAATGCATTTGAACGGGCTTCCTAAGGCAATGAAATATTATGTCCTTGCAAAAAATGTGCTTATTATTATTGACGTATTAGAAATGTGGTAGAGGATCACTTGGTTACTTATGGATTTATTCAAGGATACACCAAATGGATTTTCCACGGGGAAAAGATTTCCTCGAGAAATAATCCACATCCAAGCAATGGTGATGATGGTTCCAATATGCATAATGATATTGATAGACTACTTCATGACACTTTTAGAAATGTTAAGGGTGACATGAGGCATGAAGAAGGTGTGCGAGAGGGACCATCTGAAGAGGCAAAGAAATTTTTTAAATTAGTGGAGGAAGGAAAACAAGAGTTATATCCGGGGTGTGAGAATTTTTCTAAACTGAGTTTCACCATTCGATTGTACTTAATTAAATGCATTCATGGCTTGAGTAATGTGGCTTTTTCAGATTTGCTAGACTTGTTAAAAGAGGCATTTCCATTTGCTAAGTTACCCGAGTCTTTTTACAAGGCAAAAAATATGATAAAAGATTTGGGTCTTTATTATGAAAACATACATGCGTGCCCTAAGGATTACATGCTTTTTTGGAATGAAAATGAGGAGAAAGATAATTACTCTGTATGTGGAACTTCTAGATGGAAGAATGTTGTTGATGGCATGACTAATGCAAGCTCAAAAATCCCTGCAAAGGTTTTAATATACTTTCCCTTAAAGCCTAGGCTTTAAAGGATATTCATGTGCTCTGAAACAGCTGCAGCTATGAGATGGAATGCTACTGAACACCCAATGATGGAAATTTAAGACATCCTGCTGATAGGGAAGCATGGAAGAATTTTGATTTCTTGCATAAGGATTTCTCTCGGGATCCTCGTAATGTTAGATTGAGCCTTTCAAGTGATGGTTTTAACCCGTTTCGAACCATGAGCAGTTCCCATAGCATATGGCCTGTTATGTTAATGAACTATAACTTATCACCATGGATTTGCATGAAGCTGGAGTATATAATGTTGTCAATGATCATTCTAGGCCCCCTTTTCACCAGAAAATGATATAGATGTGTACTTTCAACCGCTAATTGCTGAATTGAAGGAACTATGGGAAACAGGAGCAGAAACATATGATGCTAAATCTGACCAAACATTTCAAATGCATGCAGCCTTGTTGTGGACAGTTAGTGATCTTCCAGCACTTGCAATACTTTCCAGATGGAGCACCAAGGAGAGACTAGCATGCCCGACTTGTAATTATGGCACATGCTCTCAGTATCTTAAACATAGTCGTAAGATGTGTTACTTGGATCATCAGGCATTTTACTGATCATCCATTTAGAAGAGAATCATTTGATAGTAAAGAGGATCATAGAACAACACCTACTCCCTTGTCAGGTATAAATGTATCGGAAGAATTTCATGAATTTAATCATGTCTTTGGAAAGGGTCAAAAGAAACAACGCCGGGGTAATGAGGGTCCATGGAAGAAAAAATAAATCTTTTTTGAATTGCCGTATTGGGCACATAACAAATTGAGACACAATCTTGATGTAATGCACATCAAGAAGAACATATGAGATAGTTTGCTTGGTACTTTATTGGATATGCCTGGAAAGTCAAAATATCATGTAAATTCTCGCTATGACTTGGAAGATATGGGGATACGAAAAGCGCTTCAACCATTAAAAGATAATGATAATCAAAAAGTTTATTTGGCTAAAGCTTGTTTCTCTATGAAACCAGAAGAGAAAAAGTTGTTTTGCACTGTTTTAAAAAATGTGAAATTACCAAAAGGGTGTGGATCAAATGTATCACGACGTGTGGAAGTGTAGGAAATGAAAGTATCAGGGTATAAGAGTCATGGTGCTCATTTTATCATGCATTACTTTCTCCAGGTTGCAGTTAGAAAAGTGTTGCCTAAGAATGTTTCTTTGGTGTTGATTAGGTTGGGGAACTTCTTTTGAGCCATATGTAGCAAGGTTATAAGGAGAGGAGATCTTGATAAAATGCAATCTGAAATTAATGAAATTGAATGTGACCTTGAAAAGATCTTTCCTCCAACTTTTTTTGACATAATGGAACATTTGCCTATCCATTTAGTAGATGAAATTAAGCTTGGGGTCCGACTCATTTACGTTGGATGTATTCTATTGAGCGAAATCTATGTAAGTATAAGGCATTTGTTCGTAACCGATATCATCCAGAAGTGTCAATAGCGGAGGGATTTTTGGCCGAAGAGTGCTTGACCTTTTGTTCGAGATACCTACATGATGAAGTGAAAACAAGATTTAGCAAGTATCAAACAGAAGATGATGAAGAAGGGTATGAAACAGTGGGAGATGATATGTCACCTATATTCCCTAAGATAGGCCATCCAATCGGGAATAAAAAAAAGGCAATGCATTTACCATGGGTTTACAATTATATTTTGAAGCACATCGATATGTTCTGTTCAATATCGAAGATGAACAAATGGAGATGTTTATCCAGTAAGATAATTATCATTTTATTATAAACTTTATTAATTTATTTAATGATATGACAATTTATACTTTATTCATAAAGACATAATCTATAAATCTAAAATATTCATATTTGCAGGGAACATAAAAGTTTAATTGATAATAATACAAGATAAAATGCATGGATTAGAGCACGAAATCATAGTCAAGAATTCGATAATTGGTTTAAAGAGAAAGTTAAAACTGTTGAAGTACCAAATCATTTAGGATGGCTAGCTAAAGGGCCTAATGTTGTTGCAAAAAGATATACTGGATATTTCATCAATGGATACCGATTTCATACGATGGAACGAGATAGTCGAGTCAAGACTCAAAATAATGGAGTGGCCCTATCAACAAAAACTGATAGTTTTGCTAGTGCTAGAGATTCAAATCCTACCGATGGAGAGGTTATCTATTATGGATCTATTCAGGATATTATTGGTTATTATTGGGGGTGTTTTAGGGTTATATTGTTTAAATGTGATTGGTTCCATAATGAAATAGATGAATATGGGTTAACTCGGGTATACTTCAATAGATTATGTAGTATTGATGACCCGTTTGTATTGGCATCTCAAGTGCATCAAGTTTTTATGTAGAGGATCCAATCAAGAAAGATGTTTATTACCCAAGAAACAAAGTCCATGTTGACTTGTATGATTTGGAGGAAGAGAATTGTGTTAATAATGCAGTCACATTTTGGAGGGAGCCCGATGATACCATTTGTTCATTAGTTAGATTACTCGATATTGATGTTATATGGTCGAGAGAAGATGTTCCTAGTGATGTCATTGATATGCCATCTCATGCAGAGCCTTTACAAGATACAAATATAGAAACATCGAAAGAAGAGGATGATATTGATGATACTGATTGGGATTGGATGGATGCTGATGATTGAAGAGTAATTTCTGAACTTCTTTTGAAATTACGAATATGAAAACTTCAGAAGAGTTCTCTTTTGCATTTTCTTCTATTCTTCTTTATACCGTCACTTTGAAAGAAAATGGAAAAGAATGTGTCACGACCCCAATCTCGGTCGTTATGACGCCCAACACAACTGTTAGGCAAGCCCATGTAACGACCCGGCCCGTCGTTACGGGAATTACCACCCCGTTACCTTGCATTTACATATATTATGCTTTTAAAACAGTATTGGAGTATATCGGGTGAGTTAGGAGTGATTTGGATTGAAAATGAAACAAATAGCATGTTTGAAGAAAGCTTGAATATGAAAAGTCAACCAAGAGTTGACTATTGAGTTAGAATGCTCGGAATCGGATTCTGATGATTCGACTAGTTCCGGGGGATCATTTATGACTTAGGAGAACAATCGGAATTGAATTCGGAGGTCCGGTGTAGTTTTAAGCTTGAATTGGCGAATGTTGAATTTTGGCGAAAACCGGATGGTAGGTGATGTTTTGATCCGGGGGTCGGAATGGAATTCCGACAATTTCTGTAGCTTCGTTATATGATTTTGGATGTGTCTGCAAATTTTCAGGTCATTCGGACATCGTTTGATCGGGTTTTGGGTTGAATGTTAGTTTTGAAAGTTTTGAAGAAACTTAGGCTTGAATCCGTGGATAATTGGTGATTTTGATGTTTAGAATGGTGTTTTTATGATTGGAACAAGTTCGAATAAGGAATTAGGATGTGTTGGTGTGTTTGAATGAGGTCCGGGGGCCTCGGGGTGTTTTCGGATGGTTAATCGGGAGAAATATGGAAAATTGCAGAAAATTTGTGCTCTGCCTCTGTTGTTTCCGCTCCTGCGGAATTATGGGCGCAGGAGCGGGTGCGCTGAAGCGGAAAGGAGCCGCAGAAGCGGCGACCGCAGAAGCGGAAGGGGAGCCGCTGAAGCGGAAGCGCTGGAGCGGAAGGTGAGCCGCAGAAGCGGCCAAGGGCCATGGGGTGAAGGATCGCAGAAGCGGAAGGGAAGCCGCTTAGGCGAGTCCGCAGAGGCGGACGCCTAGTCGCAGAAGCGGGAAAACCCGTAGGAGCGATCGAATCTCCGCAGAAGCGGACACGCAGAGGCGGTCCGTATATCGCAGAAGCGGAAATGGCCGGACAGGCCTGGAACCGCTGAAGCGACCCTTTGGTCGCGGATACGGACGCGTAGGAGCGGAAATTCTTCCGCAGAAGCGAAAATCGCTGTAAGTTAAGTGTATCGGAAGTTAGAAAAATTTCAGAACATTTCACACATTTGGGTCTCGGCTTTAGAGGCGATTTGGGCGATTTTGAAGAGAAATTCAAGGGAAATCATCAGGTAAGCAACTATGGACTTAAACTATGATTAATATTGGTATTATTATGCGATTATATCATGAAAATGGAAGAATTTGGGGTGATTCATGGAAGATTTAACCCTAGGCTTGAACTTTAGAAAATCAAGGTTTTGAATGAGCAAATGGAGTCCGAATTTGGTAAAATTGATATGCTTAGACTCGTATTGAGATGAGGGTTCCGAATATGAGACTTTCGTAATTTTTCGAGAATCGTACCGAAAGTCGGGTTTTACCAACTTAGTGTAATTATGAGAATTTCATATAAATTGAAGTGGGTTATGATTCTTTGACCCGTATTTGATATAATTATTGTGGTTTGACTAGATTCTACGCACGAGGGAGCTAAATTCAAAGGAAAAGGCATCGCGGACGATTCGACGACCGGCTAGAGGTGAGTAGTTTGTGTATATTGTAGCCTGAGGGTTCGAAACCCCGGCTTAGCACATTGTGACGCTAATAGGGCGTGGCTCGCACACCGTGGCAGGTGCGGGATTGATTGTGATCGGGGATTGAGACTTGGTCCATCCCGGAAATGAATAATATGTGGTTAGTGTTGGAAATACACTGTATTTGCTATATTTGTGGGCTGTAAGCCTTGTTTGGGGCCTTGTGCCGATCCTGTAGCGTCCTTAGAGGACAATATTTATGTGATAGCTGTAATTGCTTAAATCACTGATCTCAGTCCTGGAAATTGTAATCACATTTTTGAAATGCTAAGTCACCGGCTTTTACAAACCTAATAAAGATAAAAGTATTTTTCATAAGTTATGAATTGAGAACTGGAAATAAGGAAAATGAATTGTTTTGTGACTTATTTGCTTATTGCGGACTGAGCATGGGATCGGGCTGCACGCCGCGCAGTGGTTGATATGAGGATCGGGCTGCACGCCGCGGTAGTATTGCGCTTGGGCTGTAGGAGCCCCTCCGGAGTCTGTACACACCCCCAGTGAGCGCCGTCGACGTTAAATTGGATCGGGCTACACGCCGTAGCGGTTATGTGCATTGCATTGCATCCGTATTTGTTGAATTACTCTGTGGTAGCTGTATTGTATTATTGTTGCTACTTCGTAGGAGATTCGGACTGTAGTGTAGCTTCATATTGTGGTATTTTGTGGATTTCTTACTGTCAGCTACATATATATATTTGTTACTCACTGAGTACTTAGTACTCACCCCTACTCCTGCACCTTTTGTGTGCAGACTCAGGTACACAGGAGCAGTAGACGGACATCTCCAGCGTACATTGTCACATCGAGTTGCTGAGGTAGCTGCCTACGTTCGCAGAGCCTAGCTCCTCCTCTCATTCCAGTTGTATTTTATATTTTGTATTCAGACTTGAGTACTTCTATATCGTACTCTCTATTTCCTGTTGGGTTTTGTTAGAGGCTCTAGACTTGTGACTCCGGATCTTTGGGAGTGTCAGTACTTTTGTTCGGTATTATTATTATTGGAGTTCTTAAACTCATATATTCTTCTTGGGTTGTCCATTTGGGGACTGGTATTGTGTTATAATTAAACTGTTTGTTTGGCTGGCCTAGCTTGATTGTTGGGCGCCATCACGACCGGATTTGGGTCGTGACAAGTTGGTATCAGAGCTCTAGGTTATTAGGACTCGCGAGTCATGAGCCGGTTTAGTAGGCTTTCGCAGATCGGTACGTAGACGTCCGTATCTATCCTCGGAGGGCTACAGAAACTTTAGGAAAAACCTCATTTTCTTGAATTCATATCGTGCGATTTGTGTTATCATGAAATTAAATCTTTCCATATTCTATTCTCTCGCGGATGGCGAGAACACGAGCTAACGGACGTGGCGGACGACCACCATTGGCACCCAGAGGCCGTGGTCGTGGTAGAGGTAGGGCAGCAGCACCAGCACCAGCACTTGCTGACCCACCAGCCGATCAGACTCAGGACCAGATTCCAGCGGCGAACGCTCCGGCAGCTCAGTGTGCACAGGTTTGGCTCAAATAGTTGCAGCCTCTGCTGCAGCGTCTTCTTCACAGGCAGGGGGAGGGAATCAGACCCCCGTGGCTCACACACCCGAGCCGGTGGTACAGGGTATTCAGGCACCTAGGGCAGCTCCAGTTCAGCCAGTTGCGCCCGTAGCACCAGCTCCTGCTCATGTGGTTCCAGTTATGGCCGATGATAAGTAGCGTCGTTTGGAGAGGTTTGAGAGGCTACAGCCTCCGGCATTCAGTGGTGCTGAGGGCGAGGACGCCTAGGTTTTTCTTGACAAGTGTCAGCGCATGCTTCGCACCGCGGGTATTCTAGAGTCTAGCGGTGTTTCATTCACCACTTTCCGGTTCACAGGTGCAGCATTTCAGTGATGGGAGGATTTTGAGAGGTGTAGGCCCGCTAGGGTAGCGCCCCTCACTTGGCAACAGTTCTCCACGGTATTTTTGGAGAAGTATGTGCCTCAGTCTCAGAGAGAGGAGCTGCGTTGTCAGTTTGAGTGGCTGAAGTAGGGAGACATGACGGTTACTCAGTACGAGATGAGATTCACACAGCTGGCCCGTCATGCCATGTGGATGGTTCCTACAGACAGGGAGAGGATCCGGAGATTTATTGATGGTCTTATTTACCCCATCCGCATATTGATGACCAGGGAGAGAGTTTCGACAGTTACCTTTGAGGAGGTGGTTGATGCCGCCCGTCACATTGAGACAGATCGCCGCAGAGAGCGAGAGGAGAGAGAGGCTACGAGGCCTCGTGGTACTGGCAGTTACAGTGGTGCTCCGTCTAGCGGCTAATTTCAGCATAGCAGAGGTCGCTCTTTCAGGTCTCATCAGTCTGGACGTACAGAGTCCAGTGGAGTTTCATCTGATCGTGGTCGTCAAGGCCAGCAGGGTTATCAGGGTCAGCAGAGCCGCCAGCGGAGTCAGCCTGCACTGAGTGCTCTTCCAGCTCAGAGCTCTGCTCCTGTTTCCTCAGCACAGGATTCATCGGTAGCGAGGGGTCCTCAGCAGCCCCTTCTTCCATCTTCAGGCCGTTGTTTTGAGTGCGGTGATTTGGGCCATATCAGGAGAGAGTGTCCTCAGTGGCTTCGTAAGCGGTCACAGCGGAGGGATCAGCCTTCGTCTTCTACTCTTGTTTCTTCAGCGCCAGCACAGTCGGCTAGGACTGGTGGCCAGGTATCTAGAGGTCGCCCCAGAGGCGAGGATCGTACCGGTGGAGGCCAGGCTCGTTTCTATGCTCTTCCGGACAGGAAGGATGCTAGTGCCTCAGATGCGGTCATTTCAGGTATTATCTCAGTCTGCCACAGGGATGCTTCTGTCTTATTTGATCCCGGATCCACCTATTCTTATGTTTCTACTTACTTTGCACATCATTTGGGTATGACCCGTGGTATTCTTGCTTTGCCCGTACATGTGTCTACCCCGGTGGGAGATACTGTTGTTGTGGATCAGGTATATCGATCCTGTATTATTACTATTGGGGGTCTGGAGACCCGAGTTGACCTATTACTACCGGGCATGGTAGATTTTGATGTAATTCTAGGCATGGATTGGTTATCTCCTTACCATGCGATTCTGGACTGTCATGCCAAAACAGTCACACTAGCTATTCCAGGTAATCCGAGGATCGAGTGGCGTGGCTTGACTGATTATGTGTCCGACCGGGTGATTTCTTATATAAAGGCCCAACGAATGATTGGCAAGGGTTGTTTATCTTATTTGGCCTTCATTAGAAATGTTGAGGCCGAGACACCCGGTCTTGATTCGGTCCCCATTGTGAGGGAGTTTCCGGATGTATTTCCAGCAGACCTGCCAGGCATGCCGCCTGATAGAGATATTGATTTTGGTATTGACTTGGTGCCGGGCACTCAGCCCATTTCTATTCCTCCCTATCGCATGGCACCAGCGGAGTTAAAAGAATTGAAGGAACAACTTCAGGAACTCTTAGATAAGGGTTTCATTCGTCCGAGTGTGTCACCTTGGGGTGCACCGGTGTTGTTCGTGAAGAAGAAAGATGGCACAATGAGAATGTGCATTGATTACAGGCAGCTGAACAAGGTAACAGTGAAGAATAAATACCCATTGCCTCGTATTGAGGACCTATTTGATCAGCTTCAGGGAGCTAGTGTATTCTCTAAGATTGATCTTCGATCGGGCTATCATCAGTTGAAGATCAGGGACTCAGACATTATGAAGACAGCGTTCAGGACGCGATATGGGCACTATGAGTTCCTGGTGATGTCTTTCGGGCTAACTAATGCCCCAGCAGCATTCATGCACTTGATGAATAGTGTATTTCGGCCGTACCTTGATTCTTTTGTGATTGTGTTTATTGATGATATCCTGGTATACTCACGCAGCCAGGAGGAGCATGCACAGCATTTGAGAGTGGCATTGCAGAGGTTGAGAGAAGAGAAGCTTTATGCAAAATTCTCTAAGTGTGAGTTCTGGCTTGATACTGTGGGTTTTCTGGGACATATAGTGTCTAGTGATGGTATTCGGGTTGATCCACAGAAGGTCGAGGCAGTGCAGAATTGGCCCAGACCTTCCTCAGCTATAGAGATTCGGAGTTTTCTCGGCTTGGCAGGATATTATCGCCGGTTTGTTCAGGGTTTTTCATCTATTACTTTACCGTTGACTAAGTTGACACAGAAGAATGCTCCATTTGTGTGGTCTGATGAATGTGAAGAGAGCTTCCAGAAGCTCAAGGAGGCTTTGACCACAACTCCAGTACTTGTGTTACCATCAGCCTCAGGGTCATATACGGTGTATTGTGATGCTTCTAGAGTTGGACTCATATGTGTGTTGATGCAGGAGGGTAGGGTCATTGCTTATGCTTCTCGTCAGTTGAAGCCCCACGAGAAAAACTACCCTGTTCACGATCTGGAATTAGCCGCTATTGTTCATGCCTTGAAGATTTGGAGGCATTATCTATATGGTGTATCTTGTGATGTATATACAGACCACCGCAGCCTTCAGCATTTGTTTAAGCAGAAAGATCTAAATTTGAGGCGGCGGAGATGGCTTGAATTGCTTAAAGATTATGATATTACTATCTTGTATCATCCCGGGAAAGCCAATGTAGTGGCTGATGCATTGAGCCGGAAGGCTATTAGTATGGGCAGTTTGGCGTATATTCCAGTTGGGGAGAGACCCCTAGCAGTTGATGTTCAGGCGTTAGCTAATCAGATGGTAAGGCTGGATATTTCTGAGCCCGGTCGGGTGATGGCTTGTGTAGTAGCTCGTTCTTCTTTATATGATCGTATTCGAGAGCGCCGGTATGATGATCCACACTTACTTGTCCTTAAGGACAGAGTTCAACATGATGATGCTAGAGATGTCACTATTGATAGTGATGGTGTATTGCGGATGCAGGGCTGGATATGTGTGCCCAATGTTGATGGCCTTCGTGAGTTGATATTGGAAGAGGCCCATAGCTCGCGGTATTCTATTCATCCAGGAGCCGCGAAGATGTATCGGGATTTGAAGCAGCATTACTGGTGGAGAAAGATGAAGAAAGATATTGTGAGCCATGTGGCTCGGTGTCTAAACTGTCAGCAGGTCAAGTATGAGCATCGGAGACCTGGTGGTGTATTCCGACGTATTGATATTCCGGAGTGGAAGTGGGAAAGAATAACTATGGACTTTGTTAGTGGACTCCCTCGGACGGCGAGGAAGTTTGATTCAGTTTGGGTGGTGGTGGATAGGTTGACCAAGTCAGCTCACTTCATCCCAGTGTGTACTACCTATACCTCAGAGCGGTTGGCAGAGATATTCATCCGTGAGATAGTGAGATTGCATGGAGTTCCTATTTCCATTATATCGGACAGAGGTACCCAGTTCACATCTCAATTCTGGAGGACATTTCAGCGAGAGTTGGGTTCACAGGTAGAGCTGAGCACAGCATTTCATCCACAGACGGATGGGCAGTCTGAGCGTACTATTCAGATATTGGAGGACATGTTGCGTGCTTGTGTCATTGATTTTGGTGGTTCATGGGCTGATTATTTGCCTTTGGCGGAGTTTGCTTACAATAATAGCTATCGGTCCAGCATTCAGATGGCACCGTATGAAGCTTTATATGGGAGGCGGTGTAGATCTCCAGTTGGTTGGTTCGAGCCCGGCGAGGCTAGGTTGTTGGGGACAGAGTTAGTCCAAGATGCCTTAGATAAGGTGAAGGTGATTCAGGGAGAGACTTCGCACAGCTCAGTCGCGTCAGAAGAGTTATGCAGACCGGAAGGTCCGAGATGTGTCTTATTCGGTAGGTGAGAAGGTGTTGCTGAAAGTTTCGCCTATGAAGGGTGTTATGAGGTTTGGAAAGAAAGGAAAGTTGAGCCCAAGGTTCATTGGACCTTTTGAGGTGCTTAGGAAAGTTGGGGAGGTGGCTTATATGCTTGCTTTGCCACCCGGTTTGTCGGGAGTTCACCCGGTGTTCCATGTATCTATGCTCCGGAAGTATGTCGGAGACCCGTCTCATGTGTTGGACTTCAGCACGATACAGGATGTGGAACCAGTAGCCATTTTGGGTCGACAGGTTCGATTTTGGGTCGACAGGTTCGTAAGCTGAGATCTAAGGATATAGCTTCAGTGAAAGTGCAGTGGAGAGGTCGTCCCGTGGAGGAAGCAACTTGGGAGACCGAGCAGGAAATGCAGAGCAGATATCCACACTTGTTTGATGCTCCGGGTATGTTTCTTAACCCGCTCGCGGACGAGCGTTTGTTTAAGTTGGGGAGAATGTAACGACCAGGCCCGTCGTTACGGGAATTACCACCCTGTTACCTTGCATTTACATATATTATGCTTTTAAAACAGTATTGGAGTATATCGGGTGAGTTAGGAGTGATTTGGATTGAAAATGAAACAAATAGCATGTTTGAAGAAAGCTTGAATATGAAAAGTCAACCAAGAGTTGAGTATTGAGTTAGAATGCTCGGAATCGGATTCTGATGATTCGACTAGTTTCGGGGGATCATTTATGACTTAGGAGAACAATCGGAATTGAATTCGGAGGTCCGGTGTAGTTTTAAGCTTGAATTGGCGAATGTTGAATTTTGACGAAAACCGGATGGTAGGTGATGTTTTGATCCGGGGGTCGGAATGGAATTCCGACAATTTCTGTAGCTTCGTTATATGATTTTGGATGTGTCTGCAAATTTTCAGGTCATTCGGACATCGTTTGATCGGGTTTTGGGTTGAATGTTAGTTTTGAAAGTTTTGAAGAAACTTAGGCTTGAATCCGTGGATAATTGGTGATTTTGATGTTTAGGATGGTGTTTTTATGATTGGAACAAGTTCGAATAAGGAATTAGGATGTGTTGGTGTGTTTGAATGAGGTCCCGGGGGCCTCGGGGTGTTTTCGGGTGGTTAATCGGGAGAAAAACATGGAAATTGCAGGTTTGAAGAGTCCTGTTTCTGTTGTTTCCGCTCCTGCGGAATTATGGGCGCAGGAGCGAGTCCGCAGAAGCGGACGAGGAGCGCAGAAGCGCTGGGCATCGCAGAAGCGGAACATTTTCCGCTGAAGCGGCATCGCTGGAGCGGAAGGTGAGCCGCAGAAGCGGCCGAGGGCCATGGGGTGAAGGATCGCAGAAGCGGAAGGGAAGCCGCTTAGGCGAGTCCGCAGAGGCGGACGCCTAGTCGCAGAAGCGGGAAAACCCGCAGGAGCGATCGAATCTCCGCAGAAGCGGACACGCAGAGGCGGTCCGTATATCGCAGAAGCGGAAATGGCCGGCCAGGCCTGGAACCGCTGAAGCGACCCTTTGGTCGCGGATACGGACGCGTAGGAGCGGAAATTCTTCCGCAGAAGCGAAAATCGCTGTAAGTTAAGTGTATCAGAAGTTAGAAAAATTTCAGAACATTTCACACATTTGGGTCTCGGCTTTAGAGGCGATTTGGGCGATTTTGAAGAGAAACTCAAGGGAAATCATCAGGTAAGCAACTATGGACTTAAACTATGATTAATATTGGTATTATTATGCGATTATATCATGAAAATGGAAGAATTTGGGGTGATTCATGGAAGATTTAACCCTAGGCTTGAACTTTAGAAAATCAAGGTTTTGAATGAGCAAATGGAGTCCGAATTTGGTAAAATTGATATGCTTAGACTCGTATTGAGATGAGGGTTCCGAATATGAGACTTTCGTAATTTTTCGAGAATCGTACCGAAAGTCGGGTTTTACCAACTTAGTGTAATTATGAGAATTTCATATAAATTGAAGTGGGTTATGATTCTTTGACCCGTATTTGATATAATTATTGTGGTTTGACTAGATTCTACGCACGAGGGAGCTAAATTCAAAGGAAAAGGCATCGCGGACGATTCGACGACCGGCTAGAGGTGAGTAGTTTGTGTATATTGTAGCCTGAGGGTTCGAAACCCCGGCTTAGCACATTGTGACGCTAATAGGGCGTGGCTCGCACACCGTGGCAGGTGCGGGATTGATTGTGATCGGGGATTGAGACTTGGTCCATCCCGGAAATGAATAATATGTGGTTAGTGTTGGAAATACACTGTATTTGCTATATTTGTGGGCTGTAAGCCTTGTTTGGGGCCTTGTGCCGATCTGTAGCGTCCTTAGAGGACAATATTTATGTGATAGCTATAATTGCTTAAATCACTGATCTCAGTCCTGGAAATTGTAATCACATTTTTGAAATGCTAAGTCACCGGCTTTTACAAACCTAATAAAGATAAAAGTATTTTTCATAAGTTATGAATTGAGAACTGGAAATAAGGAAAATGAATTGTTTTGTGACTTATTTGCTTATTGCGGACTGAGCATGGGATCGGGCTGCACGCCGCAGTGGTTGATATGAGGGTCGGGCTGCACGCCGCAGTAGTATTGCGCTTGGGCTGTAGGAGCCCCTCCGGAGTCTGTACACACCCCCAGTGAGCGCCGTCGACGTTAAATGGGATCGGGCTACACGCCGTAGCAGTTATGTGCATTGCATTGCATCTGTATTTGTTGGATTACTCTGTGGTAGCTGTATTGTATTATTGTTGCTAGTTCGTAGGAGATTCGGACTGTAGTGTAGCTTCATATTGTGGTATTTTGTGGATTTCTTACTGTCGGCTACATATATATATTTGTTACTCACTGAGTACTTAGTACTCACCCCTACTCCCTGCACCTTTTGTGTGCAGACTCAGGTACACAGGAGCAGTAGACGGACATCTCCAGCGTACATTGTCACATCGAGTTGCTGAGGTAGCTGCCTACGTTCGCAAAGCCTAGCTCCTCCTCTCATTCCAGTTGTATTTTATATTTTGTATTCAGACTTGAGTACTTCTATATCGTACTCTCTATTTCCTATTGGGTTTTGTTAGAGGCTCTAGACTTGTGGCTCCGGATCTTTGGGAGTGTCAGTACTTTTGTTCAGTATTATTATTATTGGAGTTCTTAAACTCATATATTCTTCTTGGGTTGTCCATATTGTGGACTGGTATTGTGTTATAATTAAACCGTTGGTTTGGCTGGCCTAGCTTGATTGTTGGGCGCCATCACGACTCTGGATTTGGGTCGTGACACCGACCATTTACACTCTCATCCCGAGCATGAAGCTCAAATCAATTACCTGGATATTATTATCAACAATAAAGCTAAATTGAATAACCACCCAAAGATCTAGGGTCACGAGTCTAGAGCCTCTAACATGATCGGATACAATATCTAAACCACATACTCAAGTCTGAACAATGTGTATACAAAGGAAAACTGGAATACGAAGAGAAGCTGTCTTGCGAACGCCAGCAGCTACCTCAGCAACTCGGATAAATTCTAATAAAAGCTGGAGTGCTCGTCTAACCTTCATTTGAACCTGAATCCGCACACAAAGGTGCAGGGAGTAGAGGTGAGTACTAAGTACTCAGTGAGTAAAAAGTATATATTAATAGCTGAAAGAAGGAAATCCAAAGAATACCACAGAGTAAAGCTAAACTAAAGTCTGATTCCTCCTACGAACTAGCAACAACAGCACATCACAAATAGCATATACAGTTCATAGATAAAAATGCAATGCAATGCACATAACCGCTACGGCGTGTAGCTCGATCCATTTAACGTCGACGTCGCTCACTGGGGGTGTGTACAGACTCCGGAGGGGCTCCTACAGCCCAAGCGCAATACTGCTGTGGCGTGCAGCCCGATCCTTATATCAACCGCTACGTCGTGCAGTCCGAACCTCATATAAACCGCTGCGGCGTGCAACCCGATCCATCCTCAGTCCACATTAATCAGATAAGTCACAAAACAGTTCATTTTTCTTAATTCTAGTTTCCAGTTCATAATTTATGAAAAATACTTTAACTATTATTTAATTGGCAAAAACCGGTGACTTAACATTTCAATACTGTAATTTCAAATTGCAGGACTGAGATCAGTTATTAAGCAAGTACAGTTATCACATAAATATTATCCCCTAAGGATACTACAGGTCGGTACAAGGCCCTAACAAGGCTTACAGCCCACAGATATGTCAACACAGTGTATTTCCATCACTAATAGAATATTATATATATTCGGGATGGACCAAGTCTCAATCCCCAGTCACAATCAATCCCGCACCTGCCACAGGGTGCGAGCCACGCCCTACTAGCGTCACAATGTGCTAAGCCAGGGTTTCGAACCCTCAGGCTACCATATACACAAACTACTCACCTCTAGCCGGCCGAAGACTCGCCCGCGATGCCTTTTCCTTTTGAATTTGCCACCTCGTGTGTAGAATCTAGTCAAACCACAATAATTATATCAATTGCGGGTCAAAGAAACATAACCCAATTCAATTTACACGAAATACGCGATAATACACCAAGTTGGTAAAACCCGACTTTCGGTATACTTCTCGAAAAATTACGAAAGTTACATATTCGGAATCCTTGTCTCAACACGAGTCCGTGCATATAAAATTTATCAAAATCGGAGTTCGAATGGCCTTTCAAAATCCAAAAATTCATTTTCAATACCTAGGCCATAATCCTTCACAGTTTCTACCCAATTTCATGAAGATTGATGTTAATTCTACCATAAAGTTACATTTTTGAGTCAAGAAACTTATCTCTGATGAATACCCGATGAATTCCCAGCGTTTTCCCGTGAGTTTCTCTCTCTAGGGCTCAAAATTAGTATTTTTGGTGAATGAACCCGCGACTGGCCTGTTTTGGAATTTAATTCACTGCCAGGCGATTTTACTCTACGTGTTCGCGTGACCTCCCACGCGTCCGCGATGCACAGTCCAATTTACTCTTCTCTTGCCATTGTGATTACCCAATTCGGTGATGCAGTAATACAGGTAGCCTCTTAAAAGGGACGGAGAAATCTACTGAAACTGCAACTTTCCTCTATTATTTGTGCTAATGGTGATGGTTATGCATATTACTAATCTATAAGGTAATGCAAATTATAATAGTGGTTTTGGAGCTAAATTATTGATATAGTAGTAGACTAGTTCAGACGTATAATAAAAAGCTAGAAAAAGAAAACACATAAGCTAAGGAATCTTTTGTTACAAGGCAGAGAATTAAAAAGTTGTAAAGAAATCACATCTTGTTTTGACATATAATTGTGGTAGATATACCCGGTCTTTAGCTTGTGATCCTTTACTCATTCATTATTAAATTTTCAAATACATAGATAAGAAAACTAATTTGCATATTAATAAGATGGGATCGAATAAAAATAAACTAAACGAACAGGTAGTCGAATAGAGTAGGCAAGCAATTAATATTGTCCTAAACACATAGAAAACAAATAGATTCTTCCTTCTACTATATTTCTTTTTAATGGCATGATCTCTTGTGTTTGTTATTTCTAGAAGCCTGGTTTCTACATGCTCCACCATATCAGGTTTCTCAAGCAATCAGAATTACAAGCAAAAGGAAATTATTGCAGAATGTCATAATATTTCATGGAGTTCTTACATTTAATGTACTAACTTAGAACATGGTATCTATGTGATTAAACGTTGAAAGCTATCCAGTAACCAATCCTAAATTCTTGGTTTCCGTAATTTAGGCCTGAAGTGTTTTTTCCTAGCATGTCATGGAGAAACATATGTCTCATAAATCAGAGATCAAGCAAAGAAACGAGGTGTACCTGGTCCGCAGCCCTTCAGTTGTTTAAGAAGTATATTGAACAACCGCCAACAATTTTAGGTGGGGATGTGATATAATTGCCCTAGTTAAAAGAGTGACCGAAAGATATACTCTAACCCCTAAAGTTTTAAAGTTGATACTTTAGACCAAAGAAATAAACATCAAAATCACTATTTTCACACGGATTCAAGCCTAAGACCACACCGGACCTCCGAATTCGATTCTGATTTCTCTCCCAAGTCATAAATGATCCCCCGAAACTAGTAGAATCATCAGAATTCAATTCCGAGCTATCGAACTCATCGGTCAATATTCAGTTGACTTTTCCAACCTATTCTTCTCGTAAAGAGATTTATGGCCTCATTTCTATTCTAATTCTCACCGATTTGCTTCGAACTCTCCAAACACATATAAATTAGCATATTGAAGTATTAAATGGAGATAACGGGGCGATAACTCCCGTAACGACGGGCCGGGTCGTTACATTCTCCCCAACTTAAATAATCGCTCGTCCTCGAGCGTACCCAGAGTTGTACTTGAAGCAACCCAATAGCTGGATGACCTTACCAAGCATATATGTGGGGTGGTACCCCGTCACCCTATCTATCATAAATCCAATAACACAATATAGTTGAACTTCCACAGTCCATCTGAACCATAGACCATATTGCACTTCCCGAAATCATATACCAAATCTGACTCCCACGTCTATACTCAAAATACACCCGAACCAACTGTAATAGCCCATACTCGCCACTCTGGCGAGATCTTATGGTGTAACAAATAACCCAATCACTCGAGACGATGCCCTCTAATCACAACCATTTCCCACGATAACCAGATACTACTGAAAAACCTTTCTCGTTAGCTAAAGTCCTATTCCAATACCTCCATATCCTGCCCACGTCAGCTGAAACACGCGATATAGCGAATCCATTTCTCAGGTCATCCATGCATGATTCCATTTCCTTTTTAACTGATACCATAATAGATTTCGGAGCCAAACCTCGATAATACATTTCTAACCAACTGAAATCACATATGCCCGCACTCATTAACGGCTCCAACAATCATTTCAATTATAACACACCGCACTGGTGATATGACACCTCCACACCGGCCTAGGTCACGACGAGCACAACACAGGCTCAAATAGGAAATAACTGAACATACTCAACTCATGACAACTAACTCAAATACAAGAGCTGTAATTCAATTCCTCCATACCATAATAACATAGGACTGAGATCCCGTCTCACATTACAGAAATAAAGTACATGAACTCTCCTCGAAAGGTCATAACATCATATGGCTTTGCCACAACTTATGATTCCATCCAAACACTATTACCCATGAAGTACCTCAAGTCATCTCATCATGCTCAAAACAGCCAGCCACGCACAGATCTAGGTCTGAACTCAAGCAATCAATCTCACCCACGGTGAAAGAATTAATATATGCCATCAAATCTTGTAAGGACACAACCGGTGCGCCATTTGCCGAGCGACACCCAACACTGACTTTCCTCAGAGACTAGGAAGTATAGTACACAAGGTAACCTATAGAAAAGCTATGCTCCATATTAAACGGTTGCGGCGTGATACCTGCTCAAAATGACATACCCGTGGCGGCGTGCCACCCGATCCAGATACCATACCTGTGGCAGCGTGCCACCCGATCCAGATACCATACCTGTGGCGGCGTACCACTCGATCCAAATAACCCGTGGCGGCGTGCCACCCGATCCACGCAAAACTCTCACAAAAGAAATGCACACCGAGTCAAATTGCTCATTACAATAAACATATATATAGCCTCAAGCTCGGCCACAAGAAACGCATCCTCAATACTGGAACTGAATCAATGGTAAAGACCTCTGCATTGATATCCGTCATGAAGACCCAACTGACAAAGCATTACCTACCAGCCGCCCGCTGGTCCTGGGTACAACTACCCTACTGGAGCATACTATGATGCACTCTGCTACGCGATTTGTGCCATTTTCGACATAGTCCATATCACATTAGTCTAGACGACATGACTTATGACAACCAGTCGGAAATAAAGTATCATAACCCAAATTCATCATATCAAGCTAAGACAGAGCCACTAGGGCTTCCAATTTCCGATGATCGATAAACGGTGCCGATACATACGATATACAACCACTGCATAGGCGGATTGTGAGAACTTCTAGTCTCCATCACCTATATAACACATGAATTACTATGCCTGATTCCACACTCCACTGTACGAATACATAACATACATCAAGCATCTATTCATAACACAAAAGTCATTCAAATATTTCCCTATGTCATCAACAACTCATTCATCACAGTTGATCCCACACGAGAATACCACCCTACTACTAGATATGATCAGTTTACATTACCTTGTCCCTTTTTGTCCATATACCCTGCCAAATCACTAGAATAACAGTACCATTTTTCCCTTAATCGCCAGAAAGATCGATTCTTAGATAACATGCAGCTGTCCGCGCTGCTCAATAATTTTTTTTTGACTTCCTGTATATTATGAACTGATCTCAAAGCCTTGAACATTCCATTACCAACTTTCCATAACACATCGCATATACCATACCACACTAAGATAATATGGAACTTCTATCCCTTTCCTACGCCGCAAACATCGACGCACTTAACTAGTCAAGGACCTTCATGATCCCATATAGAGGAAAACTCATTACACATTCCCAGCTTCACACACCAACAGGAATATACTCACTTTCAAACCACGGTAGAACACATCACAAACTCTTTCCCCCAATTCATTGCGTAAGTTTAACTGCCAGTACTGAGTTCTTTTACCCACATCGAGCTACACAACTGCCAGCACTCAAGAGCTTTGTTGCACAATATCTGCGAGTCTCATTACTTCGAACACATACCAGGAATTAATCGTACCCTTATCATACCGTTTCAGTTTATTAACAAGTTGTTCCATTTACTCAATTTCTTTTCTGAACCATTTTTAACTTAGTACTAGCCTTTATTGTAGCACTACAATAACTCAACTCATGTTACCACACGAGACTCGTACACAATACCACACGGTCTAAAGCCCATAGGCCGCTGAAAACTCTGTCAAATGTTTCCCCGAGTACCACTTCTACAATACTTTATTTTGACGAACTTCTCGCGATTTTTGAATTCGTTATCATTACCTTCTAATACAGATTACATAGAATCCCATCATTCACATAATATAACACAAGTCTTGATCCCTTCTAACGAATCCACCGTCTTTAGCCATACACACAATCTTAAGACACCTTACTGTTACAAGCAAAGCTTTGAACACCGCACGGCTATTCTCGGGCGTCATTCACCCTTATTCAATTAAAATTCAGTTGTCTTTCTTTTCTATACACCGAACATTCTTGACCAACAGTAGTTCAAATCATCCTAGGATTTCATCACATCCACGAAGCACCATAACCCTTATCAGAATTTTCCCAACATACTTAGAGACATAACCAACATAGCACACAACAGTGCAATCAGTTAATCAATAACAACCTCCCCAACTTGGCTCGGAGCCATACATCAAAGCACTTTTAGCCACCTATGTCATTCTTACTTAAATGATGTCACAATGTTAGCGTGAGATTAAATTCAAGTCATTTACAAGCTTGACAGAGACTCGAACCATTAAAGACCTTAGCTCTTCTGTAATTCTTGCATTTATACACGCACCACAGTTAAGCCTACTCTCTTTAGGTGACAGAAATCTTTTCTAAGTCCTAAATTTTCCAAAAATTTCGACAGAGTTTCCTTTATAATTTGGCCTATCCACTTGCCAGAGAATCACCAAAACCATCCTAACAATACATTCACAACTCAACAAGACATTACAATGTATATCAACAATATTAATCTCAATACTACACGAGTTATATTATCAAAGTTGATATTGGACATGCGCTGCACCCGCTCGAATCATAACATGTGTCAAATACCTTTCACCACAATACTCTTAGCATAACCAATTCAGTTTTCTTGAGTCTAAACTCATAATACCACACATAGTGCACTTTACATCTCCGCTAAGAGGCAATGAACATATTTCCCCACGCCCATAGCTAGGGCTACATATCAAATTACAATAAGAACCGAATACCTTGCAGCTCTTCCCATTATCAAACTGCTATTTTCACAATTAAGATCAATACCGATCGTATAAACTTCATAATACAGGCTCGCGAAATTTGCACCTTGGTACTCAAGCCATAGACAAGGATCCGGCCTCAAATCCTCCAGACAGACCCAACATGAACTCATAGAGATTATATCTCATCCCTCGATTGGGGAATCATAAGCCATCAAGGCAAATTTATCACTAAGCACTTGTTGCGTATGCAGACGTGTGGAAGGAATTCCAAAAATTATATCTCAAGCCGAATCAAGTACGCACGATAAGAATTCCAAGAAATGTGAAGTGTTTCCTAAAGGTTTGCAGCCTCCCGAGGATAAGTACAGGTGTCCCCGTACCGATCCACAAGACTCTACCAACCGGCTTAAGACTCATGAGGCCTAGTAACCTAGGCTCTGATACTAACTTGTCACGACCCCAATCCCGGTCGTTATGGCGCCCAACACAACTGTTAGGCAAGCCCGACCATTTACACTCTCATCCCGGGCATGAAGCTCAAATCAATTACCTCAATATTATTATCAACAATAAAGCTAAATTGAATAACCATCCAAAGATCTAGGGTCAGGAGTCTAGAGCCTCTAACATGATCGGATACAATATCCAAACCACATACTCAAGTCTGAACAATGTGTATACAAAGGAAAACTAGAATAAAAAGAGAAGCTAGGTCCTGCGAACGCCAGCAGCTACCTCAGCAACTCGGATAAATACTGATAAAAGCTGAAGTGCTCGTCTATCCCTCCTGTGTACCTGAATCCGCACACAAAGGTGCATGGAGTAGGGGTGAGTACTAAGTACTCAGTGAGTAATAAATATATACAAGTAGCTGAAAGTAAGAAATCCACAAAATACCACATAATGAAGCTAAACTACGGTCTGATTCCTCCTAAGAACATGCAACAACAACAGTACATTACCACTATCAGAGATAATTCAAAAACAAGAATGCAACGCAGTGCACATGTCTGCTACGGTGAGTAGCCCGATCCATTTAACGTCGACGACGCTCACTGGGGTGTGTACGGACTCCGGAGGGGCTCCTACAGCCCAAGCCCAATACTGCTGCGGTATGCAGCCCGATCCTCATATCAACCGCTGCGGCATGCAGCCCGATCCATCCTCAGTCCACATTAATCAGATAAGTCACAAAACAGTTCATTTTTCTTAATTCCAGTTTCCAGTTCATAATTTATGAAAAATACTTTAACTTTTATTTAATTTGCAAAAACCGGTGACTTAACATTTCAATACTGTGATTTCAAATTGTAGAAATGAGATTAGTGATTAAGCAAGTACAACTATCACATAAATATTATCCCCTAAGGATACTACAGGTCGGCACAAGGCCCCAAACAAGGCTTACAACCCACAAATATGTCAAACACAGTGTATTTCCATCACTAATAGCATATTATCCATATCCGGGATGGACCAAGTCTCAATCCCCAGTCACAATCAATCCCGCACCTGCCACGGGGTGCGAGCCATGCACAATGTGCTAAGCCGGGGTTTCGAACCCTCAGGCTACCATATACACAAACTACTCACCTCTAGCCGGCCGAAGACTCGCCCGCGATGCCTTCTCCTTTTGAATTTGCTGTCTCGTGTGTAGAATCTAGTCAAACCAAAACAATTATATCAATTGTGGATCAAAGAAACATAACCCAATTCAATTTACACGAAATACGCGATAATACACCAAGTTGGTAAAACCCGACTTTCGGTATGCTTCTCAAAAAATTACGAAAGTTACATATTCGAAATCCTCGTCTCAACACGAGTCCGTGCATATAACATTTATCAAAATCGGAGTTCGAATGGCCTTTCAAAATCCAAAAATTCGTTTTCAATACCTAGGCCATAATTTTTCGCAGTTTCTACCCAATTTCATGAAGATTGATGTTAATTCTACCATAAAGTTACGTTTTTGAGTCAAGAAACTTACCTCTGATGAATACCCGATGAATTCCCAGTATTTTCCCGTGAGTTTCTCTCTCTAAGGCTCAAAATTTGTGTTTTTGGTGAATGAACTCGCGACTGGCCTATTTTGGAATTTAATTCACTGCTAGGCGATTTTACTCTACGTGTTCGCGTGACCTCCCACGCGTCCGCGATGCACTGTCCAATTTACTCTTCGCTTGCCATTGTGATTACCCAATTCGGTGATGCAGCATTACAGATAGCCTCTTAAAAGGGACGAAGAAATCAACTGAAACTGCAACTTTCCTCTATTATTTGTGCTAATGGTGATGGTTATGCATATTACTAATCTATAAGGTAATGCAAATTATAATAGTGGTTTTGGAGCTAAATTATTGACATAGTAGTAGACTAGTTTAGACGTATAATAAAAAGCTAGAAAAAGAAAACACATAAGCTAAGGAATCTTTTGTTACAAGATAGAGAATTAAAAAGTTGGTAAAGAAATCACATCTTGTTTTGACATATAATTGTGGTAGATATACCCGGTCTTTAGCTTGTGATCCTTTACTCACTCATTATTAACTTTTCAAATACATAGATAAGAAAACTAATTTGCATATTAATAAGATGGGATCGAATAAAAATAAACTAAACGAACAGGTAGTCGAATAGAGTAGGCAAGCAATTAATATTGTCCTAAACACATAGCAAATAAATAGATTCTTCCTTCTACTATATTTCTTTTTAATGGCATGATCTCTTGTGTTTGTTTTTTCTAGAAGCCTGGTTTCTACATGCTCCACCATATCAGGTTTCTCAAGCAATCAGAATTACAAGCAAGAGGAAATTATTGCAGAATGTCTTAATATTTCATGGAGTTCTTACATTTAATGTACTAACTTAGAACATGGTATCTATCTGATTAAACGTTGAAATCTATCCAGTAACCAATCCTAAATTCTTGGTTTCCATAATTTAGGCCTGTAGTGTTTCTTCCTAGCATGTCATGGAGAAACATATGTCTCATAAATCAGAGATCAAGCAAAGAAACGAGGTGTACCTGGTCCGCAGCCCTTCAGTTGTTTAAGAAGTATATTGAACAACCGCTAACAATTTTAGGTGGAGAGGTGATATAATTGCCCTAGTTAAAAGAGTGACCGAAAGATATACTCTAACCCCTAAAGTTTTAAAGTTGATACTTTAGACCAAAGAAATAAACATCAAAATCACTATTTTCACACGGATTCAAGCCTAAAACTACATCGGACCTCCAAATTCGATTTCGATTGCTCTCCTAAGTCATAAATGATACCCCGAAACTAGTCGAATCATCGAAATTCAATTCCGAGCTGTCTAACTCATCGGTCAACATTCAGTTGACTTTTCCAACCTATTCTTCTCGTAAAGAGATTTATGGCCTCATTTCTATTCTAATTCTCACCGATTTGCTTATAACTCTCCAAACACATATAAATTAGCATATTGAAGTATTAAATGGAGATAACGGGGTGATAACTCCCGTAACGACGGGCTGGGTCGTTACAGAATGTTATTTGATATTGCTTCTTTGATTGTTCTATAATTCTTTTTGAATGTTATTTTAGATTGCTTTCTTTTATACTAATTTTGGCTCTAACTGTTTTATGTTTTATCATTTTGACAGAGTTTGATAGTCATGAGGCAAGGCAAACTTCTGAAACAAAAGAAAAAAAAAGCTCGACATGTATTAATGTTGGAACACTTGCCTTTTTGGTATACCAAAAAAATTTATCGCTGACCAGAAAAACAAAAGTTCTAACTAGTTGTATACGATCAAGTGAAGAGGGCGAGCATCTTCAAAATTTAGTTGAAGACCATCAAATACTAACTGAAATAACCACCCCTGTAGCAAAAATATTAGAGGAGCAAATGCAATTGAAATGAACTGTTGATGAACAAGATCAATGTGAACAATAAGGCAAGAATTTTCATACAAATACCGGCATTCATTTTCAATTATAAAATTGAATTATATGTAATTTTATGATTATCTATGATTGTATTATTGTAGGTTCTTCTGCTCAAAAAAGGAAAAGAGGTAAAACAAAGATGTTAAGTGTATATGGAAGGCATGACAGAAAATTGATCGTAGTAAATGAGCAAAATCAACCTGTTGTTCCTAGTAAAGATAGTTGTGACAGAATTGGGCAGTTTCCTTGGCACATTGGCGAGGAATGCGAATCTTTGCCCTCTTGATATATATGATTGGAGGAAAATGGACACAAAGGATGATTTGTGGGCATATACCAAGGTTTGAAGTTTCTAATTCAATTTTTGTTTGAATATATTCAATACCTTTTTACTAACCCATTAAAACCATTTATAGGAGAAGTATGATATCTCTGACACTGTGAAAAGATAGGTTTTGGATAGAATTCAAGCTGCTTGGAGAAGACACAAGAATAATTTGAAAAGAAAGCACTTTGAACCCTACGGTAATGATGCAATTCGAATGAAAACTAGGCCTGAATATATTCCAACATCTCAGTTTAAGGATCTCCTCAACTATTGGAACTCCGAAAAAGTCCAGGTAAGTTTAACTACTTGTAGCAACTAAAACCTGGTTATGGCTGGATAACATAGTGTGAGCACGTGATTTTTGCCCTACGTAAGATTTACTCCCAAAAATTCAAAAATAAAATAGCTTTGGGCTACACTTGATTTTTGTGGATTTTGTGCCGTCTCTCCGGGGGATTAGCATTGGTATGTGTGCTTATGTAGCTAGAAAATACAAAAAAAATAAAATACGCATTGCATATTTGGGAATTAAGCGCGCACTATGAGAATAAATCGGACATAGGAATTAATCGTAAGAAATCAAAGTGTGTGCACCTCAATCCTCATGTGGTTTTTATTTGAGTGCATAAATTGTGTTAATAATCAAGTGTTAATTTATAGGGGTAATTTCATTCCCTTTAAATTGGTTAGTTTAAGGTAGATTTTGGTTTAATTAGAGTTAGTTAATAAAATTAGGAATAAATGTGTGAAAACGGGCCCAAGAAAAGCTGAACGACCCGGGCCCAAGCCAAATCCGGCTCAGGCCATCTCCAGAGATATCCAAACGACGCCGTAATTGGCCAGTTTATCCAAGCCGGTCGATCCGTTTTGATCCAACGGTCACCAATCGCCCCTGCACCCCGACCCGTATCCACACAAAAACCCGCCCGGTTCAAAACCTATTCAAACGACTTCGTTTCGTTAAGTGGGTTGATCCAAGCCGTCGATCTAAATCGATCCAACGGCCTGGATCAAATCCCCCGGTTGGTATATATTCCTAAACCCTACCCCGCCCCCTCAGAACCCCCCCTCTCTTCGTCTCTCAGAAGCCTTCAGAGATCAGATCTCACTCCGCCGTCCTCCGCCGCCTGAAATCGCCCACGGCGGCGGACGGTGGCCAAACACCGTCAAATTAACACCACGGATTCTCCTCACCTCCCTCTCCTCGAATCCGGCCTCTGTTGGTCTCGAATCCGTTTCGAACGTGTCGAATATTGAATCAAAGGTCGCCGGGATTTGAAATCCTATCCCAAACCACCCCAAATTCACACCACGCCACCCCTAGACCTCCCTCATCCAAAATCAAGCCCCGGTTTTGCTCGAATCAAACCCAAAGCCCCAAGCCCCAAATGTGAGCCTATGAACCCTAAAAATCCGAGATGGGCTTTTTCGTTTAAAACCCATAGATGTTTGAGGTCTAATGACCTTAATATAGGTATTCTCAACTGAGAATACCCCGATTAAGGTCCAAGGCTTCAAAAAATTTTGAATACACGCTGGTCCGGGGTCTGATCGAGTTTTGATTAGTTCTATCACGGTATATTCCCTTTTCTTTCTTCTAGCTGTGTTTAATTTCGTACTTGTTTGTTAATTGCGTGAATATTTTTATCTTTCTACTTTGAAAATTGTTTATTTCTTCTTCTCCAATCCGACCTTTTATTTGGTCAATCAGTATTCTGTTTTATTTGTTGAATGTGCTTGTCATAGGATAGGTATTCGTTTCGATTAAGGTCGTCAAGCGTTTAATTCATATTGGATTGGTTCTTTGTCTCTGCTTAAAGTATATGGAATCAAACTGTAGGTCGCTCATCTGTTATCAATTATGTATTTTGTCGTCGACTAATCAATGTGGTCGATTAGTCTCGTAGGCCTGGTTTATTAGCATTTTTAGGGCAGAATTGGACACTACAAATCACTGTTGAATCGAGAGGTCCTTTCTTGTGAACTGTTTGTGTAATTAAGATTGAATTGGATATAGTTGCTGTTAGTTAAAGTCAAAGGGTGTAACCAATGAAGTATTAGAGCACATTAGGACTGCAGTTGGATTAAAATCTGGAGTTTGCTAATTTTAAAGTAAAGATTAACAGAATTAACATTCCTTAAGTTTTAAAACTACCTTGCCCATGAGTTAAACTAGTGGAACCTGCTATTACAGCAGGGCATCCCACCAGGCTCTGCACTTAAGGAATTTTTAACATAAAACCCCATGTTTAGACAAGTTTAAGTGGGAAAACAGAGGGGATAGTGGGCTGGCAGAGCAGGGTCTGGGCAGAGATAGGAATGGGTAGGGGTATTAGTTTAGTTAGGAGCATTCATTCAAGGGGGAATTCAAAAACTATAAGTATAGGATTCAAAAAGAGATAGAGGGGGACATTTTTTTGATACCGATAAAAACTTTAGACATACACAGTGATAGTGATTTTTTTGAGGAAGTATTCTGAAAATACAGTGATAGGAGACATTTTTGATATTCTGAAAATACAGTGATTTTAGCTCACTGCTTCAGGCAGTCCTTGAGTCTGTGGAGTTGTGTCTTGATGCCATATTGGTTTTTTGGAGTTCTTGAAGTAATTGTTAGGTATTTTGGAAGTTAAAGTTGGTCTATTGGGATTGTTTGATGTCACTCTTTGCTCTTTCAACATTGTTGATCATAGCACTAGGTTATTTGGTTGTTGAAACTTGCCGGGGCTTCAAGTGTCTCCTCCTGAGTTGCTATTAGACCTTGTTACTGTTTTATTGGTCTTAATTGGATCTGTGCTGGTCTTCTTGCTCCTGTTTTGGGCTGCTCACTCCTGTTATTCATCAGTTGCTACTGATTGATACTGATTTTACTCTTGGACGAATCCTACTGCTGTTTGGGTGTGGTTTTTGTTGTTGTTGGTTGTGTTTCTGTTTGCTGCCTGTTTCTGTTGCTATTTGGTCCTGCTCTTGTTGTTGTTACTGTGGTTTGTTTGGCCCTGTTGCTGCTGTTGGGTACTGCTGTTGTTGTTGTTGTTGTATCTTCTGCTGCTGCAACTGATTTTTACTCATTGTGACTTCCAGGTATTCCTCTGTTCGATTAGAAGCTGTAATGGTGATTTGGTTGAATGAAAGTGAAGCCTCAGTTAAATTTCAATGCTATTGTGTACTGTATAGTTCAACACTGTTATCAGTGTTAGTATTAGTTTAGATTTGAGTTTTTTTAATTGTATTGTAGAATGTAATAGTAGAAAAACCAACACAAAGACATTTGTAATGGCCAGTAATGTAATAATAGTATATCATTTAGCTTAGTCAGGTAAAAACTTTAAAACGAAAGCTATCATATCACAGTTTTAAAACCATCAATTGATCCTCACAGTAGTTTTCGTAGACTAAGATCGCATAACTATCCATATTGCCATGAATCTGTATATAGACACGAGTAGGATTTAAAGAAGAAAACTCTAGATTGGGATAATAACTCTGCAATGAACTAGGTCGGGGTAAAGCCTGTTATGTGATTCTGCTAAAATCTTAAAGCCATTCGAATTTAGGAGTGTGAGTGTTCAGTTGAGTAATTAGACTATAAAATCATTGTTCATGTAGTTAATTAATTTTTAAGGATCAGGAGTTCAGATTTGGTCCGGTATTAAAAAGGAAATAGCTAGATGATATAAAGACTTTAATCAGGATAGATTGATGATGGCAAGGGGTTTAGCTCGCGACCAAATCAGCGATAATTGTTATCTTTTGCATAACTCACCTTGGCCTTAGATAGTTTGTAAAATATTTAGTCTAACTGTTCTTCAGGTTTCTTATACATTGAACCACCTTCTCAGAACTAGTATGAGCTTCAAGGGTTAGTGCAAACTCATTAATAGAGGAAGAAGTAGCCTGTAGTCCAAGCTTTCATGTATAGTAGACAATTGATTCGTAGTTAACGTTGATAATTCAAGTACTGATTTTCTTTACTGATAAATAAAAGTGCAAGTTAATTCTTTTATTAATTCCAAATGTGTGGGCTCGTCTTTAGTCATTCGCTTATACCATTATTATTCCTATCTGGTCTGGGCCTGAACCATGTTTATACGAATACTGGGCCAGCAATTGAAAGTAAAGACCTGGACCTGCTTATAATGTAATAAAACCCATTCCGGAAATCTAGGCCCAATAACGACCAAAATTGACGGGCCTGGAATGTTTGGTAACATAATAGATTAAGAAAAAAAAAATACGTAGAAAATATAGTCGGGTTAGGAGCGGCCTCTAAATAAAAGTGAGATGAGCCTCGCCAAACGAAAATACACAATTGCGGGGCCCTCAAATTAGTTGTTACAAAAACTTAGACTTGGAAGGGCCGTTTAGTGAATTCCACGATCCTTTCCCCAAAAGTTAATAAAGACGATAGACTCTTTAGACACGATTTATAAGTAAATTACTTTCCTAAATACGGGTGCGCATTTATGTGACCCAAATCTTACTCTCGGCGAAACTGAAATACATTAAAGTCACAGGCGTACTGGTTGCGGTGTGACTCGAAATGTGTTTTCGTGACGTCGCAATTCTTCTAAAAAATAAAAGCGGAGCATTAAAAATACATAGTTAAAATATATAAAGAAATCAAATAAAAGCAAAAAGTGCAGTTGAGCGACCGTGCTAAAACCACGGAATCCGGGAGTGCCTAGCACCTTCTCCTGGGTTAATAGAGTTCCTTATCCGGTTTTCTAGTTTCGCAGACTATATTACAAAGTCATAAATTTCCTCGGTTCGGGGTCAAACCGGTGACTTGGGACACCATTATTTTTCCAAGTGGCGACTCTGAATCTAATAAATGGATCCCGTCCCGATTGTCCTTTAATTGGAAAAACTCCTTCGCGCCCTCGCGGGTGCGGGAAAAAGGAGGTGTGACAGCTCTCGCGACTCTGCTGGGGATGTATAACCCGGAACTTCGGTTCAGGGTTTAAGAATTCGAGCTCAGTTAAATTGCCGTTTTTGCTTATATCTGATTTTATTATATGTTTAATTAATGTGCTACATGTCTACCGCTTTGATACTAGTTGCACTGTATATACCAAACTGCTATATGTTTACCGCTTTGATATTGCGTGAATTGTATATAAAACTGTGCCGAAAACCCTTCTCTTCTTACCCCCGGGGATGTGCTTACTGGTTGAGACTCCCCTTTCTGTTAGTGTCAATACCAAAATAAGAAAAGAGGCAGGATAAGTTACAAAGCCGAACGATCCCACGGGTCCTCGGTACGTAGCTCCCTCCTCAAATCCGAGTTGTCTGCTCGGGTACACGGTCTAGTACCATCGGAAACATTAGGATATTGAGCCTAGATTTATGACGTTTATTTGCATCGTATATGACTTAGGGGACTCAACACAGGGGTTGGGTCCGTCTAGGACAGGCAACCCGAAATGAAAAGACCATCTCGCTATATCATATTTGTTGTAAGCATTTATTTAGACTGGCATGCTGACCGGCTTTTAAATACGGAATAAAAACGAAAAAAAAAGAAAGAAGAAAACAAAAGGAAATAGTATGGGGAAATAATTATTTTTCAGAAAATACAAAAAATATGTTTTACCAACAAGTCAATAAATTTAGTTGGCCGATAGAATACGACGGAAGGTTGACTTTGCCAACAAAATGGTTTTCTTGACAAAATGTGTTTTCTTTAAAATAGTTGTTTTGACGGACCGAACTACGCTAGTTTGATTCTCCCCATTAGGTGGGATACGTAGGCAACCCTCATCGGGTCCAACCACCCCTTTAAAAAATCAAAAAAAAATGTGTGTTTAATCTTGTCAATAAAATCAAAGTGATGCCGTTTTTGCAAATAGTCGAATGTTCCGAAAGGACGCCGCAAGGCTGTTTTTTGCAAAAATAGCCACTTTGAATCATTTTTTTTTAATTTTGCGGGCACAGCCTTGAAATATTCCTTGTGGAAATGTAGCAAGGCCATAGCCGCAAAATCAAGTCCGGGTTCACACCCCTTTTGCAAAAATAACCAAAAAAATATCAAATTTTTTATTTTGTTATAAATAAGTCGGGTGATGCTATTCTTGCTTAAAATAAGCCGAATGTCCCTCAATAGGACGCCGGAAGGTCGTTTTTGCAAGAATAGCCACTTTGAGTCATTTTAAACAATTTTGGACACAGCCTTGAAATATTCCCTCGCGGAAATGTCGAAAGGTTGTACCCGCAAAATTAAGTTTGAGTTATCGCTCAACTTTTCAAAAATATCCACTTTATCAAATAAGCCATTACATGGCCGGAATTTTGCTGAAATAGCCATATTTTTGCATTTTTAACTTCCTCATTCTTGTGTTGGCCTGTGTCGGTGCTGAACGATGCCCCATAGGCCCAGGATGAAAATTTTGAATTTGCATCTTCTTAAATAAAATTTTGCAAAAAGAGCCACTTTGTCTAAATAAGCCACTACATGGCTAGTTTACGAAAAATAGTCTTGTGTTGGTTTATGGTAATGCCGAACGATGCCCTATGAGCCACAGGATAAAAAAATTTTAAAGTTTATCTTTCTTAAATAAATTTTGCAAAAATAGTCATTTTGTCAAATAAGCCATTATGTGGCCAATTTTGTCATAATTGACACCAAAAATATTCTTATTCTTCTAGAAATCTCCGGTACAAAATGTGAAAGTTTTTCAAGTTTGTAGTTGGAGTCGGTTTCTGTAATTTTCCTTTTTAAAAAAAAAAAAAATCAAATATTCATCTCTTTATTTCTTGCATTAATTTGCAAGAACTACGCTCGGTCTGATTCACGCGGGGACGTGATACGTAGGCAATCCACATAAGATTCGACCACCACTGAAAAGAAAGGAAAAGAATACGAAGGTTAATAACAATGAGGCTTTCAAGGATAGTTGAAAAAGAGAAAAGAAAAAGAAGAAAAAGAGAAAAAGAGAAAAGCTGGAATGACGCATGTTATGAGTACATGTAGAAAGGGTTATTTGGTTAGGTGCATTGCATCCAACGTGCTATAACATATCTGTTAAACTCGGTAAACTAACAAGTTTGTTGCATTTCCAGAAAAGTTTAGCAGTTGGTTTGACAGAATATACTGGCCAGCCACCATTACCGTACTAGATCTAAGGGGCCAATTACAAGCAAGCATGTCTAGTTCCGGTAAAAGTCTCGAGGAAGAGAAATCAGAGATACAAATCATGAAAGAAGAGGTCGACCGGTTGAAACAGCAGATAATGGAGATGCACCTAGCCTGGGCTAGGGGATAGTCTTCGCCAAACCGCCCTACTCTCGCATCGGCTCCAGAACATCCACCCCTTGACCCTTCGACAAGCGCCCCACTCTATCCATACTATCAAGGGGAAAACCCTTATGTCACCCAAATCCCACCAACCAAACAAAATCCTCCTCCGACCACCCCTGTTTTTGTGGCACCCCCACCTGCCACTCTATAAAAGTCGTCCGGTGAGCCGCATGTTCAAATCTATGACAATTCTTACTATCCTCCCGAGCCTACCTTTAGGGCTCCTGAACCACATCCACACACCCCTCATTGGGATAACCCGGCAGAACCGGAAAAGCACTTCCAAAGTTCAGAACATGAGGAAGTTATTAGAAAAGTTAAAAGCCTGGAGCAGTCCTTCAAGGAATATGCACGGTTTGGGCAACCAGGTCAGTGTCGCTTACAAGGATCTGTGTCCATTCCCAGATGTCCAGTTGCCAGCCGGGTTCAAAATGCCCAAGTTCGACCTATACGAGGGGCACGGTGATCCGGTAGCCCATCTTCGAGGGTTTTGTAGTAAAATGCGAGGAGCCGGAGGACGGGACGAGATTCTGATAGCTTACTTCGGTCAGAGTCTGGGGGGATCTGCATTGGAATGGTACACTAGGAAGGATCCCAGCAGATGGTTTACGTGGGATGATTTGGCTCAAGCATTCATTGGCCAGTTCCAGTACAATCTTGAAATAGTCCCAGACCGCTTATCATTGCTAAAGTTAGAAAAGAAACCCGCCGAAAGTTTCAGAGAATTTGGTTTCCGCTGGAGGGAACAGGCGGCAAGGGTAGATCCGCCTATGAGAGAGAACGAGATGGTGGATTACTTCTTGCAGATACTGGAGCCAACCTATTTTGGACATCTGGTGACGTCCGTGGGAAAGTCATTCACTGAGGTGATAAAGATGGGGGCTATGATCGAGGAAGGCTTGAAAGCCAACAAGATTATGAGCTATTCAGCGTTGAAAGCCACCACCCAAGCTATTCAAAGTGGTACCGGAGGAGTGCTTGGGAAAAAGAGGAAAGAAGAAGTCACGGCGGTCGAGTCCGAAACATGGTTCAGAAATAGAGGCCCCGCACCCCAGTATAACCCGCCACAGCCTCACCACCAAAATTACCTACACAATCCATATAACCACCCGCAACATTACTATCTGGCACCTGATCCCCATTTTACTGTCCATCACGCTCGGTCATATTCCGCACCTCCCGTCCAGGCACCATGGCGTGCGCCAAATCCACAGAACAATTACCCACCCCCAAGAGCCTATAGAAATCCCACGGGTGCGGGCTTTCGCCCGAACCAAGCATTCAAGGGCGACAGGGCGCCAAGGACAAAGACTTTCACTCCCTTGGGGGAGTCCTACACCAGTCTGTTCCACCGTTTGAAGCAGGTAGGGTTGCTGAATCCGGTCGAAGCTAAGTTACCAAACCCTCTTCCAAAGAATCTGGACCATTCAGTAAATTGTGCATACTGCTCAGGATGTCCGGGACACGACACGGAAAGGTGTTGGAGGTTGAAAACAGCCATCCAGGAGCTCATCGACACTCGCAGGATTGAGGTCCAGACTCCAACAGAGCCCAACATCAACCAAAATCCACTTCCAACTCATCATGAGACCAACATGATCGAGTTGGTACGAGTAGAAGAAGGAAAGGAGAAAACCTCTCAGACTGTAATGATGATCAAGTCTAGCGGGGTAGGAATGAGAAAAGGGCCGAGCCTTGATGAGTCACCCATTTGCAAGAAGGACGTACAAAAGGGGTTGGAAGCAGAAAGGGGAGGTGTGAACGAAGTACCGGTGAGGCCAGGGGAAGCGAAAATAGTTGTACCAGGGGTAGCAACCAAGCCCGTCTTGACGGTAGCAGGTGTTCGAATGGATCCTTTCATCATCAAGCCAGCAATACAGTTGCCAATAACTGATAGCAGAGCTATTCCATGGAATTATGATCGGATCACGACAACCTACAAAGGAAAGGAAGTGAAAGAGGAAGTTTGCGAGGCGCAAGGTTTGACCCGCTCGGGGAGATGTTTTGCCCCTGCGGAATTGAGGAAGATCACTCCGGCAACATTGAAAAAGCCGGTAACTGACGAAGAGGCAGAAGAATTCCTGCAAATGATGAAGCTACATGATTATTCTGTCTTAGAACAGCTAAGGAAAACACCTGCGCAAATCTCATTGCTATCCTTACTGATACATTCTGAAGAACATCGACAAGCTTTGATGAAAGTTTTAAATGAGGCCCACGTACCTGATAAAATCTCAGTGAGTCATTTGGAGAAGATCACCAATAGGATCTTCGAAGCAAATCGGATCACCTTCACCGATGATGAGTTGCCTGAGGAAGGCACCGAGCACAACAAGGCTTTATATCTTACAGTAAAGTGTGAGGAGTCGGTGGTTACCAAAGTCCTGGTCGATAATAGGTCCAGTGCTAACATTTGTCCTCTCTCTACACTGGACAAGTTGAAAGTGGACATCGGCAGGATACGCAAGAACAACATATGTGTTCGAGGGTTTCATGGAGGAGGCAAGGCGTCGGTCGGGGACATAGTGTTAATCTTGACAATTGGGCCAGTGGAGTTCACCATGGAATTCCAGGTGCTGGACATGGTAGTATCATATAACCTTCCGATAGGGCGACCATGGATCCATGCCGCAAGAGCAGTTCCATCCAGCTTACACCAACTCGTCAAGTTTGAGTGGGACCAACAGGAGACCGTCGTCCATGGAGAGAATGATCTACAACCAGGCACCATCGTCCCTTTTGTTGAGACGGAAGAAGATGTTGGGCCATGGGTATACCAGATTTGCGATGTGGTATCCGCCAACCGAGTTCCAGAAGGGTAATGCATTCCCGATGACAGAATAGTTACTGCAGACGTCATGGTGGCTCATGAAATGTTGAGACATGGTTTCATACCCGGCAAAGGTCTAGGTGCATCTCTGCAAGGAATCATACAACCGGTATCCGTGGTCGAAAACATAGGAACCTTCGGCTTGGGATTCAAGCCAACATCAGAGGACATCCAGCGAGCTAAGAGGAATAAACGGAAGACATGGGTGCTCCCGAAGCCTGTTTCGCACCTTTCCCGATCTTTTGTCAGGTCTGGAGTAAGAGGACATCCGACGACAAAGATTCCCAGTCCTATGGTTAGGCCAGACGAAGAGTTCTTAAGAACGTTCGAGGACCTATTCGCGGATGTATGCATGCTCGAGGATGGCGAAGGATCCAGCCATGCCGAGATACAGTTTGTGGGATCGAAAGCAAAATTGAATAATTGGAAGGCTACTCCTCTCTCCCTGTCCGGAAGGAGTCTTGGTAGTTTGTTTTGGATTTTGTTCTTTCGAAATTTTGTGTTGGGGGTTGTGCCCGGAGTAAAATCCGTTTGTTTTAGTTCATTTCAATTTGAGTTTGCAAGTTTGTTTTTCCTTGTACTGTTCCCATTAATGAAATTTTGTTCCCTTCGTGTCTAATTTTGTTTATTTTCCTTCTTTTTACTTTTATGAACAACCTTCTTTCAACTGATCTTAGTGACATGGCATGCTTAAAGATTAATCAACCCAGTCTAGAAAGTCAATCGGGTTTGGAAATAATAACGCATGAAATAAGAAGTGACGAGAGTGAATCGGAATACGGCGATGATGAAGCCGTAGAAGAAATCGGTGGAGAATTAAGTCACTTCGAGGAAAAACCCAAACCAAATTTAAATGATACTGAGGCTGTTATTCTGGGGAACACAGATGACGTCAAAGAAACCAGAATAAGTGTCCATATTGAACCCAACCTGAGAGAGGAATTGATCAAAACACTCATGGAGTTTAAAGACATTTTCGCATGGTCGTACGACGACATGCCAGGACTCAGCACTGATCTAGTGGTTCATAAATTACCCACTGATCCGGCATATCCTCCCGTCAAGCAAAAACTACAGAAATTCAAGACGGAGATGAGTGTAAAGATCAAAGAGGAAGTAACCAAGCAGTTGCAGGCGAAAGTCATTCGTGTCACTCGATACCCTGAATGGTTGGCTAACGTAGTACCGGTGCCAAAGAAAGACGGAAAGATCAGAGTATGCGTGGACTACCACAATCTCAACAAGGCAAGTCCTAAGGATAATTTCCCGCTTCCCAATATCCATATCCCGATTGATAATTGCGCTGGACGTGAAATCGGATCCTTTATGGACTGTTATGCGGGATATCATCAGATCTTGATGGATGAAGAGGACGCAGAAAAGACGACTTTTATCACACCGTGGGGGACTTATTGCTACCGGGTGATGCTGTTTGGTTTGAAGAATGCAGGGGCAACATATATGAGGGCGATGACTACAGTATTCCATGACATGATACACAAGGAAATTGAAGTGTACATGGATGATGTGATCATAAAATCTAGACGTCGAGAAGACCACGTTGCCGACCTCAGGAAGTTCTTCCAAAGACTTCGAAGATATGATATCAAGCTCAATCCGGCCAAATGTGCATTTGGAGTTCCGTCAGGAAAGTTGCTAGGATTCATCGTCAGCCGACGAGGCATTGAGTTGGACCCATCCAAAATCAAGTCCATCCAGGAGTTACCCCCGCCAAGGAATAAAACAGAGGTAATGAGTTTGTTGGGAAGGTTGAATTACATCAGTAGGTTTATCGCTCAGCTTACAGCAACCTGTGAGCCCATATTCCGTCTGTTGAAGAAAGACGCGGCGATAGAATGGACGACAGAATGTCAGGAAGCGTTCGACCAAATCAAAGGGTATCTATCAAACCCACCCGTACTAGTTCCGCCTGAACCGGGTAGACCCCTGATTCTTTATCTGACGGTTTTGGAGAATTCGTTCGGCTGCGTGCTGGGACAGCATGATCCTACTGGGCAGGAAGGAACAGGCCATTTACTACCTCAGTAAGAAATTCACGGTCCACGAGGTCAAGTACACTCATCTGGAAAAGACATGTTGCGCTTTGATTTGGGTAGCCCAAAAGCTAAAACATTATTTGTCTTCTTACACCACTTACCTCATTTCGCGTTTGGATCCATTGAAGTATATTTTCCAGAAACCTATGCCTACAGGGAGGTTAGCGAAATGGCAAATATTACTTACGGAGTTCGACATCATATATGTGACAAGGACGGCTATGAAAGCTCAAGCCCTAGCCGATCACTTAGCTGAGAATCCTGTTGATGACGGATACGAACCTTTGAGGACGTATTTTCCGGATGAAGAAGTATTGCAGATTGATGGGTTAGAACTAACCAAGGATCCAGGGTGGAAGCTTTTCTTCGACGGAGCGGCGAACGCAAAGGGAGTCGGAGTAGGGGCTGTGCTTATCTCTGAAACGGGACATCATTATCCCGTTACTGCTCAACTGCATTTTCATTGTACCAATAATATGGCTGAGTACGAGGCATGTATCTTGGGACTGCGATTAGCGGTGGACATGGAGGTACAGGACGTCTTGGTCTTGGGGGACTCGGATCTTCTGGTACATCAGATTTAGGGAGAATGGGAAACCAGGGATCTAAAGCTTATCCCATATCGTCAGTGTTTGCATGATTTGACCAAACGCTTTCGATCGGTAGAATTCGGGCACATCCCAAGGATGCATAATGAGGTTGCCGACGCGTTGGCTACTTTAGCATCAATGCTACATCACCCGGACAAGGTTCGTGTCGATCCGTTACATATTCAGGTTCGGAATCAACATGCTTATTGTAATATGATAGAAGAAGAGATGGATGGTGTGCCATGGTCTCATGATGTCAAAGAGTACCTCAGGTTAGGAATATACCCAGAGCAAGCAACCGGAGATCAAAAGAGGGCTATTCGGCGGTTGGCGAACGGATTTTTCCTTAGTGGAGGGGTATTGTACAAAAGAACCCCAGATTTGGGATTGTTAAGATGTATAGATGCGAGTCAAGCCACAACAGTGATGAGAGATATACACTCGGGAGTTTGTGGACCACACATGAGCGGGTATGTATTGGCAAAGAAGATTCTTCGAGCAGGATATTACTGGCTCACTATGGAGCGTGATTGTATAAGTTTCGTGCGAAGATGCCATCAGTGTCAGATACACGGAGATTTGATTCACTCTCCGCCAACCGAGTTGCATACAATGTCAGCACCATGGCCTTTTGTCGCATGGGGTATGGATGTTATTGGACCTATAGAACCTGCGACTTCCAATGGTCATAGGTTCATTCCGGTAACGATCGATTATTTTACCAAGTGGGTGGACGCTAAAACCTTCAAATCAGTGACCAAGAAGGCGGTGGTGGATTTCGTACATTCCCACATCATCTGCAGGTTTGGAATCCCAAAGATAATCATCATGGATAACGGTGCCAATCTTAATAGGGGATTGATGAAGGAGGTATGTCAACAGTTCAAGATTACACACCGAAATTCCACACCATACCGTCCCAAAGCAAATGGTGTGGTTGAGGCGACAAACAAGAATATAAAGAAGATATTGAGGAAGATGGTAGAAGGGTCTAGGCAATGGCATGAAAAGTTACCATTCGCACTGTTGGGTTACCGCACTACCGTCCGGACTTCGGTAGGTGCAACTCCTTATTTGTTGGTGTATGGGACCGAAGCGGTAATACCAGCAGAAGTTGAAATCCCATCCCTCCGAATTGTCGCTGAAGCTGAGATTGACGATGATAAGTGGGTCAAAACCCGATTGGAGCAATTGAGCTTGATCGATGAAAAGAGATTGACAGCAGTATGTCATGGCCAATTGTATCAAAAGAGAATGGCGAGAGCATATAACAAGAAGGTACGTCCCGGGAAATTTGAAGTGGGACAGCATGTGCTGAAGAGAGTTCTACCACATCAAGCCGAAGCGAAAGGCAAGTTCGCTCCAAATTGGCGGGACCGTTTGTTGTGACTAGGGTATTATCCAACGGCGCGCTATGTCTAACTGATATTGAGGGAAGATGCACTGATATGGCTATCAATTCCGATGCGGTCAAGAGATATTATGTGTAATTCTTTAATGTATTTGTCAACGTTTGGTTTCGTTTGTGTGTATTTTGGCATTTTTCGGAGAATGAAATGACAGAGGCAATTTTTCTACTACCCAAACACTTTGACCTTTGTTTTCCCCTTTGAACCTTAATAATTCTTTCATATACCCTCTTTCGGAATCGCCAAGGAAGATGTGTAACAAAATAGAAAAAAAAAACAAAGAAAAGACACAAGAAAAGTGAACTACGTTCGGCCTGATTCCTTAAGAAGGATACGTAGGCGCCACACGGCTCGGTCATAATAAAATAAAAATCAAAGATTCCCCAAGCAACAAAACTTGGGCAGAAGTCATTGTTTCGTTTGAAAGATAGTGTGGATTCCGGAAGTTGTAATGAGCTAACCGTTGAGGTTAAACCCCTTTTTCTTTAGCCTCACGCGCATAAACCACAGTAAGAACCAAAAAGACCTCTCGATCAGTATTTGAGAAATGCCAAGTCATGCGAATGAAACTACGAATCCTCGACTGAATTTAGGACTTACAAGCTGAAAAGGGATGGCCCCTTTAGAGGAAATTCCACGGATAATACCCCAGCCCACCGCAGGGAAAGAAAGCGAAAATGAGAGAGTCTTAACGGTGAAAACCCTCGCGGGCACCTTAAGGCAAAGAAAGTCAAGAGAAATAAAATGAGAGAGTCCTACGGTGAAAACCTTTACGGGCACCCTAAGGCGACGGGAGATAGAGAGAAATGAGAGAATCTCATTAGTGAAAACCCTTCGAAGGGCACTATGAGGTGACAAGGTGAGATGGTTACAAGGTGTCTGCATGAGACAAGGTTTGAACATTCATTTACTCCTAACACAGCGCGGCCATCAGAAAGTGATTTACATAAATAGACTGGGTAGATTAATCTCAAAGGCGCGACATAACCATTGGATCAGTCACACATTCAGATAAGTTTTTTTCCTATTTTTGAGTTCAGAAAAGTTTTCCTTCTCTTTTGTCATTTGCGGTCAACATTCTTTTTCTTTTTCTTTCGTTTTTGAAAACTGATTTTTCAAAGCTTACTACCAAGTCTCCCAAAGCAGTATAATGAAAATGAATAGGTGTGGAACGAGGCAATAAGGCAGAAGTCGTTCCGATAGTAAGATTGGAACGACAGGTTGATTGGAAGGTTCACAGGAATTATGAAGTATGATGGACACATGTGGCACGTATGGAAGATGATTTCTCACAATAGATCACCGGCTAAAAAGAGTCAGATCAAACCAAAGATTGGAATAAAAGGGAGAGATGAGAAATCATCTGTGGAAAGAGCATCATCCCCAGCAAGCGCCAGCGTCGTCCCCGAAGTTCGAGGGAGGCGAAGCAGCTGAAAGAGAAAAGACAATGGCCCCAACAAGAGTGGCACGACCACTCACTGCATTTTGAAACTAACAATTTTTCTTTGATTTAAAGCAGGAAAAGAGGGTTCATCGGCAGAAAAGCATACCACCCAGAAGTTTATCAAAATGGGGCAGAAAATTTTCTCCTGTTGCGAAAATTTTCTTGAAAGCAAATACCTAGTGGATAAGGATAGAAAGCAACATAAGATTTTGGGAAATACCAGTTCCGAGCAGAATAGTTTTGAAAGAGGCCCGAAATGCAAGGAAGTGATCTTTGAGCCGGTATCATACCCAGCAATTGTTGGAAAATGAAACACTAACTTCGAGATTCACGCAGCAGCATTATATCCCATAAGTTTTCAAGGAAGCAGAGGTGTGAGTCCCAGAGGAGGTCTGGGAAGAAGGAAAAGGAAAAGGGTTCCCCCGCCAGGGTAATCCACAGTTAATGACATTTCAACCCCCGGCGAGTCCGAGAGAGAATGAGGGGTAAAGGAAATAAAGAATACTTCCCCAGCAGCATCATCACTAGCAGGTAAATAGACAGTTCCGAAGATATCTCCAGCAGCCAAAGGAAAGGTAACACGGCTCAAGGGGAAAGCAATTCCAAGACAAGATAATTCAGAAGAGAAGGTGGCCCAAGAGGCAATGCAGGAAGAAGAATGGAGTGGCGATTTATTTTGGAGTTATAGTTGAAGTCAGGGAGCCCGCCTGAAGAATGGAGTGGCGATTTTATTTTGGAGTTATAGTTGAAGTCAGGGAGCCCGCCTGAAGAATGGAGTGGCAATTTATTTTGGAGTTATAGTTGAAGTCAGAGAGCCCGCCTGAAGAATGGAGTGGCGATTTATTTTGGAGTTATAGTTGAAGTCGGGGAGCCCGCCTGAAGAATGGAGTGGCGATTTATTTTGAAGTTGTAGTTGAAGTCGGGGAGCCCGCCTGAAGAATGGAGTGGCGATTTATTTTGAAGTTGTAGTTGAAGTCAGGGAGCCCGCCTGAAGAATGGGGCGGCGATTTATTTTGAAGTTGTAGTTGAAGTCAGGGAGCCCGCCTGAAGAATGGAGTGGCGATTTTATTTTAAAGTTATAGTTGAACTCAGGGAGCCCGCCTGGAGAATAGAGTGGCGATTTATTTTGAAGTTATAGTTGAAGTCAGGGAGCCCGCCTGAAGAATGGAGTGGCGATTTATTTTGGAGTTATAGTTGAAGTCAGGGAGCCCGCCTGGAGAATGGAATGGCGATTTATTTTGAAGTTATAGTTGAAGTCAGAGAGCCCGCCTGGAGAATGGAGTGGCGATTTATTTTGGAGTTATAGTTGAAGTCGGGGAGCCCGCCTGAAGAATGGAGTGGCGATTTTATTTTGAAGTTGTAGTAGAAGTCAGGGAGCCCGCCTGAAGAATGGAGTGGCGATTTATTTTGAAGTTGTAGTTGAAGTCAGGGAGCCCGCCTGAAGAATGTAGTGGCGATTTATTTTGAAGTTGTAGTTGAAGTCGGGGAGCCCGCTTGAAGAATGGAGTGGCGACTTATTTTGAAGTTGGTTGTAGAAGTCAGGGAGCCCGCCTGGAGAATGGAGTGGCGATTTATTTTGGAGTTATAGTTGAAGTCGGGGAGCCCGCCTGAAGAATGGAGTGGCGATTTTATTTTGAAGTTGTAGTAGAAGTCAGGGAGCCCGCCTGGAGAATGTAGTGGCGATTTATTTTGAAGTTGTAGTTGAAGTCAGGGAGCCCGCCTGAAGAATGTAGTGGCGATTTATTTTGAAGTTGTAGTTGAAGTCGGGGAGCCCGCTTGAAGAATGGAGTGGCGATTTTATTTTAAAGTTATAGTTGAAGTCAGGGAGCCCGCCTGAAGAATGAAGTGGCGATTTATTTTGGAGTTATAGTTGAAGTCAGGGAGCCCGCCTGAAGAATGGAGTGGCGATTTATTTTGAAGTTGTAGTTGAAGTCAGGGAGCCCGCCTGAAGAATGGAGTGGCGATTTTATTTTGAAGTTGTAGTGGAAGTCAGGAGGCCCGCCTGAAGAATAGAGTGGCAATGTACTTCGAAGTTGTAGTGGAAGTCAGGGAGCCTGCCTGAAGAATGGAGTGGCAATGTACTTTGAAGTTGCAGCGGAAGTCAGGGAGCCCGCCTGAAGAATGGAGTGGCGATTTATTTTGGAAGTTGGTTGAGGAAAGCGGTTAGAGTATAACAGAAATCCCCAGCATGAACCCAAGTTCATAATCAAAAGGAAGGCAACAAGGATCAGAAAGATAGTTTCAGAATTCGAAGGAAAATAGTTCGAAGATCACAACGAGGGACCAATGGTCGGAGTTCGGCCATCAAGATAGGCCGAAATAATAATTGTCAGAGGAGAAGAAGCATGTGAAGAAACATCAGAGACGGCAGGATGGCAAGGAACATGGCAAGACCAAATTGAAAAGATAGATAAGAATTTGCAATACTGTAACTTAGTCTAGCTTCTTATTCTTATTTAGTACGGTGTAACAAGGAGATCGGTTGAGCAGTGGCAACAGTAGCAACAGCAGTAACAGCAAGATCACGGCAGTCATGGTAGTACCAGCTACCAAAACTTCTCGAACTACAATGACCTGATTCCCTTTTAGCCAGGGATATGTAGGAGACCTTTTGAAGCAAGGTTCGGTCAAACTTTTCCAAAATGCTTCATACGGAGTGCTTGAATGGGCAAAAAATCGCTCATATCCGCTCACTTATCTTTGCACGAAAACTCTTCATGTTTCCGCGCAAAGAGGGGCAGCTGTGAGCACGTGATTTTTGCCCTACGTAAGATTTACTCCCAAAAATTCAAAAATAAAATAGCTTTGGGCTACACTTGATTTTTGTGGATTTTGTGCCGTCTCTCCGGGGGATTAGCATTGGTATGTCTGCTTATGTAGCTAGAAAATACAAAAAAAAAAAATACGCATTGCATATTTGGGAATTAAGCGCGCACTATGAGAATAAATCGGACATAGGAATTAATCGTAAGAAATCAAAGTGTGTGCACCTCAATCCTCATGTGGTTTTTATTTGAGGGCATAAATTGTGTTAATAATCAAGTGTTAATTAATAGGGGTAATTTCATTCCCTTTAAATTGGTTAGTTTAAGGTAGATTTTGGTTTAATTAGAGTTAGTTAATAAAATTAGGAATAAATGTGTGAAAACAGGCCCAAGAAAGGCTGAACGACCCAGACCCAAGCCAAATCCGGCTCAAGCCATCTCCAGAGATATCCAAACGACGCCATAATTGGCCAGTTTATCCAAGCCGGTCGATCCGTTTTGATCTAACGGTCACCAATCGCCCCTGCACCCCGACCCGTATCCACACAAAAACCCGCCCGGTTCAAAACCTATTCAAACGACTTCGTTTCGTTAAGTGGGTTGATCCAAGCCGTCGATCTAAATCGATCCAACGGCCTGGATCAAATCCCCCGGTTGGTATATATTCCTAAACCCTACCCCGCCCCCTCAGAACCCCCCCTCTCTTCGTCTCTCAGAAGCCTTCAGAGATCAGATCTCACTCCACCGTCCTCCGCCGCCTGAAATTGCCCACGGTGGTGGACGGTGGCCAAACACCGTCAAATTAACACCACAGATTCTCCTCACCTCCCTCTCCTTGAATCTGGCCTCCGTTGGTCTCGAATCCGTTTCGAACGTGTCGAATATTGAATCAAAGGTCGCCGGGATTTGAAATCATATCCCAAACCACCCCAAATTCACACCACGCCACCCCTAGACCTCCCTCATCCAAAATCAAGCCCCAGTTTTGCTCGAATCAAACCCAAAGCCCCAAGCCCCAAATGTGAGCCTATGAACCCTAAAAATCCGAGATGGGCTTTTTCGTTTAAAACCCATAGATTTTTGAGGTCTAATGGACCTTAATCTAGCTATTCTCAACTGAGAATACCCCGATTAAGGTCCAAGGCTTCAAAAAATTTTGAATACACGCTGGTCCGGGGTCTGATCGAGTTCTGATTAGTTCTATCACGGTATATTCCCTTTTCTTTCTTCTAGCTGTGTTTAATTTCGTACTTGTTTGTTAATTGCGTGAATATTTTTATCTTTCTGCTTTGAAAATTGTTTATTTCTTCTTCTCCAATCCGACCTTTTATTTGGTCAATCAGTATTCTGTTTTATTTGTTGAATGTGCTTGTCATAGGATAGGTATTCGTTTCGATTAAGGTCGTCAAGCGTTTAATTCATATTGGATTGGTTCTTTGTCTCTGCTTAAAGTATATGGAATCAAACTGTAGGTCGCTCATCTTTTATCAATTATGTATTTTGTCGTCGACTAATCAATGTGGTCGATTAGTCTCGTAGGCCTGGTTTATTAGCATTTTTAGGGCAGAATTGGACACTACAAATCACTGTTGAATCGAGAGGTCCTTTCTTGTGAACTGTTTGTGTAATTAAGATTGAATTGGATATAGTTGCTGTTAGTTAAGGTCAAAGAGTGTAACCAATGAAGTATTAGAGCATATTAGGACTGCAGTTGGATTAAAATCTGGAGTTTGCTAATTTTAAAGTAAAGATTAACAGAATTAACATTCCTTAAGTTTTAAAACTACCTTGCCCATGAGTTAAACTAGTGGAACCTGCTATTACAGCAGGGCATCCCACCAGGCTCTGCACTTAAGGAATTTTTAACATAAAACCCCATGTTTAGACAAGTTTAAGTGGGAAAACAGAGGGGATAGTGGGCTGGCAGAGCAGGGTCTGGGCAGAGATAGGAATGGGTAGGGGTATTAGTTTAGTTAGGAGCATTCATTCAAGGGGGAATTCAAAAACTATAAGTATAGGATTCAAAAAGAGATAGAGGGGGACATTTTTTTGATACCGATAAAAACTTTAGACATACACATTGATAGTGATTTTTTTGAGGAAGTATTCTGAAAATACAGTGATAGGAGACATTTTTTGATATTCTGAAAATACAGTGATTTTAGCTCACTGCTTCAGGCAGTCCTTGAGTCTGTGGAGTTGTGTCTTGATGCCACATTGGTTTTTTGGAGTTCTTGAAGTAATCGTTAGGTATTTTGGAAGTTAAAGTTGGTCTATTGGGATTGTTTGATGTCACTCTTTGCTCTTTCGACATTGTTGATCATAGCACTAGGTTATTTGGTTGTTGAAACTTGCCGGGGCTTCAAGTGTCTCCTCCTGAGTTGCTATTAGACCTTGTTACTGTTTTATTGGTCTTAATTGGATTTGTGCTGGTCTTCTTGCTCCTGTTTTGGGCTGCTCACTCCTGTTATTCATCAGTTGCTACTGATTGATACTGATTTTACTCTTGGTCGAATCCTACTACTGTTTGGGTATGGTTTTTGTTGCTGTTGGTTGTGTTTCTGTTTGCTGCCTGTTTCTGTTGCTATTTGGTCCTGCTCTTGCTGTTGTTGCTGTGGTTTGTTTGGCCCTGTTGCTGCTGTTGGGTACTGCTGTTGTTGTTGTATCTTCTGCTGCTGCAACTAATTTTTACTCATTGTGACTTCCAGGTATTCCTCTGTTCGATTAGAAGCTGTAATGGTGATTTGGTTGAATAAAAGTGAAGCCTCGGTTAAATTTCAATGCTATTGTATACTGTATAGTTCAACACTGTTATCAGTGTTAGTATTAGTTTAGATTTGAGTTTTTTTAATTGTATTGTAGAATGTAATAGTAGAAAAACCAACACAAAAACATTTGTAATGGCCAGTAATGTAATAATAGTATATCATTTAGCTTAGTCAGGTAAAAACTTTAAAACGAAAGCTATCATATCACAGTTTTAAAACCATCAATTGATCCTCACAGTAGTTTTCGTAGACTAAGATCGCATAGCTATCCATATTGCCATGAATCTGTATATAGACACGAGTAGGATTTAAAGAAGAAAACTCTAGATGGAGCTGTGATTGGGATAATAACTCTGCAATGAACTAGGTCGGGGTAAAGCCTGTTATGTGATTCTGCTAAAATCTTAAAGCCATTCGAATTTAGGAGTGTGAGTGTTCAGTTGAGTAATTAGACTATAAAATCATTGTTCATGTAGTTAATTAATTTTTAAGGATCAGGAGTTCAGATTTGGTCCAGTATTAAAAAGGAAATAGCTAGATGATATAACGACTTTAATCAGGACAGATTGATGATGGTAAGGGGTTTAGCTCGCGACCAAATCAGTGATAATTGTTATCTTTTGCATAACTCACCTTGGCCTTAGATAGTTTGTAAAATATTTAGTCTAACTGTTCTTCAGGTTTCTTATACATTGAACCACCTTCTCAGAACTAGTATGAGCTTCAAGGGTTAGTGCAAACTCATTAATAGAGGAAGAAGTAGCCTGTAGTCCAAGCTTTCATGTATAGTAGACAATTGATTCGTAGTTAACGTTGATAATTCAAGTACTGATTTTCTTTACTGATAAATAAAAGTGCAAGTTAATTCTTTTGTTAATTCCAAATGTGTGGGCTTGTCTTTAGTCGTTCACTTATACCATTATTGTTCCTATCTGGTCTTGGCCTGAACCATGTTCATACGAATATTGGGCCCGCAATTGAAAGTAAAGACTTGGACATGCTTATAATGTAATAAAACCCATTCCGGAAATCTAGGCCCAATAACGACCAAAATTGACGGGCCTGGAATGTTTGGTAACATAATAGATTAAGAAAAAAAAAATACGTAGAAAATATAGTCGGGTTAGGAGCGGCCTCTAAATAAAAGTGAGATGAGCCTCGCCAAACGAAAATACACAATTGCGGGGCCCTCAAATTAGTTGTTACAAAAACTTAGACTTGGAAGGGCCGTTTAGTGAATTCCACGATCCTTTCCCCAAAAGTTAATAAAGACGATAGACTCTTTAGACACGATTTATAAGTAAATTACTTTCCTAAATACGGGTGCGCATTTATGTGACCCAAATCTTACTCTCGGCGAAACTGAAATACATTAAAGTCACAGGCGTACTGGTTACGGTGTGACTCAAAATGTGTTTTCGTGACGTCGCAATTCTTCTAAAAAATAAAAGCGGAGCATTAAAAATACATAGTTAAAATATATAAAGAAATCAGATAAAAGCAAAAAGTGCAGTTGAGCGACCGTGCTAAAACCACGGAATCCGGGAGTGCCTAGCACCTTCTCCTGGGTTAATAGAGTTCCTTATCCGGTTTTCTAGTTTCGCAGACTATATTACAAAGTGATAAATTTCCTCGGTTCGGGGTCAAACCGGTGACTTGGGACACCATTATTTTTCCAAGTGGCGACTCTGAATCTAATAAATGGATCCCGTCTCGATTGTCCTTTAATTGGAAAAACTCCTTCGCGCCCTCGCGGGTGCGGGAAAAAGGAGGTGTGACACATAGTTGTTATCTTGCTGAAATATTTATCTGGTTGATTGATATAGCTATTACTGTTTTGGTGGATGGAAAACTTGGTTGTTATCTTGCTGAATTATTTATGTGGTTGATTGATATGGCTACTACTGTTATTGTGAACTGGAACAACTCCATAAGTAGCTCCATAGTACAAACAAATAGTAAAAGAATAGTTATCATCTTTTGCTTTTAAAATTTGAGAAATGGGATTTGTGCATATCTTCACATCTGATTATGCTATCTTTGAAATGGCTCAATGAGGTACAACTTAACTGAACACTTCTTTCTCTAGTCTTGTTGACTCCTTTATGTGCAAAAAATGTCAGATATCATACCGAGAATCAGAAAAAGCTGAAGAATCCACATACCACTGGCAAAACAAGCTTTGCTGTAGTCCGCAGTGATTTGGTGCATGCGCTTATTTATCAGTAAATATGATCATGTTGTCATTTTTAGAAGTTTTTTTGACACCCACACTTAATGTATCGAGGAAAAAGAGAAGAACACTTCCGAACCTTTATCTCTTCGAGAATTCTTTGTGGCTACAAGAGTAAGAAAACCTGGAAGGTCATACAAGGAATCTGATGAAGATACAATTACTAAAATTGTGAGAATTCTATCTTATTACTTTTTTATTGAGAATTATTATTTGTTCTTACTAGCTTTTGTTAGTAGAATTTTCATTTTAAATTTTTTTATTATAGGCTGAAATAGAAAAAATTGAAACACAACAAAGTGAAGATGGTAGCACTTCTGTTAATGCATTGGCAGCCGTTATGGGACCTGAACATCCGGGACGTCTTACATTGTATGGACGGGGGGTTACAAGAACTTCTTTGAAAGGAAAAATAGGACATTTTGAATCCTCTTCAAATGCTACAAATAATTTGGTGCAACAAATGGAAAAAAGGATGACAAGAATGTTCGAGGAACAGAAGGAACAATTTGAGAAATAGAAGGAGCAATTTGAGGAATAAAAGAGAATGATGCGACAAGAAATTCTAGGAGATATCTTTGTACAACTTCAGTGTTTAGGATTGCAAATTGATCCTAATATCATAGCAAACTTGTGTGCTCGTTCACCAGGAGAAGCTTCATCCGCACAACAAGTAGGTATTCAACCAATCAACAAGCCATCATTTGGCAGCAACAATCAAGGTTCGATTTCTTTTCGATATTAGTTATAGATTGGTTGTGTGCGCAATTCGTATCTCTTATTAAAGAGATTGATTTCTCAATAACATAGCCATATGACTAAAGCCCATTCTTGCTTGAAATTATATTCTTGCACTGGTTTGCTGCTTACTAAATAACTCATTTGTTGCAAAAATAGAACTGGCCCGTACTTTTGCTTTACACTGCTTTAGACATCAATTCTACCTGATATCCTACTTTTATTTGTTGATGTCCCTACATGATAATCTTCTCTAGTTATCCTATTTCCATGTCGCATTAACATCAGTTTCCAGTTTGGTTCAGCTCCTTCCGAAAAAGATTGCCAAAGTTGCCTAGTTGTCTGCCTAATGTTCTAGGAATTCCAAGAATGCAAAGTTCAGATGCAAAGTTCTGATTTTTATAGCATTGGATTGCTGAATTTATGTTGAAATAACCTCTCTGCTTTGCTTCTCTAGTTGTTCAGTTTCTTTACTGATGCTTTTAATCCCTATTGACATGGATTAAAGGGCGACAAGTAACATTAAAAGCAAATGACTGAGTAGGAAGAGACTACGACAAGTGTGTAGGTTCTGTTGAGTTTTTTTATTTCATTGTTCACTTTGCAAGTGGTCCATATGTATGCATTGGTCTTATAAGAGATCTTTCTAACTGCATCCATATATGGTATGACAATGCATCAAAACTGGATACCATTAACGGAATAACTTGCTGCACCGCCTTCTGTCGCATACTACTTGTATGGATGTATTATGTATATGAAACCATGATCTATTTCTGTAGCTCATCTTGTGTGTTATAATACCTATTTGATGATCATGTCTTCAATTTCCATAAAATCTAATCATGGGCATGAGCTAGATCTGTTAAGAACGAAGTGACTAGAATATATCCTAACATGTTTAGAAGTTCACATACTGTTGTTACACTACAGGTAGATGTCGCTCACCCTTTCATGGTTTATCATGAAATGTATTTAGCTTTTAATTATAGTCTATGGATTATAATTATGACTACATTTGCATGTTCCCAGATTTCTAAAATCAGAGACAATATTTCATGGAGGCATTGCCATTTTCATACCTAATAAATAAGACCGAGTCCCTAAACAGCCTGAGAAAATGTTACTTCGTGTGAAGGAGGTCGTCACATGAACAACTTTTGTACGGTGTTAGGACTGCTGTGTTTTGTTTTTCTAAGTTCTGCTATGTTGTCCCATGCGCTGCCAAAGTATAGTTCTCTAGTAGATGTCGTACCGAGGCCGATTTTTAAGGCGGTCGTCGGGGACGAACGATCAACTTAACAAATTCGTAGTCTCTTGGAAAGTCCTATTCTCCACCTTCATCCATTATTTTCAATGTTCAACTTTATACAGAGCCGAAATTCACCTTCAGATAGTTTCCTACACATTAGTAGTGCCTATTAGTGTCAAGTCTAACAAAGAATTGCGGAAACTACTTCTCTACTGTAGATTCAGGAATCTAGTTCACAAATGGCTCAAATGCCAATAATCATCAAATATAGCTTGATCAAGCAAATGAGAAGCAGCACAATACCACCTATTTTAGTTATTAGTATTCCTGGAAAGGAAAGTAGCACCTGTTAAGCGCTTAAGAGGACAAACTCTTAACCATCCTCAAGTCACTTACATCTTTTTGTTAATGCTTAGAGACCAAATGCATATATATTATTCTAATATTGTACTTATACTATTTTATTGGTGTTAATATATAGTGCAATAATATTGATATTGAGAAGGCAATATTTTTTTTCCTACTCTCTAACTAATTTTGTTCTTGTTCAAATATAGGTGAACCAAATGATTAAGGGGGAGATGGAAGCAGTAAAGACCTTACCTAAAAGTATTGGTTGAAGAATATTCACACGATCTAGGAATGTTTTTATTTTTGAACTATTTTGCAAACATATGTATTCCAACTTTTGGATTAAAAACACTTTTATCGTATATTTTACTTTTATAAATGGATAATCGTAGTTGTATATTTTGAATTATGATTTTGTTGATGAATATGTTTCATCAGTTACATATTAAGTTTAGTGTATTATAAATTTATCTTGTTGTGATACTGATACTGTTAATAGCTTCCAACAGTAGTCACTGTAGCTCAGCAAAATCGTTGCAATAGCTCAGCAAAACCGTTGTAGTAGCTAAACATAACCGTTGCAGTTGCTCACTTAACCGTTGCATCAGCTTGTAATAACCGTTCCAGCAGGTAAAAATAAACGATATATAAAATGTTGTAATATTAATAGCAACGGTTCTCATGCGTCACAATACACATATAGCGTCGGTTCAAAACTATTGCCATAACTCAATCTTAATCGTTGGATTTGCTCATGATAAAACCGTCGTAATAGATGATCTTAAGGCATTGGTTATGAAACCGTTGCTTGAAGATGTTGCAATAGGCCAGTAGCGACGCAAGTTCCTGCAACAGATGCTAAACCGTCGCACTAGCGTTATCGCAACGGATTATTTTACAACATACTTGGCACTAGGCCATATTTCATAACTAAATCTCTTATTTCCCACGTTTCACATCATTCCACATATTTCACACCAATATCAATTTCAACAACAATCCATTCAATTCAAGATGTTAAGTACACATGAGAGGAACGATAAATCCTCGGCATATACAATATCTCAGAGATCATACACCTCAATTTTATTGATAATGGAACTTTATACATCGCGGGCTCTTCAAAATCAATGGAGGGGAGTACACCAAACCCGCAATAAAAACACACATCAAAGGCATAAGCAAATAATCACACCAATTATTCTTGAATCCTTCTATTCTTTTTTTAATCATGACATTATACAATTATAATTCAAGTTCTCGGCACATGCCCACAGTCTACTTCCCAAATTCATTTGATTACTATAAACATTTATACACATAGAGGATTTCACATAGTTTGGCATATGATATGCAACTTAGTCTCAATTTAAGGTCCTAGCATCTCAATTCATGATTCATATTCGTTTCACCCTTTTTACGTTATCTACAATAACGCATTGATCATATTGGAATGCATATTTCACAATTATAGGGTCACAACACCAACTCATGTAAAATTCCAATCACATCAAGAATCAAAAGTTCAACCATACAACATTTACACAGTCACTTACTTCACTTCCAAACATCTTTGTACATTACCAACAACTAGACACAGCCAATCAAATACATTTGGTACACATAAGAACAATTTGGACGATCAACCATAACGGGTTTTTCTTACACAATTTGGCATCAAAATCTCAATTTAAACTTGGCTCGAAGTCTAGGCATTTTATCTTATAGTTCCCATTTTTTCACATATCCTCATTTACCAAGAATAACATGCTAAGCATATTGAGGTACATCTTTTACATATGTTCTTACAACACCCAAATCCTTTGAAATAATGAATACCACATAAATCAAATTCCGGACTTACAACATATGAAGGGACACCGTGGGAGCTCAATTTCTAACAAGAGGGAGTTTTAGCCATACATACCTTTCTTTAGCTTTCCTTTAATTAATACGATATTCTAGAAATTCTAGGAACTTCAATCTATTTCAGGACATAGAAAAACTGAACACAAATTAGAAAGGTATTCATAATTCTAGCTCATTTGAGCAATTTATCAAATACTAGTTGGGCATCTTGATTTCAAATCCCTTTTTCAAGAATTTCTTCATTCACTAACCCAATCTTTACTTATTTATGTTAAACAATCTTCCCATAAACCTAAGTTGTACATGAATGTATGCACAATACCAATATACCCAAGAATCATACCTCAATAACTCATCTTATACACCAAACTCAAAATTAAAAGCTAGGGTATAGAATATTACCTCTTAGATGAAGATCTTGTGATTGAGTTCTTTGATTCTTGAAGATTGAAGCAAGGTTTGGATGATTTAAATGTTCGGTTCCTCCTACTCTATCTATAATGCTCTCACCTCTCTCTAAGATCAGTGTAAAATGACCCAAAATAAACCCATAAGCCTATATATTGAAATGGGGTCGGGTTATAAAAATTAGAAAATTTACCCTCTGTTGATAGCTTTACGATCGCAGAATGCACCGCATATTGGCTATGCGGGCCGTAGATACGTCGTCGAATTTGTTGCCCAGAACTAGGTTGTTCTGTCTCATTCTGCGACCATTCTACGATAGCAGAATGGGTTCTGTGATCCGCACAGTGAAATCTGCGATCGCAGATTTCACACCGACATGTTTCCAGCTTTTGGTAATTTGATCATAACTTTGTGTAGGAATGTCCAAATGATGAATGGTTTGAAGAGTTGGAAACTAGAATCAGAGCTTTCATTTTATATACTATTCACCACATAAAACCTTATATATAATTATCTATGATCGTTTAAAGTAGATCCGCCTGCGAATCAATTAGGAATATTGGCCTATTACGAAAAGTTTCCCATTTGGCGTACACCTGGGCTTCCATTTGGACCTCACATCACTTACCATAAGATTCACACTCATATTTACCAAGTCTAATTGATGTCAATCATGTTCATAGTATATTAAATATAATAATTAGCCTACGTGGCACCACGGAATCATATATTACTTAGCAAAATTTTCTGGGACCTTACATGTCATTTGAATTGATAGATGCCCCCACAACGTTTGCGGATTTGATGAACCGAGTGTACAAGCCTTATTTGGATTTCTTTGTGATTGTTTTCACTGATGATATCTTGATTTGCTCCCGCAATCGAGAGGAGCATGGGATTCATCTTCAGATCGTACTTCAAACTTTGAAAGACAGCCAGTTATATGCTTAGTTTTCAAAATGTGAGTTTTGTTGGACTCATTCGCCTTGTTGGGCACATTGTATCAGCAGAGGGTATTCAGGTGGATCATAAGAAGATTGAGGCCATTAAGAATTGGTCTAGACCTAATTCATCCGTATAGATAAGTAGTTTCTTAGGATCGGCAGGTTATTACTGACGGTTTGTGGATGGGTTTCCATCTATTGTAGCCCCGTTGACCAGGTTGTCCCAGAAGGGTGCCCCATTCAGATGATCAGACAAGTGTGAGGCGAGCTTTCAGAAGATCAAGACAACTTTGACTACTGCACTAGTGTTGGTGTTGCACATAAATTCAGGGCCTTATAAAGTATATTATGACGCACCTCGTACTGGACTTGGTGCGGTATTGATCCTGGGTGAAAAGGTAATTACATATGTTTCACAGTAGTTGAAGGTTCATGAGAAGAATTATCCTATCCATGACTTAGAGTTGTCTGCCATTGTTTACGTGCTGAAGATTTGGATGTTGTATCTTTATAGCATGTCGTGTGAGGTATTCACAAATCATCAAAGTTTGTAGTATTTTTTCAAGCAAAAGGAGCTTAATTTGAGGCAAAGAAGGTGGTTGGAGCTATTGAAAGATATGATATTACCAACTTGTATCATCTCGGGAAGGCCAATGTGGTGGCCAATGCCTTGAGTAGGAAGTCAACTAGTATAGGCAGTCTTGTGCACATTCCAGTCGATCAGAGACTGCTTGCATTAGATGTTCAGGCCTTAGCCAGTCAGTTCGTGAGGTTGGATGTTTCTGAGCCTAGTCATGATTTAGCTTGTACATTCGCTTGGTCTTCCTTGTTTGAGCACATCAGGGAGCAATAGTATGATGACCCTTATTTACTTGAGGACACCGTCTGTCACGGTAATGCCAAGCAGGTTACGGTTGGAGATGATGGAATTTTGAGGATGTTGGGTCATGTTTGTGTACCTAATATGGATGGACTTCGTGAGTTGATTCTATAGGAGGCCCACAGTTCTCGATATTATATTCATCAGGGCACCGCCAAGATGTATCAAGACTTGCAGTAGCATTATTGGTGGAAAAGGATGAAGAAGGATATTGTTGCATATGTAGCTCGGTGTCTGAACTATCAGCAAGTAAAGAAAGAGCATCAGAGACCTCATGGTTTTGTTAAAAAAAATAGAGATTCTTGAGTGGAAGTAGGATCGTATAACTATGGATTTCGTTGTTTGACTCTCATGGACTCAAAGAAAGTTCAACGCAGTTTGGGTTATTATGGATAGACTAACCAAGTCAATGAATTTCATTCTTGTGGTGGTTACCCATTCTTCAGAGCGATTGGTAGAAATTTATATCCGTGAGATCGTTTATCTTCACAGTGTTCCTATATCTATCATTTCTCATCGAGGTACGCACATTACCTCATATTTTTGGAGGGCAGTGCAGCGTGAGTTGGGCAAGTGGGTTGAGATGTGCACATTATTTCATCCTTAAATGGACAGGCAGTCTGAGAGCCCTACTCAGTTCTTGCCGCTAGAAAAGTTTGCCTACTACAATAGCTACCAGTCGAGCATCCAGATAGCTCCCTATTAGGCATTATATGGTAAACAACGTCGATCTCCAATTGGATGGTTTGATCCAGGGAAGGCTCGGTTATTGGGTACCAATTTGGTATAGGATGCCTTGGATAATGTTAAGATCATTTAAGATAGATTTCACACAGCTCAATCCAGGAAAAAGATTTATGTCGACCATAAGGTCTCTGATATTGCATTCATTATCGGGGAGAGAGTGTTGCTCCGTGTGTCACCCATGAAAGGTGTGATCAGGTTTGGAAAGAAGGGCGAGTTGAGGCCTAGATACATTGGACCTTTTGAGATCCTTGAGCGAGTGGGAGAGGTGGCCTACAAACGAGATTTATACGCAATCACTCTACCCTTCTTCATCAAACACAACTAATACCAACTCTAGGAGCATCACAATACATTGTATAAGAACCTGAAGTTGATGGCAAAACTAACACCAGGGTTGTGGTCAAGGTAGTCTTGAGCTTCTGAAAGCTCTCCTTACACTCATTCAACCACCTAAATAGAGTGCCTTCTTGATTCAACTTGGTCAAGGGCGATGCTATAAATGAAAATCCTTAAATGAACCGACGGTAATAACCCGCCAAACCAAGAAAGCAACGAATCTCCATGGCTGAGAATGGTCTGGACGAACTCTGAACCACCTCTATCTTCTTCAATTCTACCTGAATACCCTTACTGGACACAACGTGCCCCAAAAAAGCCACTAAATTGAGCCAAAACTTACATTTGGAGAACATTGCATAAAGCTTCTCCTTCCTCAATCTCTGTAGCACAACTCGCAAATGCTCGCGTGCTCCTCCTGGCTACGAGAATATACCAAAATATCATTAATGTAAGCAATCACAAACGAGTCAAGATAAGGCAAAACATGTTGTTCATCAAATGCATGAGCGCTGCTAGGGCATTGGTCATTCCAAAGACATCACAAGGAGCTCATAATGACCATATCAGGTCCTAAAAACTTTCTGAAGAATATTCGAGTCAATGATCTTTAGCTTGTAATAGCGTGAATGAAGAACAATCTTGGAGAACACTCTCGCTCCCAGAAGCTGGTCAAATAGATCATCAATACAAGGCAAAGGATACTTGTTCTTAATTGTAGCCTTGTGCAACTGCCTATAATCAATGCACAGACAATTGCCCTCTTTTTGTCATCCGTGCAACTTTCCAGATTTTGTATTGAAAGCATGGCATAACTAGGACCCTTCAAATTCTAATTGAGCCTCCTCATAGTGCCATCCTTCTTCTTCACAAATATAATAGGAGTACCATATGGCGAAACACTAGCCGAATAAACCCCTTATCAAGGAGTTTCTAAAACTGCTCCTTCAGCTCAACTTGTGCCATATGATATGGTGGAATAGAAATGGGCTGAGTGCCCGACACCAGTTCAATACCAAAATCAATATTCCTATCTAGTTCCATGCCCGATCAGCAGGAAACACATCGGGAAAATCCCTTACGACCGGAATATAATCAATGGTTGGTGTCTTTGCAGTGACATCCCTCACAAATGCTAAGTATGAAAGACAACCATTCTCGACCATATGAGATTTCAAAAAAGAAATCACCCTACTAGGAACATAATCAATTGAACCTCGCCACTCAATCCATGGAAACCCTGGCATAGCCAATGTCACTATCATAGTATGACAGTCCAAAATAGCACAACACAGATATAACTAATACATGCCCAATATCACATCAAAATCAACCATATTAAGCAACAAGAGATCTACTCGGGTATTCAAAATAGTCCCTACACATGAACTATATACATGATCCACAATAATAGTCTCGCCCACCGAGTAGATACATGGACAGATAAAATAAGAGACTCGTGGGGCATATCCAAATAATGGGCAAAATATAATGACGCATAAGAAAAGATGGAATCGGGATCAAATAATATAGAGGCATCTCTGTGGCAGACTGAGATTATACCTATAATAACATCATCTAAAACAATAGCATCTGGTCTGACTTGAAGGGCATAAAAATAGGCTTGACCACATTCTGATCGACCTACCCCTCTAGGGCAACCCCTAGCTGACTGAGCGGGTGGGGAAGTAACTGGTGCTGAAGCTGAAGGCTGACTCCTATGCTATGAAGAACCTCCCGTAAGAGAGGGACATAACCTCTTGGTGTGACCCAAATCTCCACACTCGAAGCAACCCCTTATAGCAAGTGGCAGTAGCGACTGAAAGGAGCCTCGCGTACTGAGATGCCTACTAGAAGAACCCGGCATAGATAAGCCCCGAACTGATGGTGCCTGAGTCAAACTCTAAGCTAGAAGGGCACTAAGATATGAGTGACCTTGATGTGAACTGTGAGAACTATGGCCCAATGACCACCACGATGACATGAATGGGCTGGCTGAGCAAGTTCTGAATTAATGGCCTCTGCCATACTGAAATTGGCCTCTCAAAGAAGAACCCCCAAAACTACCAGATCTCTAAGGCCTCTAGGCCTCTCTATCCTCTCGCTCTTGGTGATGATCTGACTCAATCTCTCTAGCAATGTCAACCATCTCATCGTAAGAATCACCAGATACTTTCTCTCTAGTGAGAAAAATTTGTAGCTGATAGTTGAGGCCATGAAAGAACCTCATGATCCTCTCCCTATTCGTGGGAACTAGCCAGATAGCATGACAGACCAACTCAGAGAACCTCATCTCATACTACGATACAGTCATATCCTCCCGACGCAGCTGCTCGAACTTCCTGTGCATTTCCTCTCTATGGGAATATGGTATTTTATTCTCTAGGAAGAGAATAGAGAACTAACACCAAGTAAGGGGCAGTGCACCAACAGTCCTACGCCTCTCATAATCCTCTTACCAAGTAAAGGCAGTCCTAAAAAACTGAAAAAGTAGTAAATGAGACCCTACTAGTCTCTAAAATACATGCGGTATGCAACATCCTCTAACGCTTATCCAAGAAACCCTGGTCATCCTTTCCCTCTTTCCTACTGGAAGTTGGAGGCTGAAGGTTACTAAACCTCTGCAATTGACGCTGCTCATCATCAAGCGTAACAGAAACTACAAAATCCTAAATACGTGCAACTGGATGGGCTACATGTGCCTCCGATGTTTGGAGTCCCTAGATAATCTGCTCGGGTGTATGGGCGGCGGGAGTCTGAGTGCCTCCCCTGACCTGAGAAGTGCCTGTTGTAGTAAAACTTTGACTGCTTGAGCAAGACTGGTGCACACAGTCAGAATATGAGCCAAAGTCTCCCGGAGACCCGGAATAACAATAGGCACAGTCGGTGCCTGAGCTGGTGCTGCTCGAGCATCCCAGTAGAAGCTTGAGGATGAACTAGGGCGACGGGCGGATCTGCACGTGTTTACCTAGTTGCTGTGCGAGACACACCCCTTCCCCTACCACGACCTTGAACACATCCTCGACCTCTAGCAACCCCAGTTAGTGGTACTGGTAGTCGTCCATCTTGACCAGTAACACGTGTCCTCACCATGCGCGAGAGAATAGAATAACAGAAGTTTAGTTACCCGAGTCAACATATTCGGACAACAAAAATTCAAGAATATGAAGTTTTTCCTAAAGGTTATGCAGCTTCCCGAGGAGAAGTACAAATATCTCCGTAACGATTTGCGAGACTCTACTAAATTTGATCATGACCCGTGGCACCTATGTAACCTAGGCTCTGATACAAACATGTTACGATACAAAATATAACCATACCGGACACTTATTTCTAAAAACTCCATTTTTCAAATAAGAACTTAAGAAAAATCAAAATTTTAACAAAAATTCAATAAGATAAAAGTACAAATCCAAATCCAATGAAAAGAAACACAATTCCGACTTTAGGTGTCTCTAAGTCATGAACCAAAAACAACTAAAACTATTCAAAATAACATGACCAACACGGTATGAGAATATCCAAACAAATAAACTAAAGGGATATAAGGAAGGAGAAGGCGGAACTGCAGTCGCCAAGCAGCTACCACGCAATCTCCATAGAAGGCCTCCAAATGGCAAGATCAACAATCGTTATCGTGCCCCGAGATACCTGGATCTGCACACATGGGTGTATAAAGTAACGTGAGTACACCAATTCAGTAAGTAACACGCCAAACTATGGACTGAGGGTAATGACGAACCAAACCTCAACAGGTTACAGCAGTTAATTATACAAAAAAGTAGACATGCTTACAGTTCATGTAATATCTTAGTAGTAATTAAACACAATATGAACGATACAGAGTATAAAGCTCAGGAAAACTCTAAGTACCAATGCACAAATAACATGATCAATGTTACGTATATTACTTCCACTCATAGTACTCAACCACTTGTTACAGTATATAACCTATTTGACCCAAGAAAGATCCATCCTGGAATATATATACAGTACAAACAATAAGTCACCCAGTACCGAGGAACCAGGCCAATCTAGCCTCATGGAGAAGATCTATCTCCATACCAATACTTCGGATAAGATCCATGTCCAGGGAATATCCATCCCTCAATATAATCAACTACGCTCACTAGGGGTGTAAAGACTCTGGATGGGATTCTCTAAGACCAAGCGCTATATCAATGCCAACAAATTCATGATCAATATCTCGCTGCAGCTGCCCGATCACATACTGTCATTCAATATCAGGCTCTCGGCCTTACTTAGTCAACACTCTCTAGTCTCACACACATGGGCTAAGAAGTCATGATACAAGCCCAAACAATGATATGTCAAATAGCAATAATTGAGACTAGGGCATGATATAATATGCCTGAACAAGACTGAGTATAGAATATAAATAAAACTAATGATATGATAGCAAAACACGACCTCTCGGGTCTTAACAGTATTGGTGTGAAGCCTTAGCATGGTATTTTGTATGATTTGCAGTTCATTGAATCACATAGATACATCACAGATATCAGCATGAAAAAGTCACTAAGCGGTGCTCTAGAATGACACAAGCCGCTTTTCTTATGGTGCACGCCCACACGCCCGTCACTTGGCATTTACGTCACCTCAATAGTGATCATATAACACATATTTCAGGGTTTCAAACACAGAACCATGTTTGGAAGCGTTACTTACCTCAAGCCAAGCAAAACTCTAGCTCGCGATGCCTTTTCCTCTTATTTCGGCCTCCAAATACCCTGAATCTAACCAAAATCAGTATATAAACATCAAAATATAATAAGGGAACAAAGCCCACTCAAAAATAATCAAATTATATCAAAATCTCAAAATTGGTAAAAACACAACCCCCGGGTCCATGCCTCGGATTCCAATAAAAATCGTAAAAGTAGAATCCTTACACTCTCGCGAGTTTATACATACCAAGAATACAAAAATTAGATCACAAGTGATCCCTCAAATCCCTAGTTTAAGGTCTCTAATTTCTATGCTCTAACTCCCCAATTTTAGGCTTCAAATCCTTCAAATTTCATGTTTAATTAGGTAGAAATCACAATAGGATCGAGTATTAAGTCCACAAATCTTACCTCCAAGAAATTCTCTTGAATACCCTTTTCCATCTCCCTCAAGAACTCCAAAACCGACTTAAAAATGGTGAAGTATGGCCAAAATATGCAAAAATGGCCTTTAAACCATTCTGCCTAGCGATTTATATTCCTTCTTCACGAACGCGAAGAAAATTCGGTTGACCAAAAATCCTCTTACACGAACGTGTAAGACCTCTCGCGCACGCCATGCTTCAGTTGACCAAACCTTAGTGAACGCGACAACACCGACACGAACGCGAAGCACAAAGCTTCTGGAATCCCAGCTACCCCAAATACTCTACGTGAACATGGAAACTCATCGCGTTCACGATGAATGGGACCCAACCCTTCACGAATGTGTCACACCTCCTTTTTCTTATATCGCTTATTAACACTACACCCGGTAAGGGATAAAATAATAACAGGGAAGGAGTTTTTCCAATTAAAGGTCATTCGGAACGAGATTTATTTATTAAATTTCAGAGTCGCCACTTGAAAAAATAATGGTGTCCCAAGTCACCAGTTTAATCCCGAACTGAGGAAATTATGACTCTGTTAATAGTCCGTGAAATCAGAAATCCGGATAAGGAATTCTGTTAACCCGAGAGAGGGTGTTAGGCACTCCCGGATTCTGTGGTTCTAGCACGGTCGCTTAACTGTTGTATTTATTTTTATCTGATTTCTTTATATGCTTCAATTTAATGCATTATTAATGTCCCGCTTTGTCATTTTTAAGTATTGCGTTGCGAAAATGCATTTCGAGTCACACCGTACTAGTACGCCTGTGACTTTAGTGCATTTCAACTTTGCCGGGATTTGGACTTGGCTCACATAAATGCGCACCCGTATTAGGAATATAATATTATTAATCATGCCTAAAGTATCTACGTCGTCATTAACTTTCGGAAAGACCGTGAAATTCGCTAAACGGTCCTTCCGAATCTAGAGTTTTTATGTTGAAACTTATTTGGGGGCCCCGTGTGTTTTCATTTTTTGTAACGAAGCTCATCCCTTATTTTTAAAGGTCAATCCTATTCGTGCACTATATTTTCTATTTTTTTCTAATATAGGACTGTTTTTGTATTAATTTCAGACTATTAATATTGGAGTCCAGGCCATTATCCATTATTGGGCCCGGACTTTAGACTGCCTAACAGTTCTTAGTCAAATACAACTAGACCTCTGGAGCCCAACAAATATTTCTGTTCCTATTCGAAGGCATGAATGCCATTTCAATTCGATCCAGGCCTAATTTCTCGTAAATGCCCAAATCGTTCACATTTAAAGCAGGACAGGAACTAATTATCATTTTAGCAGCACTTATGAATATAAGTATTAATAGTTTAAACGCCAATTTGCATTTAGTCACTACCGATTTCAATATTTAACAATTAATTAAGAATTCTAACATAATAGTTTATATCAATGTTATTATTCTACATGGCAAAATTTGATATTCAAATCGTTATCATGACACTGGTTGCAGGATTATTTTTTGTCACTTTATTTTTAACTGAAGAAAATAGTATTCTAATTTTAACTAAGCATGCTTGAACTACTGTTATCAAATCGCAGAGTCTGAAAGAAAATTTGTAGCTAAATCATTTTTAAGTAAGGATAAACATTAATACAATAAACTACTTATACTTTTTGAATTAAATGATTCTGATTCAGAACTTCAACTAACAAAATAACTAAGTACTAATATTGCATGTCTAATTTCAGAGCATATATAAATCTAAGTGTAATATCTGTATTTTAGCCGGTTTTAGTTTTAGATTTAGGTGACCATTATAACTAACCTACTAGATACGTTTAATACAGTATTATCTACTACTACTTTAGTCTAAATCGAGTTTATATAGTCAAGTGCTTATTACAACCCATTCCTAAATGAATTACAAGAAATCTACAAATTATAACTATAAATATAAAAAAACGAAAATACAGCTTTAGCAAAATTAATCAACAATTTCATTCCTTCATCATGTTTCAATTACACCTTCAGGAGATAGTAGTGTATCTGATCAAATGAAAGAAAAACGATGAGTTCTAAAGGATGAAGGAGAATAGAAATCAGCAATAGCAGCAGCCAACTATCAACAACGAACAAGAGCAATTAACACAGCAAGTCTCTAAACTCAGTAGGCAACCAACAAATAACTCGAGCAAACAGAAATCTAAGCTAAGTTGAAGTAAACACAACAGAGGAACAACCAACAAAGACTCCAAAAATAGTACTCGAATTGTATGCTAAGTAGAAGACTAGTAGAGTTCTGAAATTTCAGAACTCTTTTGAGTGATTTTTCGACTATAAGATTGTATACCAGAAAATTGAACCCCTAATTATTAGAAGGTTGGAACTCTCCAACTGGGAACCCCTTTTTCAGGCTTGAAACAGCCTATTTATATAATAAATTTGGGAGGGAATTTTGAATTAGTTATTTCTATTTCCCACCCCAGCTCTTTTTCAATTAAATCAATTAAGTATAGCAGAATTCTAACGATAAATACACTTTAACCCCTGCTAGAAGGTTCTAGGCTATTCCTTATTATTCTATTGGGTGGATTTTACCTAGTTGCCCTCACTTGCTAAGGTTTATTACACATTTTCCTTTTAACTATGCCTAATCTACCCCTTATTGTTCAAGTATTTTCAGTAAAACCAAGTATTAAAGTCATTTATACCCTCATTACCTCTATGTAATCTACAGAAATACCAATTCTCTTTCCCTTTTTACCCTTTATAGTCAATGATATTTACCCGACCTCTCATTAGGTCTGCCAAGACTTGGGGTAATCATCATATTTAAAATATAACCCCCTGAGACTCGTTTTAAGTTTTTAGTCAGTTTCAAACTAGGTAACCTTTTCAGGATTAACCAATCTTACAAAGATAGCCACAAATAGACTTTACAAAGTCAAAGACCCACAATGTGTTGCAAATATAACCACAATAGACATTTTACACATATAACCTAAATGTGCATAAGCACTTAGAAGTTCAGAAGAAGCAAACATATAAATCACATTGCATATGTAGCTAGTTTTATGTAATCTTGCACAAATAGCCCTAATTACGACTAACTTTAAAATTAATAAGAACTCAGAGAGACAAATTGATAATGGTAGAATTCCAACTAATTAAAACCCTAGTCGAGACATGATCTATTGATCAATAACATAAAATAACCAATTAACATATGATTTACAGGTTGCCATATTCAGAACTAGGAATACTTAGTCAATTTCAGGCATGCACGTGTAATAAGCTTAGGTCTAATATGAACACAGAAGAGCAAAGTATAAAACAGAGGTCGATTCAGGATATTTAATCCATTTTAACATGGATAGGGATTTTCTAAATAGACCCATGTTTTAATCAGATAAGACCCCAAAAAGACACTGAACAGAAGCAGGTTTCAGGGTACTTAGCTTTAGGGTTTCATCTTTTTCCTTTCTTTTTACTTTTCTTTCTTTCTTTTCTTCTTCCTTTCTTTCTTTTTCTCTCTTCTTTTCTTGATTTCCCAGTGTCTCAGAGGCTTGGGGTCTTTTTGACTATAGATCTTCCAAACTGACTTTTGGAAGTCTGGTTTGGGTATGAGAGGGGTATTCTGAGACCATGTGTGAGGTTTTTGAAAGGTTTTGTTTTTGGGTGCTTACCGGAGTAGGGTTCCGGCGAGAAATTTTT
>JASVEL010007343.1:0-240404 GCA_032618575.1 Nicotiana noctiflora
CCGTGAGCCAGTTATTGGATCCCGCGAGGATCGTTATCATTGTCTTATCATATAGACATGCTAGTTTACTACTAGTCCGCAGCTATTTCTGTTATTATGCTAATTCCAATCTCCGGAACTTGATATTACTGTTTTCCAACTGAAAAATGATAAAAGAGTTTTCAAAAAACTACTTTTGAGCCTGCGAGGCTGTATCTGCATATTAGCTGACTAGTAGTGGATCGGGCTGCACGCCGCAGCGAGATATATGTTGGATCGGACTGCACGCCGCAGGAATATCTCTATGAGATGTGCTTGGGCTGTAGGAGCCCCTCCGGAGTCTGAACCCCCACACTGAGCACGGGTACCCAAAATTGGAGTCGGGCTACGCGCCGTAGCGGTCATATCATGCATTGCATTGCATTTAGCTACATCTGCTAGCTGTTATGCTATTTATTGGTATTTGTTGGTACAGGTACAGTGAAGATTGATTCTATGACAGGGTAGCTGATTATAACTTTACATAGTGCTTTATTGCGGATTTCTTATCTGCGCTGTCTTACCCTTGTTTATTACCACCGAGTCTGGCAGTACTCATTTTACTCCCTGCACCTTGTGTGCAGATCCAAGTACCTCTCAGCAGTGATCCAGTAGCTGTGCGAGGCGACGTTTGTGGATATTCGAGGTAGCTGCAGAGTCCGCAGGACCCGACATCCCTTCCTACTGTCTTTGGATTTTGTATTGACATTTCTTTCCGCACTTGGTATTTTGTAAACCCTTATACACTCATGTTCAGTAGAGGCTCATGACTCTTGACCCTTGGTCTATGGGAGTTGATGTATTATGGGACTTGGTTTTCCGTTTTCGTTACATGTATTGTTGTTATTTCGTGAATTAATTTGCTTAAATGGGTTAAAGAGAGCTTCTAGCTCCGTGGTTGATATGGATTGGTCAGGCTGGCTTAGCAATGTGCTGGGCGCCATCACGACCGGATTTGGGGTCGTGACAAGTTGGTGGGTTAAGTGATTACAAATTGTTAGCTAGATTTCTATTTGTTCAACTTCGTTCTTGTTGTAGTTAATTGATAGGATCCTCAATTAGCTGTGCCTATTTAGTGTGCATAACTTGGAAAAGAGTGTATATTTAGGTAATTTATTGAACAACACCACACCTAGATTATTGGAGGAATCTATAATTGTAGGCGTAAAGGTGGGGTTAGGAATAACGAAACCTTGGGTGCAATCTAAAGTGAACTGTTCAAATCAAAGCTAGCTAGGGTAGCTCGGAAGAGTGCAATAGTAAATTATTGTAATCCCTCGGGAGACAATTACGGTAAAAATAGTGTTCATGATTGATACAATAATATTGACAATTTGTATGAGCATCAACAGAAGGGATTCCATCAATAGGGGAAATCAATACCTTAGTCTTTCTCTTTATTCTTTACATCCCATTCAATTGTTTCATTCAAGTCTTTAGTTTCTTGCAAAAGTCAGTTAGTAGAAATCATCCACAAAAATATATTCAAAAGTTTGGGAAGCTAATTCAGGAGTATTATTGGATTTTGAAAATTGCAATTGATAGGTTAATTCTCCGTGGGATCGACTCTAGACTTAATAGACCGGATTATATTGACATCGACCATTGTTTGGGCGTGAATCAATGCACTTCCCCTAAAAATATTTTATGAGATCGCAAACACTAATTGCTCTACTCTACAATGCGAACACGTGCACACGTACACGAACTTGATGCTCGATCTACAGCAACCTACGCGAACACGAACCTATCTCAACCTTAAATATTTCCCTTATGCGATCACATCCCTCAGTTCGCGATTGCGAAGAATACAAGGTGCACCAGACATCAGCAGAACCAGCGTGAAGAATGAAGAAATTGTTTTTCCGAAATACGCCTGAGCCCTTCGAGACCCCGTTGAAATACCATAACCTAACACGGACCTACTCGAGGCCTAAAAACACACATAACAACATCGAAATTATGAATCAATCTTCAACTCGAAATCAATGAACTTTGAAGCTTCATACGTCCACAACCGATGCCAAAACCTATCAAATCACGTCAGATTGGCCTAAAATTTTACACACAAGTCACATTTAATATTTAGGACCTGCTCCAACTTTGGGAATTCAATTTTGACCCCAATATCAAAAAGTCCACACCCAGTCCAAAATCATCCAACGGAGCTAACGGAACCATCAAAATCTTATCCCAACTAAAATACTAAAAAGTGAAACTTGATCAGCTCTTCTAATTTAATGCTTCCTAATTTAGAATTATTCTTCCAAATTAATTCCGAATAACCTGCAATGCAAAATTGATGATTCACATAAGTCGCAATACATCATACAAAGCTACTTATGCTATAAACTATCGAGCAAAGTGCAAATGCTCAAAACGACCAGACGGATTGTTGCAATTCTACATCAAAAGTAAGTCAACACAACATGTGGTGTAAGATTTTGGAGATCTATTAGAACACTATTTGCTACGGTGAAGAGCCAATCCAACATCAAAGTGAAAAATGGCAACAAAATCTCCTTCAGGAAGGATAACAAGCTTAATGGAACTCTTCCCTGGTATGTATGCCTTAGCTCAACACCAACAAAAGATAATAGTTAAAATATGGACTCCTCAAGATTGTGATCTAATTTTTAGAAGAATGCTAAATAATTGAGAACTGACTAGACTGGGTGAGTTGTACAAGCAACTGGAAGTCTTCAAATGACTTTAGAATTGAGTAGATTCAGTATGGTGAAGGGCCATAATCGAGGCATCTATAAGGTCAATGCTGCCTACAAGATTTTGAATTGCACTATTCTACAGATTACTAACTGACCATGGAAGAATATTTGGAAAGTCAAGATACCGTGCTATCTTGTTTCACTTGATTACTAACAATGGAGGTAGTTCTGACCCAGGATAACCTCATAAATAGAGGGATTCCACTATGCTCTAGGTGATTTCTATGTGGAGAAACAACTAAGGGAGTTAGCCATTTATTTTTATATTGCAGGATTACAGATCAATTGTGGGATATATTTATTAATCTCAAAGGTGTCTCATGGACAATGCCCTCTAAGATTACTAAAGTGCTTGCTAGTTGGGATGAAGCTGGAACTGAATCTAAAAACAGGGATAGATAAAGGTTTGTCCCTGCATGTATATAGCAGACAATCCGAAAGGAGATGAACTCTAGATGATTTGAATATAGTAGCAATTCAGTGCAAAAGAACAAATTGAATTGTGTTCTTCTCTTTTATTTTTGGTGTAAATAGAAGTACCCAAAAGATATTGTACTAATCCTAGAAGCTTTTGAATTTTGCTAGGATTGTAGATATGTTATTATTTCCTTTTGTTATCTTTTAAATATGATTTCAGCAACCTATGTAGTGTTATATATTAATACACACAAATAATATTATCTCAATAAAAGAAGTGCTTTTGGAAAGAAACTATTTTTTATGTTTCTCAAAAATTATTTCTGCTTATACTAAAAAGTACTTTTTAAGAAAAAAATGTTCTTGGCTTTGGAGAAGTTCGACAAAATGGGCTATATGTCACCCACTAAAAAACACTTTTAAGCAGCAATTAGTGTTTGGTCAAAACTATTAAACCAAAGAGTCAAAGACAAATTTAGGGAGCACTTATGGGTTTATCCATTCTTTTGCCGAATCCGGAACCAAAGTATTGTTAAATTGAAAATTTGTATCGAAATAGGTTAAAAAAAAACATAAGTATATACAACGCCATAGTAAATGACGTTGAACATAACGGACGTTTATGTTCAACGCCATCTACTATGGCGTTGAACTAATCTGTCAGGTTCAACGCCATAGTAGGTGGCGTTGAACCCATTATTAAAACCCTACTCCCGTCTTCTTCCTCACACTTCTTCTTCTTCTTCTTCTTCAAATTAAAAAACACTTCGGTCCCCCCTCTCCCCCACGCGTCAGGCGACGAAAACAAAAAAAAAAAATTTTTTGGTCCCCCCGGGTTATACATATAAGTCCCGTTATGTCACGACCCGGATTTTCCCCCAACATCGGGATCGTGATGGCGCCTACTCGTGGTAGCTAGGCAATCCACTATATTCATACTATCTTGTTTTTAACACAATTGTAATTAAATAATTGCGGAATACTTTATCGAGATAGAAATAATTAAATACAAAGTAAAAAATCGTACTGACATCCTCTTCCCAAGACGTGGAGTCACCAACTCACGAACTACTATGGAATACTACACATAAAAGTCTGAAGGAAATATAACATAATTCTGTTTGTCTCGAAACAAAGAGACTACAACTAATAACATAAATAAAGAAAGAGACGCCGGGCCTGCGGACGTCTGCAAGCTACCTCGGTCTCAAATATGATTAGTTCCCACGCAATCTACTTACTGCTGCTGCTGCTCCTTGTCACACCTCCTTTTTACCGCACCCGCGAGAGCGTAAGGGAGTTTTTCCAATTAAAGGACAATCGAAACGGGATCAACTTTTTTAATTCAGAGTCGCCACTTGGAAAAATAATGGTGTCCCAAGTCACCGGTTTTAATCCCGAACCGAGGAAATTTATGACTCTATTTATAGTCTGCGAAACTAGAAACCTGGATAAGGAATTCCGTTAACCCGGAGAAGGTGTTAGGCACTCCCGGATTCCGTGGTTTTAGCACGGTCGCTCAACTGCAATTTTTGTTCCTTTCTGATTTCTTTATATATTTTATTTGTGTGCTCTTATATTCCGCTTTGATTTTTTAGAAGAATTGCGACGTCACGAAAACACATTTCGAGTCACACCGTAACCAGTACGCCTGTGACTTTAACGTATTTCGGTTTCGCCGGGAGTAAGATTTGGGTCACATAAATGCGCACCCGTATTTAGGAAAGTATTTTATTAAGTGCCTAAAGTAATTCCACATTTGTAATTTTGCGAGGGCCATGAAATTTAGCTAAATGGCACGCCTCGAATTCTAAGGATCAACACTAGACCAATTAAATGAGGGCCGTGCAATTTGTCATTTTTTGTTCGGCATAACACACATCGACCTAACAGATTGATAAATAATAAAATGCCAATTACCTTCACCTATATGTACTGTTATATCTTTCGGCCAGTTAATAAAACTATAGAATATTTAAGACCTTTATTTAAAAACTATAGATATCAATCCTTAGACCCTTTGTTCAGCATAATCCCAACCGTTAATGGAAAGTTCAATAACATAATCAGTTACATTTGCTTCTTTCTTTAATCTTGGTAAATAATGTTTCTCGTGTCCTTTGCAAATTCCAGCACAAGAACTAATTTAACTGTAATCTTTAAAGAGACAAAGGACAAGTACTAATCTCCACGTGCACCAACATATGGATAATTTTAGCAATTGTACAATAAACCACATTTAGGCTACAAGTATAAAATATACTCAAACCAAACGCAAACATATGCAACATATCAAATAGAGAGATTAAGGATAAAGAAAATCGTACCTTTATTGCTTAGTGTAAATGGGTTACAACAGCAATTATGAGCGCATAACTAAATCTCGATCGGAACAGAATCAATTGGCCCGGACAATGACAAACTCATACGGACCTCCAACCGGACGACACCCTAATGCTTGACTGAAATAGAAACTCCCTAGATGACGACCATCGACGACCTTAAAGCCGGTTCGTGGTGGTCGATGGCAACTGTGTTTGTTGACGAACGAAGGGACAGTAGGGTTTCAACATCTTAAACTCGCCAAAAAAAATGGACAGCGACAATGGTCGACGGACAGGTGAGGGATTGTCTGGTTGCTGGAACGAAGAAGGCGAGTATTTATTGTTCAATGAACTGCGTCGTAAGGCTGAACGTGAGCCAGCAGGGACGACGCAGTAACTGGTTGAAGAAGAGGAGAAGAAGGATGTTTTTTGGTGAGATTCAGCAGCGGCTATGGAGATGACGACCGATCGTCGATTGGTCTGGTTGGTTACAGTATTTCACGAAGAAGAAGAAGAGCTGAGGGGTCGTTTTTGGAGAGGTGACGGCTGGGAGCCTATTGGTTTCGTTTTCTTCCTCTTCTCATTGCCGTCCAGAGACCAAGAATGAAGCCGTTCAGTATTTTTTTCTTTCTACTGCTTCTTCCTCTTTCACTGAAGAAGAACCGTCCTCTTTTTACGTTCTTTTTCTTCTTTTGTATCTATCCGTGTCTCCCTCTTTAAAAATTTTTCTACTACTTTTAACTACCATTCCTTTTAAGAAGAATGGGCTCTCCTAGTCTTGTTCCAATGATGAGAATATAATAATCAATAAAAGAACAGAACTCCCAAAGCCACATGAATAAGAGACTCCAAAAAGAATCTCTCCACTTCCTTTTCTAAAGTCCAGCCGAAGATTGAGATATGGGCAAAAAATATGTATATTGAGTTTCTCTCCTTTTCTTTCACGTGATTCCCCTCATATGTCTTTTTGTCTTTTTCTTTTTTTGTTTTTATTCTCTTTTTTATTTTTTAATCATTCTCCCATCCCTCCCCCTTAGTGTAGTGTCGGGTTATTACGGGCTATGTCCGAAAATTATAAAACCGGGTAGTTTGAACCCGAATATTATTCTTCGCCCGGAACCGAGAATGATGTTATTTAATTGATCCTAGGTAACCAAAATAACTATAATACTCATAATTAAAATAAAACTATTTTTTTTTGTATTTTTCAAGTTTAAAATGGCTACGAAACATTAATAAAACTATATTTTTGTTATTTTTCATTTTTAGGTAAAAATAAAGTAAAAGAGTCAAATTTAGCTAAAATAGCTATATTAAAATTAAACTAAATATTTTACGCTGAAAAAATATAAAAAATCTCGGGGAGGGTCAAAAATCACGCGTTTACAGCTGCCCCTCTTTGACTGAAAACACAAAGAGTTTTCAGACAAAGAACGACTAGACAAGTGTTTTTGACCCGACCCTTATTCGGAGGGACTAAACTAAAAGAAGAGGAATGTGACCGAGCCCTTGTATCTGAGCTGCCTACATATCCTTGGCTATAAAGGAATCAGGCCACGTGTAGTTCGAAAGTGAGTGAAGAAGGGGTATACCGAGGTGGAGAGCCGGTCGAGGTGTCGTTCCGTCGAGGTTTCGTTCCATCGAGGTTCCGGTCCGTGGTCCTGCTATTACATCGAAAATCAAAACATGAGGAAGACTAACTAAGCCTATCAGCTACTAGTTACAAGATTCCTATCTATAAGTCTTCCGAAGCTTGATCTTGAGTATTGGTTGGTGCTTCATGCGGACTCTAAATTTGAACCATGATACTTGCTAGTTGCAGGTGCTGTTTTTCGGATCAAGACCGGGTATGCAGTGTTTGTGACCTCGGCCATGTCTTGAGCACACCACATCTTTCATCAACTTCTGCACTTGGATTAACTCCTTGCCTTTTTCATTGTGACTAACTTCTGTTGATCATCTCGGACTGTTGACTCGCATTCTGGTCGCCAGCTTCTTTTGTTGCTAACTTGCATTACACTCCAAAGTGAATTCCCTGACTTGTGATCTTCGAGCTATTCTCCTTCGAAGTCTGAATATATCTTTTCTGATCCTTGCCGCCTTCCTTTTGATTCATGCTGGGGATTTCCGTTACACTCTACCACTTTTCGATTGTTCACTATCCTTATCAAATCTTGAAAACTGAGACGTCGTTCTGCTTTTCTGGCGGGCTTCTGACTTTAACAACAAACTCTAATCATAAATTGCCATTCCATTCTTCAAGTGGGCACCTCATTACCAAAACTTGAAATGTATAGATCGACTGATTACCATCTCAGGAGAAAGATTCATCGGACTGAGATTTTGATGTCTTAGGAGAAAGATTCATCAGACTAAGATTTTGATATCTTAGGAGAAAGATTCATCAGACTAAGATTTTGACGCTAGGAGATAATTCCTCGGACTAGGTCTAAATTGTTGTGATCTCAGGAGAAAGATTCATCAGACTGAGATTTTGACGCTAGGAGATAATTCCTCGGACTAGGTCTAAATTGTTGTGATCTCAGGAGAAAGATTCATCAGACTGAGATTTTGATATCTTGGGAGAAAGATTCATCAGACTAAGATTTTGACGCTAGGAGATAATTCCTCAGACTAGGTCTAAATTGTTGTGATCTCAGAAGAAAGATTCATCAGACTAAGATTTTGACGCTAGGAGATAATTCCTCAGACTAGGTCTAAATTATTGTAATCTCAGGAGAAGGATTCATCAGACTGAGATTTTGATATCTTAGGAGAAAGATTCATCAGACTAAGATTTTGACGCTAGGAGATAATTTCCTCAGACTAGGTCTGAATTGATGCCTTACTTGAAATCTTCCAATTGTTGCTTCCTTCTTCTTGTTGCTTTCATCTAAAACCTCTAATTGTTGTTTTTCACTTCCTATTAAATTATCCTTAACTATAACTTCATAAACTAAATCGCCACTCCATTCTTCAGGCGGGCTCCCTGACTTCAACTACAACTCAAGACTAAATCGCCACTCCATTCTTCTGGAGAGTTTCTGACTTTATCGACAAACTCTAATCATAAATCGTCATTCCATTCTTCAGACGGGTACCTGACTTCTATTACAACTTTCGAAAATAAATCGCCACTACATTCTTCAGGCAGGCTCCCCGACTTCAACTATAACTTCAAAACTAAATCGCCACTCCATTCTTCAGGCGGGCTCCCTGACTTTAACTACAGCTCAATACTAAATCGCCACTCCATTCTTCAGGCAGGCTCCCTGACTTCAACTATAACTTCATAACTAAATCGCCACTCCATTCTTCAGGCGGGCTCCCTGACTTTAACTATAACTTCAAAATAAATCGCCACTCCATTCTTCAGGCGGGCTCCCTGACTTCAACTACGACTCACTAATTTCATCCCATCCTTATCGCCTTCCTTTGTTTCTTGTACCATTTTCTTCTTCCTGCATCGTCTCTTGGGCCATCCTTTCTTCTGAATTACCTTATTTCGGAATTGCTTTCCTCCTGGGTCATGTTATTTTCTCTTGACTGCCGGGGACATCTTTGAATTGATTACTTACCTGCTGGGGATAATGCTGCTGGGGAAATCTTCTTTATTTCCTCCTTTTCTACTTCCTTCAAAACCTATCTCCCGAAATCGCTGTGGATTGAAATGTCATCAGCTGGGGATTACCCTGTCTGGGGGGTCCCTTTTCCTTTTGCCTCTTTCCAAACCTCCTTCGGGACTCGCGTATTGCTCCTTTGAAAAACCTGTAGGATATAATGTTGCCGGGGAAAATCTCGAAATCAGTGTTTCATTTTTCCGAGAACTATTGGGGATGATACCGGCCTCTTGCCTTTCTGAATGCAAGCTTCCTCGTTTTGTCCTGTCTGCTGGGGGTATAATTTCCTATAATCACAGCTTGTTGTTTTCTTTCTTTCAAAGTTGCTGGGGATAACCGGGTTCAAAGATCATTTCCTCGCGTTATCCGGCTTCTTTCCCCAACCGGGTATTTGGTTTCGAGAAAATTTTCGCAACGGGAGAAAATTTTCTGCCCCAGTTTGAGAATCTTCTTCGTGGTATGCTTTTCTGCCAACAACCCCTCTTTTTCCTGTTTCAAATCAAAGAAAAATTGGTTAGTTTTAAAATGTGGTGGCTGGTTGTGGTGCTCCTGCTGGGGATGGTTCTCCTCCTCTTTCCCTGCTCTGCGTTTCATTATCAGAACTTGCTGGGGATATTATTATTTGATGATATTCATGCCGGGGATAGCTTTCTCCTTTCTTGCTTCCCCGCCTTCCTTGACGACTCTTTATTCGCGAACCTTTCCACGTGGTTTTCCACTGACCACCCGAATTCCTATAATAGTGACCCTTCGTGAAGACCTTGCATGTTTTACTGGTGAACCATTTTCTTTGTTCACCCTTGTCGCTGAAAATACCTTTCTGCTGGGGATATCTCCCCTTCTTTGGCGGCATACCTAAGGAATGGGCATTTCCCGACCTTTGAGTCTCATTGGCCTTAGCCTCGAGGTCATTAACCTTCATTGAGATATCCTTTTTCACACCGATCCACCCTTTTGTCGATTTCCTATTGCTGGGGAATATCCTTCTGGACACTGGCTTTGCGCTTAATCCCTCCTCACTTATACCACTTGGGTGTACCAATCAAATTCCGTCTTGCATAATTGGAAAGCTGATGGAAAATTTTGAAGTCATTTCTTACAAACAGACTCTATTGAGGAATTTTTTATGAAAGGAGAAAGATAAAAGGAAACAGAATAAAGACAAAAACGAGGATGACTCTCTAAAAAGAAAAATTATAAAATAACCCTATCAAACGTGGATACCAACTCTAATGGACATGACATGCACATATAGCCTACCATCCGTCGTTAAACCGCCTTTTGTAATCTTCTCCTGGGGCTTTCCTATCTCATTTCCAACCTTCGTTCGACTTGTAGTGCCCGAGGGGTTTTCACTATCAAGCCTCTCTCATTTCGGTTTTCTCTCAACTTTCATCGCCTTATGGTGCCTGTGAAGGTTTTCACCGCTAAGACTCTCTCATTTGTGTTACTTTTCCGCTGGGGATTGGCGGTGCTACTGCTAAGGTTCTCTCATATTTCTTCTGCTGCAGATCCGAGTCTTTTCTGATGGGAATCAGAGTGTTATGTTCTGATAAGACTTCTCTCATTTGCCTGACTTGGCCTCTTTTAAAGACTGATCGGAAGGTCTTTCTTTGGACCGTAATGTGGGATTCGGATAGGGCTAGAATGAAAGGGTATCAAAGGCTCAAACAAAATCAATTTTGGGTTCAAAATTTACAACCTTCGGACCTAACTTTATTTATAATCAACACAATTTTTCTTTGCCCCAGTTTTTTTTTTTTTTTTTTTTTGGGGATTTTTTTTTTGGGTTTTATTTACACTATGACCGAGTTGTGAAGCGCCTACGTATCCTCTTTGAGGAATCAGGTCAAACGTAGTTCCCAATTCCTCTTTTTCAAATTTCTTTTTTCATACATTTTTCTTTTTCTTTTCTTTATCTCTTTTTGTTGTTTTCTTTTTCTTTACTTTTTCTTTATCCTTTTCTTCTTTTGCCTTTCAAACTTGTGTTTCTAGTCTTTGCAACTAATTCCCGAAGGAGGGGTATGAAAGAATTTAAAATAAGGTTCAAAGGGTTGACGATGGATAAAGTGTTTAGATAGCAGAACAAAATGCCTTCGTCACTCCAATCTTCAAAACATGCCAAGTGTAAACAACACAATTAACATTCGTCATATCTTTAAAGCACAGTTGGACAACACTCTCATTATTGTGAATGACCCCACTTCGATTTGGCCATCTTGCCTTTAACTATTTTCTTTTTAGTTGCCCCGGTTTCACATGACTCGGGATCCAAATAATCTCAAATTATTTTTATTTCCTTTAAATGACCCGATCATCTTCCAATTGCTTCATGATTAACTTTTAGAATTAAGCCACAATTATGTGCGCGCATGTCGTGTCACTAGATTCGGCGTTTGAACACAAGACAAACCTAAAGGGTAAAAAGAACTAAACAAATAAAAATGACCGGAAGTAACAAAAGACCGAAAGTTTCATTAAACTAATGACGAAATGGTTCAATGACGAAACAAGCAAAACAAACTAGAGTACAGCCCTGAAACAAAACTGGGCAAGACCAAAGCAAACTGCTAGGACAAAAGAGTTTGACCACAAGATAACCCTGAAAATAACTCGGACAACAGAAATGACAACAAAACGAACCACCAAAGCTCCATCTAGCTGACCAAAAGATGGAGTGTCTTCCCAATTACCAAGCACAACATTTTAGCCACTAAGTTCTGCATCAATATTGCTGAGGCTTCCATCTGCTTCAACATTTTTAGCTTCAGTCAATATACCCCCAGAGGATTCGTGTGCTCCCTGTCATCGTCATTGATCACAATCAACCATCCTTTTTGAATCATTCTTTCTATTTCCTTTTTCAAGGTATGACAACTCTCAATATCGTGCCCTCTGACATTGGAATGGTATGCACATCGTGCGGTAGGATCGAAGCTTCTTGCACGTGGATCGGGAGTATATTCGGGGAGCGGTGTAATCAGGCCGACATGCTTTAACCTTTCAAACGGACTTGCATAGGATTCTCCGATAGGGGTAAGAGCCTTTTCTCGCTTCAGCAACCTCTCCTCCCTAAATGCCTTATTTGGCCTGAAACCTGACCCAGGGGGTTTCCGGTATGTTCGTGGGGGTTGGTAGGCTTTTTGTGGAGCTGGGTACCTGGAAGGTGAAGTACGATTTTGGGTGTCCCGGGGAGAGTAGTGGTGTTGGGGACGGGAGTAGCGTTGTGAAAACATAGCTGGGGGACGAGTAATTGAGCTACTCGAGTGGTTGGAAAAGTTGTGATAGGTGGGTATATATGGAGAGTGTGAGGGATCATCTGGCATCGGGTTCAGTGTACGGGTAAGGGCGGAGTCCAGGAAGCTAGGTGGTGGCGGGGTGGTGCTTTTCCATCCATCCACGCCCGATACATGTCAGCCACATGTTGTCTCAGCATTTTGACTTCTTCTACTAACCCGTGGTTCCGTTCAACCAGCTGTTGTCGGGTATCGGTATCAACCCACTCAGTCTTGAGATTATCTGCCATTGTCCTCCGACTTTGTCTTATAGGGAAGAGTTATTTTAGAACCACAACCAACCACCTTTCTGAAAATGGACACAACAAAACGAAGCCAGCATGTCAGCATTAAGGTATCCCGCTTATTGATCATTCTTCTTTTTTTTTTTCTATCTTTCTTTTCTTTTTCCCTTTTTGTGGTTTTTTCATTTTTCCTTTTTTTTTCTTTTGTAGTTTTTTTTTCATTTTTTTTTTGGTTATGGAAATGGTCGAATCCTATGTGGATTGCCTACGTATCATGACCCCGCATGAATCAGACCGAGCGTAGTTCTTGCAAATTAATGCAAGAAATAAAGAGATGTTTATTTGATTTTTTTTCTTTTCTTTGAAGGAAAATTATAGAAGCCGACTCCAACTATAAACTTGTGTAGGAGATTTCTACAAAAATAAGAATATTTTTGGTGTCAATTATGACTATTTCTACAAAATTGGCCACCTAATGGCTTATTTGACAAAACGACTATTTTTTGCAAAATTTATTTAAGAAAGATAAACTTGAAATTTTTTTTTTTTATCCTGTGGCTCATGGGGCATCGTTCGGCATCACCATAAACCGACACAAGACTATTTTTCATAAATTGGCCATGTAATGACTTATTTAAACAAAGTGGCTCTTTTTGCAAAATTTTATTTAAGAAGATGCAAATTCAAAATTTTTTATCCTGGGGCCTATGGGGCATCGTTCAGCACCGACACAGGCCAACACAAGACTGAGGAAGTTAAAATGCAAAAATGTGGCTATTTCAGCAAAATTCCGGCCATGTAATGGCTTATTTGATAAAGTGGTTATTTTTGTAAAGTTGAGTGATGACTCAAAACTTGATTTTGCGGATACGGCCTTTCGACATTTCCGCGAGGGAATATTTCAAGGCTATGCCCGCAAATTATTTGAAATGACTCAAAGTGGCTATTCTTGCAAAAATGGCCTTCCGGCGTCCTTTTGAGGGACATTCGGCTTATTTTAAGCAAGAATATCATCACCCGACTTATTTATAACAAAATAAAATATTTGACATTTTTTGGTTATTTTTGCAAAAGGGGTGTGAACCCGGACTTGATTTTGTGGCTATGGCCTTGCAACATTTCCACAAGGAATATTTCAAGGCTGTGCCCGCAAATTATTAAAAATGATTCAAAGTGGCTATTTTTGCAAAAACAACCTTCCGGCGTCCTTTCGGAACATTCGGCTATTTTCAAAAGCGGCATCACTTTGATTTATTGAAAACTACAATTCGACATTTTTTTTTTAAATTTTTTTTTTTGAAAAGGGGTGGTAAACTCAAACTTGATTTTGCGGATACGGCCTTTCAACATTTCCACATGGAATATTTCAAGGCCATTATTCAAAAAGAAAAGAAAAGTCTTCAAAGTGGCCATTTTTGCAAAAACAACCTTCCGGCGTCCTTTCGGAACATTCGGCTATTTTCAAAAACAGCAGCACTTTGATTTTATTGAAAACTAAAACTTTGACATTTTTTTTTTAATTTTTTGAAGGGGTGGTTGGACCCGATGAGGGTTGCCTACGTATCTCACCTAATGGCGAGAATCAAACCTGCGTAGTTCGGTCCGATTAGTTGACCAATTATTTTAACAAAATTGTTCCACCTATTTTTCAAATTTTCTTTTCAAACCTTCGACATTGTTTCGTCGACATTTCGATATTTTCTATTCTAAAATTTCCTCTCTTTTTGTTTTTCAGGAATTTAGCCCGTAATAATCTAGAACAAATAAATGCAACATAAAACATGCTCGGTCTTTTGATTACCGGGTGACCTGTCCTAGACGGACCCAACCCCTGTGTTGAGTCCCCTAAGTCAGATATGATGCAAATAAACGTCCTAAATCTGGGCTCCATATCGTGATGTTTTCGATGGTACTAGACCGTGTACCCGAGCAGACAACTCGGATTGAGGAGGGGGCTACGTACCGGGGACCCGCGGGATCGTCCGGCTTTGTAACTTATCCTCCCTCTTTTATTATTTTTGGTATTGACACTATCAGAAAAGGGGAGTCTCAACCAGTAAGCACATCCCCCGGGGGTAAGAAGAGAAGGGTTTTCGGCACAGTTTTATATACAGTTCACGCAATATCAAAGCGGTAAACATATAACAGTTTGTATATACAATGCAACTAGTATCAAAGCGGTAGACATGTAGCACATTAATCAAAACATATAATGAAATCAGGTATAGACAAAACAACAATTTAACTGAGCTCGAATTCTTAGACCCCGAACCGAAGTTCAGAGTATCGTCCCCAGTGGAGTCGCCAGAGCTGTCACACCTCCTTTTTACCGCACCCGCGAGAGCGTAAGGGAGTTTTTCCAATTAAAGGACAATCGAAACGGGATCAACTTTTTTAATTCAGAGTCGCCACTTGGAAAAATAATGGTGTCCCAAGTCACCGGTTTTAATCCCGAACCGAGGAAATTTATGACTCTGTATACAGTCTGCGAAACTAGAAACCTGGATAAGGAATTCTGTTAACCCGGGAGAAGGTGTTAGGCATTCCCGAGTTCCGTGGTTTTAGCACGGTCGCTCAACTGCAATTTTTGCTTTTATCCGATTTCTTTATATATTTTAATTATGTGCTTTTAATGTTCCGCTTTTAATTTTAGAAGAATTGCGACGTCACGAAAACACATTTCGAGTCACACCGTAACCAGTACGCCTGTGACTTTAACGTATTTCGGTTTCGCCGGGAGTAAGATTTGGGTCACATAAATGCGCACCCGTATTTAGGAAAGTATTTTATTAAGTGCCTAAAGTAATTCCACATTTGTAATTTTGCGAGGGCCATGAAATTTAGCTAAATGGCACGCCTCGAATACTAAGGATCAACACTAGACCAATTAAATGAGGGCCGTGCAATTTGTCATTTTTGTTCGGCATAACACACATCGACCTAACAGATTGATAAATAATAAAATGCCAATTACCTTCACCTATATGTACTGTTATATCTTTCGGCCAGTTAATAAAACTATAGAATATTTAAGACCTTTATTTAAAAACTATAGATATCAATCCTTAGACCCTTTGTTCAGCATAATCCCAACCGTTAATGGAAAGTTCAATAACATAATCAGTTACATTTGCTTCTTTCTTTAATCTTGGTAAATAATGTTTCTCGTGTCCTTTGCAAATTCCAGCACAAGAACTAATTTAACTGTAATCTTTAAAGAGACAAAGGACAAGTACTAATCTCCACGTGCACCAACATATGGATAATTTCAGCAATTGTACAATAAACCACATTTAGGCTACAAGTATAAAATATACTCAAACCAAACGCAAACATATGCAACATATCAAATAGAGAGATTAAGGATAAAGAAAATCGTACCTTTATTGCTTAGTGTAAATGGGTTACAACAGCAATTATGAGCGCATAACTAAATCTTGATCGGAACAGAATCAATTGGCCCGGACAATGACAAACTCATACGGACCTCCAACCGGACGACACCCTAATGCTTGACTGAAATAGAAACTCCCTAGATGACGACCATCGACGACCTTAAAGCCGGTTCGTGGTGGTCGATGGCAACTGTGTTTGTTGACGAACGAAGGGACAGTAGGGTTTCAACATCTTAAACTCGCCAAAAAAAATGGACAGCGACAATGGTCGACGGACAGGTGAGGGATTGTCTGGTTGCTGGAACGAAGAAGGCGAGTATTTATTGTTCAATGAACTGCGTCGTAAGGCTGAACGTGAGCCAGCAGGGACGACGCAGTAACTGGTTGAAGAAGAGGAGAAGAAGGATGTTTTTTGGTGAGATTCAGCAGCGGCTATGGAGATGACGACCGATCGTCGATTGGTCTGGTTGGTTACAGTATTTCACGAAGAAGAAGAAGAGCTGAGGGGTCGTTTTTGGAGAGGTGACGGCTGGGAGCCTATTGGTTTCGTTTTCTTCCTCTTCTCATTGCCGTCCAGAGACCAAGAATGAAGCCGTTCAGTGTTTTTTTCTTTCTACTGCTTCTTCCTCTTTCACTGAAGAAGAACCGTCCTCTTTTTACGTTCTTTTTCTTCTTTTGTATCTATCCGTGTCTCCCTCTTTAAAAATTTTTCTACTACTTTTAACTACCATTCCTTTTAAGAAGAATGGGCTCTCCTAGTCTTGTTCCAATGATGAGAATATAATAATCAATAAAAGAACAGAACTCCCAAAGCCACATGAATAAGAGACTCCAAAAAAGAATCTCTCCACTTCCTTTTCTAAAGTCCAGCCGAAGATTGAGATATGGGCAAAAAATATGTATATTGAGTTTCTCTCCTTTTCTTTCACGTGATTCCCCTCATATGTCTTTTTGTCTTTTTCTTTTTTGTTTTTATTCTCTTTTTTATTTTTTAATCATTCTCTCATCCCTCCCCCTTAGTGTAGTGTCGGGTTATTACGGGCTATGTCCGAAAATTATAAAACCGGGTAGTTTGAACCCGAATATTATTCTTCGCCCGGAACCGAGAATGATGTTATTTAATTGATCCTAGGTAACCAAAATAACTATAATACTCATAATTAAAATAAAACTATTTTTTTTGTATTTTTCAAGTTTAAAATGGCTACGAAACATTAATAAAACTATATTTTTGTTATTTTTCATTTTTAGGTAAAAATAAAGTAAAAGAGTCAAATTTAGCTAAAATAGCTATATTAAAATTAAACTAAATATTTTACGCTGAAAAAATAAAAAAAATCTCGGGGAGGGTCAAAAATCACGTGTTTACACTCCTGATCGTAACCTGGACCTGTGCAAAAACGCACAGAAGTGTAGCATCAGCACAACCGACCCCATGTGCTGCCTGGCCTATCCCGGCGAAGTAGTGACAAGCCTAGGACCAGACACTCACATAAACCTGTGCAATTCAGTATATATATATGTGTACCACAAAATAACAAGAAAAAATCAAGTAATAACACAATAAGGAATATCTTAAAGAATTCAACAATTAACCACAGTTAATAATTTCACAAAGAAAACAAAGTATAATGTAAACACGAATTATATCACTTCAAGAAATAGCAAGCAATTGCACGGCATCACCCTTCGTGCTTTTACTCTCAACCTCACCAAATAAACAAATAAAGTACACGGCATCACCCTTCGTGCTTTTACTCTCATCCTCACCAAACAAACAAATAAAGTACACGACATCACCCTTCGTGCTTTTACTCTCATCCTCACCAAACAAACAAATAAAGTACACGGCATCACCCTTCGTGCTTTTACTCTCATCCTCACATCCATAGTACGGCATGATCCTTCGTACATGGTTCAATAACAGGGCACGGCATGATCCTTCGTGCATAATCAATCAATAACAGGGCACGGCATGATCCTTCGTGCATAATCAATAAATAAACATGGCACGGCATCACCCTTCGTGCATTATCACTCTTCCTCACCCAAATAACAATCACAGTTAAGGGCATAGAAAGAAACAACAATTCATAAATCGTCCCATCAAGGGCAATCAATAATTATCTTCACAACAAGTCCCAACAAGGGAGAACAATAACGATTCACCTGTAATATATCTCAAAATATCATTTTCCAACGACTCACGGTCATACTAGACGCCAGTGTATGGATGCTCGTCACCATAGCCCATACACCGCACTCGATCACATAACACATAACACATAATCCTATTCCCTCAAGCTAAGATAGAACAAACACTTACCTCGAAAGTTTACGAACGATTCAATCCATAGCAATGCCTTTTCCTTTTGAATTTGACTCCAATCCAATCGTATCTATACACAATTGATTTAATATCATCAATTCTACTTAACAAACTAGTTCATATTGCTAAATATGGTTTTTACAACATTCTGCCCGGAATAGTAAAAACCGACCCCGGGCCCACATAATGGAAACTCAAGTTTCGAACCAAAACAAGTTCACCCAATCTTCTATGAGTTCAAATATACAATTTGTTCTTAAGTTCGACTCCAAAACGAGGTCTAAATCGCAAATTCTTTGAAAGCCCTAACTATACCCATTTCTCAAATTTTCAACCAATTTATACATGTTTAAGCCTAAGGATTTGATTGATGTTGATGAAAAATGAAGAAAACGAGTTAACAATACTTACCCAATGAACTTTGATGAAGAAATGCCTCAAAATCGCCTAAAATGTTGTGGAGAAGAGAGTTGAACAGAAATGGGATTTTTATCCCGTTTCTGTTCTGTTTTCTGTCTTAAATTCACTGGGCGAAAATTTACTCTATGCGATCGCAGGGCCTGTGATGCGATCGCATAGAAGGAAAATGGGGACAGCAAAATTACTCTATGCGATCGCGGAGGTCTTATGCGATCGCATAGAAGGAAATGGATGAACTGGAATTACTCTATGCGATCGCAGGGAATGGTACGCGATCGCATAGAAGGAAATTCTGGGCCTCAGTCTTACTCTATGCGATCGCGAAGGATAGTATGCGATCGCATAGGAGGAAAAGTGGAAGTTATGCGATCGCATGGGCTCTATTGCGATCGCACAGAAGGATTTTTGGGACCTCTAATCTTTCCTCTATGCGATCGCAGCCTCACCTATGCGATCGCATAGAAGAAAATCTCTGTGCAAAAATTGCAGAGTTTCTGCTGCAATTTCAAGTTCAAAACCATCCCGTTACCTATCCGAAACTCACCCGAGCCCTCGGGGATTCAAACCAAATATGCACACTAACTCAAAAACATCATACGAACTTGTTCGCGCGATCAAATCGCTAAAATAACATCAAAATCAATGAATTGAGCCTTAAAACTCAAGAATTCTTTAAAATTTCAAAATTTCCAAAATTTCCAATTTAAGGCCGAAACACGTCAAACGACGTCCGTTTTCAACCAAACTTTACAGGAAGCGCTTAACCAATATATATGACCTGTACCGGGCGTCGGAACCAAAATACGAGCCCGATACCAGTACCTTTTAATCAAAATTCAGTTTCATTTTCCTTAAACATTTTCGGAAAACAATTTAACAGAAAAATTCTTTTACCGGGGTTCTAGACCTCGGATTTCAATTCCGGACATATGCCCAAGTTCCATATTTTTCTACGGATTTTCTGAAATAATCAAATCACGGATCCGGGTCCGTTTACCAAAAATGTTGACCAAAGTCAACCATATCAATATTAATATCAAAATTCTTCTACTTTTTCACATATTTCACATATTTCAACATAAATATTTTTCAGCTTTGTGCCTGGACTGTGCACGCAAATCGAGGCAACATAGAATGAGGTTTTCAAGGCCTTCGAAGCTCGAAATGATTAATTAAATAAGTGATGACCCTTTGGGTCGTCACAATCTCCACCTCTAAAACAACCGTTCGTCCTCGAACGGACAAAAGAAAGAAGTACCCGAGTCGAGAAACAAATGTGGGTAGCGGCTCGCATATCGTACTCGGACTCCCGTGTCGATGCCTCAGGGAGGCCGACCTCTCCACCGAACACGTACGGAAGGATAACTCTTCGACCTCAATCGTCGAACCTCGCCGGTCTAGAATGGCTACCGGCTCCTCTTCGTAAGATAGATCATTGTCCAATTGGACAATACCTGTAGTCTAACACATGTGTGGGATCACCGTGGTATCTCCAAAGCATAGATACATGAAAAACTGGATGCACGGCTGATAAGCTAGGCGGCAAAGCTAATCCGTAAGCCACCCCTCCCACTCTGTCTAGAATCTCAAATGGACCAATATACCTAGGGCCGAGCTTGCCCTTCTTTCCGAACCTCATCACGCCCTTCATAGGCGACACCCGAAGCAATACTCGCTCACCAACCATGAAATCTACATCTCGCACCTTGCGATCCGCATAAGTCTTCTGCCTGGACTGAGCTGAACGCAATCTCTCCTGGATAGTCTTGACCTTGTCCAAGGCCTCCCGAACTAAGTCCGTACCCAACAACCGAGCCTCTCCCGGCTCAAACCATCCAACCGGTGATCGACATCGCCTACCATACAACGCCTCATACGGAGCCATCCGGATGCTAGATTGGTAGCCGTTATTGTAGGCGAACTCGCTAATGGTAGAAACCGATCCCACGAGCCTCCGAAATCAATAACACGAGCTCGAAGCATGTCCTCGAGAATCCGAATAGTCCTCTCGGACCGGCCATCCGTCCGAGGATGAAATGCCGTACTCAACCGAACCCGAGTGCCTAACTCTCGCCGGACCACTCTCCGTAACCGCGAGGTAAACTCGCGTTCCCCGATCGTAGATAATAGATATCGGCACCCCACGGAGACGAACAATCTCCCTAATGTAAACCTCCGCTAACCTCTCCGACGAGTAGGAGACAGACATTGGAATAAAGTGTGCTGATTTGGTCAACCTATCAACAATGACCCAAATAGCATCAAATTTCCTCCGAGTCAAAGGAAGTCCAAGTAACGAAGTCCATAGTGATCCGCTCCCATTTCCACTCGGGAATTTCAATCCTCCGGAATACACCACCAGGTCTCCGGTGCTCATATTTCACCTGCCGACAATTTAGACACCGAGCGACATACGCAACGATATCTTTCTTCATTCTCTGCGCCACCAATAGTGCTGTCGCAAGTCCTGATACATCTTCGAGGCACCTAGGTGAATAGAATACCGCGAACAGTGGGCCTCTGCTAAGATCAACTCTCGAATTCCTTCGACATTGGGCACACAAACTCGACCCTGCAATTTCAATACCCCATCATCATCTAGATTTACCTGTGTGGCACCTCCCCGTTGTACCGTATCTCTCAACTCACGCAAATGAGGATCATCAAATTGCCTCTCACGGATACGCTCTAATAAAGAAGAACGAGCGACCGTGCGGGCTAACACTCTGCTAGGCTCAGAAATGTCCAATCTCACGAACCGGTTGGCTAAGGCCTGGACATCTAGAGCTAATGGTCTCTGATTGACCGGAATATATGCAAGACTACCCATGCTCGCATACTTTCTACTCAATGCATCGGCCACCACATTGGCCTTACCTGGGTGATATAATATCGTAACATCATAGTCTTTTAGCAACTCTAACCATCTCCGCTGTCGTAGATTCAACTCCTTCGTTTTGAACAAATACTGTAAGCTTTTGTGATCAGTGTATACCTCACATGTCACACCATATAGATAATGCCTCCGGATCTTTAAGGCATGAACCACTGCTGCTAACTCAAGATCATGAACCGGATAATTCTTCTCATGTATCTTTAATCGCCTCGAAGCATAAGCGATAACCTTACCATCTCGCATCAATACCGCTCCAAGCCCCGTACGAGATGCGTCACAATAAACTCTATAAGGCCCTGTACTCGTAGGTAGTATCAACACCGGTGCCGTGGTCAAGGTCGTCTCGAGCTTCGAAAGCTCGCCTCACACTCCTCTCGACCACCGAAACCGAACACCCTTCCGGGTCAACTCGGTCATCTGGGCCGCAATGAAGAAAACCCTCTACAAAACGACGGTAGTAACCTCGCTAATCCAAAGAAACTCCGGATCTCGGTCACCGAAGCTGGTCGAGGCCAATTCTGGACTGCCTCAATCTTCTTCGGGTCTACCCGAATACCTTCCACGGATACAATGTGACCCAGAAATGCTACCGAACTCAGCCGAACTCACATTTAGAAAATTTGGCATATAGCCGGTTATCTTTCAGAGTCTAAAGAACCACTCTGAGGTGTTGCTCGTGCTCTTCCTGGCTGCGGGAGTACACCAGGATGTCATCTATGAAGACTATCACGAACAGATCTAAGTAAGGCCTGAATACCCGATTCATCAACTCCATGAATGCTGTTGGGGCATTGGTCAACCCGAAGGACATGACCAAGAACTCATAATGCCCATATCTAGAGCGAAAGGTTGTCTTAGGAATGTCAGCCGCCCTGATCTTCAGCTGATGGTAGCCTGACCTCAAGTCTATCTTAGAGAATACCCTCGCTCCCTGGAGCTGGTCAAACAAATCATCAATCCTCGGCAGTAGATATTTATTTTTGATAGTCACCTTGTTTAACTGCCGGTAATCCATACACATCCGCATCGAGCCATCCTTCTTCTTTACAAATAACACAGTGGCTCCCCAGGGGGAAACACTGGGCCTGATAAAGCCCTTCTTAAGAAGGTCCTGCAACTGATCTTTCAATTCTTTTAGTTCCGGCGGGGCCATACGATAGGGTGGAATAGAGATGGGCTGAGTACCCGGTGCCAGATCAATACAGAAATCAATATCCCTGTCGGGTGGCATGCCCGGCAGGTCTGAAGGAAAAACCTCAAGAAACTCCCGTGCAATAGGGACCGACTCAATGGAAGGAACTTCTGCGCTGGAATCACGAACATAAGCCAAATAAGCTAGACACCCTTCTCGACCATACGTCGAGCCTTAACATAAGAAATAACAGTGCGAACGGAGTGGCTTGAGGTTCCCTTCCACTCTAATCGAGGTGATTCCGACAAGGCTAAGGTGACAGTCTTAGCATGACAATCAAGAATAGCATGGTATGGGGACAACCAATCCATCCCCAATATGACATCAAAATCTACCATATCCAAGAGCAACAGATCAACACGGTCTCAAGACCCCCAAATATAACTACGCACGCACGATACACCCGATCGACTACAATAGATTCACCCACTGGCGTAGCCACATAAACCTGGAATATCCAGAGCATAGGCGGGCACGACCAAATACGGTGCGAAGTAGGAAGACACATAGGAATATGTAGATCCAGGGTCAAATAATACCGAAGCACCTCCGCCACACACAAGAATAGTACTCGTAATCACAGCATCCGATGCCTCCGCCTCGGCCCGGCCGGTAAAGCATAGAATCGGGATCCGCACCTCCCCTCCGAGCCGCGTCTCTAGGACGACCATCAACCGGCCGACCTCTACCTCTGGGCTGGCTGGTCTCCACCTCTACGGTCTCGACCTCCACCTCTATAATCTCTACCCCCGCCTCTCGCTGGCTGGGCAGGCTGAGGGTCAGCTGGGGCCTGAATCATAGGACGAGGACCCCGCTGCTGAGAGTTGCCCGCTGCTCGAGGGCAATACCTGATAAAATGACCTGGGTCACCACAACCGTAGCAACTCTTAGACTGATAGGGCTGCTGGCCCTGACGACCTGAATGGCCTCCACGAACACTCTGAAGAGGCTGAGCACTAATAGGAGACTGGTCTGAATAATACCCCCGAGAACCACGATCACCTGATCCACCCTGTGAAGCCTGAAGGGCGGAATGAAAAGGCCTGGAGGATTGGCCTCTATCAAAGGATTCTCTGCTACCAGAGGAAGAACCACCAAATCTACCCGAATGACGAGGCCTCTTATCTGAAGAATAACCGCCTCCCCTAGCAAGAGCCATCTCAACTCTGCGTGCTGCATTGGCTGCCTCCCGAAATGATATGTCACTCCCCACGCCCATAGCCATCTGGAGTCTAATCGGCTGATTAAGCCCATCTATAAATCTGCGGACCCTCTCCCGCTCCGTGGGAAGTATCACCACTGCATGACGAGCCAAGTCGATAAATCTCGTCTCATACTGTGTAACTGTCATAGTGCCCTGATGGAGGCGCTCAAACTACCTCCGAAGTACATCCCTCTGAGTAGCAGGGAGAAACTTCTCCATAAATAGTTCCGCAAACTGGTCCCATGATAAAGCTGGGGACCCTGCCGGTCGAGTCAAGCAATAATCTCTCCACCAAGTCTTGGCGGATCCTACAAGCCTGAAGGTACAGAAGTCAACTCCGTTTGTCTCCACGATCCCCATAGTCTTTAGAATCTCATGACAACTGAATAAGAAGTCCTGAGGATCCTCTGATACGGCTCCACTGAATGTAGTGGTAAATAGCTTGGAGAACCGATCAAGCCTCCATAACGAATCAGAAGTCATGGCCGCTCCATCACCGGCATGAGCTGTGGTACCTGACTGAGTGGCCACAGCTGGCTGAATTACTGGTGCCTGAGGCTGAGGAGCTACTGGCTCCGGAGTATGAGCAATAGGAGTCTGGGCCCCTCCTCCAGCCTGAGAAGTGGTTGGGGCAACTGATAATAAACCCGCTCTGGCAATGCTGTCCATGAATCCTGCTATTCTGATCAAGGCATCCCGGAGATCTGGGGTAATTAAAGCCTCTCCTGGGACCTGAGCTGGGCCCACTGGAGCTGCTGGAATCGGAACCTCCTCGTCAATCTCAATATGGGGCTCCACCTCTCGGGTAGCTGCCTGGGGCTGAGCTCTACCCCTACCATGACCTCTAATACAGCCTTGGCCCCTGCCCCTCACGGGAGCTGCCTGGGGCTCGGGCTGCTGGTCAGCGGACGAAGAAGTGCGTGTCCTTACCATCTGCGAAAGGACAGAATAGAAATTCAATCAGCAATTGAGGATCAAGTAGCACGACAAGAAAGAACAAATGAGAGACTTTTTCCTAACTCAATAGACTCTGGAGGACAAGTACAGACGTCTCCGTACCTACCTCTCAAACTCTACTAAGCTTGTTCGTGAGTCGTGAGACCTATGTAACCTAGAGCTCTGATACCAACTTGTCACGACCCGGATTTTCCCCCAACATCGGGATCGTGATGGCGCCTACTCGTGGTAGCTAGGCAAGCTACTATATTCATACTATCTTGTTTTTAACACAATTGTAATTAAATAATTGCGGAATACTTTATCGAGATAGAAATAATTAAATACAAAGTAAAAAATCGTACTGACATCCTCTACCCAAGACGTAGAGTCACCAACTCACGAACTACTATGGAATACTACACATAAAAGTCTGAAGGAAATATAACATAATTCTGTTTGTCTCGAAACAAAGAGACTACAGCTAATAACATAAATAAAGAAAGAGACGCCGGGCCTGCGGACGTCTGCAAGCTACCTCGGTCTCAAATATGATTAGTTCCCACGCAATCTACTTACTGCTGCTGCTGCTCCTGATCGTAACCTGGACCTGTGCAAAAACGCACAGAAGTGTAGCATCAGGCACAACCGACCCCATGTGCTGGTAAGTGCCTGGCCTATCCCGGCGAAGTAGTGACAAGCCTAGGACCAGACACTCACATAAACCTGTGCAATTCAGTATATATATATGTGTACCACAAAATAACAAGAAAAAATCAAGTAATAACACAATAAGGAATATCTTAAAGAATTCAACAATTAACCACAATTAATAATTTCACAAAGAAAACAAAGTATAATGTAAACACGAATTATATCACTTCAAGAAATAGCAAGCAATTGCACGGCATCACCCTTCGTGCTTTTACTCTCATCCTCACCAAATAAACAAATAAAGTACACGGCATCACCCTTCGTGCTTTTACTCTCATCCTCACCAAACAAACAAATAAAGTACACGGCATCACCCTTCGTGCTTTTACTCTCATCCTCACCAAACAAACAAATAAAGTACACGGCATCACCCTTCGTGCTTTTACTCTCATCCTCACATCCATAGTACGGCATGATCCTTCGTACATGGTTCAATAACAAGGCACGGCATGATCCTTCGTGCATAATCAATAACAGGGCACGACATGATCCTTTGTGCATAATCAATAAACATGGCACGGCATCACCCTTCGTGCATTATCACTCTTCCTCACCCAAATAACAATCACAGTTAAGGGCAGAGAAAGAAACAACAATTCATAAATCGTCCCATCAAGGGCAATCAATAATTATCTTCACAACAAGTCCCAACAAGGGAGAACAATAACGATTCACCTGTAATATATCTCAAAATATCATTTTCCAATGACTCACGGTCATACTAGACGCCAGTGTATGGATGCTCGTCACCACAACCCATACACCGCACTCGATCACATAACACATAACACATAATCCTATTCCCTCAAGCTAAGATAGAACAAACACTTACCTCGAAAGTTTACGAACGATTCAATCCGTAGCAATGCCTTTTCCTTTTGAATTTGACTCCAATCCAATCGTATCTATACACAATTGATTTAATATCATCAATTTTACTTAACAAACTAGTTCATATTGCTAAATATGGTTTTTACAACATTCTGCCCGGAATAGTAAAAACCGACCCCGGGCCCACATAATGGAAACTCAAGTTTCGAACCAAAACAAGTTCATCCAATCTTCTATGAGTTCAAATATACAATTTGTTCTTAAGTTCAACTCCAAAACGAGGTCTAAATCGCAAATTCTTTGAAAGCCCTAACTATACCCATTTCTCAAATTTTCAACCAATTTATACATGTTTAAGCCTAAGGATTTGATTGATGTTGATGAAAAATGAAGAAAACGAGTTAACAATACTTACCCAATGAACTTTGATGAAGAAATGCCTCAAAATCGCCTAAAATGTTGTGGAGAAGAGAGTTGAACAGAAATGGGATTTTTATCCCGTTTCTGTTCTGTTTTCTGTCTTAAATTCACTGGGCGAAAATTTACTCTATGCGATCGCAGGGCCTGTGATGCGATCGCATAGAAGAAAAATGGGGACAACAAAATTACTCTATGCGATCGCGGAGGTCTTATGCGATCGCATAGAAGGAAATGGATGAACTGAAATTACTCTATGCAATCGCAGGGAACGGTACGCGATCGCATAGAAGGAAATTCTGGGCCTCAGTCTTACTCTATGCGATCGCGAAGGATAGTATGCGATCGCATAGGAGGAAAAATGGAAGTTATGCGATCGCATGGGCTCTATTGCGATCGCACAGAAGGATTTTTGGGACCTCTAATCTTTGCTCTATGCGATCGCAGCCTCACCTATGCGATCGCATAGAAGAAAATCTATGTGCAAAAATTGCAGAGTTTCTGCTGCAATTTCAAGTTCAAAACCATCCCGTTACCTATCCGAAACTCACCCGAGCCCTCGGGGATTCAAACCAAATATGCACACTAACTCAAAAACATCATACGAACTTGTTCGCGCGATCAAATCGCTAAAATAACATCAAAATCAATGAATTGAGCCTTAAAACTCAAGAATTCTTTAAAATTTCAAAATTTCCAAAATTTCCAATTTAAGGCCGAAACACGTCAAACGACGTCCGTTTTCAACCAAACTTTACAGGAAGCGCTTAACCAATATATATGACTTGTACCGGGCGTCGGAACCAAAATACGAGCCCGATACCAGTATCTTTTAATCAAAATTCAGTTTCATTTTCCTTAAACATTTTCAGAAAACAATTTAACAGAAAAATTCTTTTACCGGGATTCTAGACCTCGGATTTCAATTCCGGACATATGCCCAAGTTCCATATTTTTCTACGGATTTTCTGAAATAGTCAAATCACGGATCCGGTCCGTTTACCAAAAATGTTGACCAAAGTCAACCATATCAATATTAATATCAAAATTCTTCTACTTTTTCACATATTTCACATATTTCAACATAAATATTTTTCAGATTTGTGCCCGGACTGTGCACGCAAATCGAGGCAACATAGAATGAGGTTTTCAATGCCTCAGAAGCTCGAAATGATTAATTAAATAAGTGATGACCCTTTTGGGTCGTCACACGTTATAGTTTTACGCTATTGGCTTCGTGGATAGACGAATTTGGAAGCTTTATATTAATATATTTCATCCGTAAAAAGGTATGTTTATACTACTATTTTTTAGTTTCCGAACTAGTTTGTATTTTAGATTACTTGTTAGTTTCCGAACTTGTTAGATTACTTGTTAGTTTCCGAACTTGTTATATTACTTGTTAGTTTTAGTTTTAGTTATTTTATGTTATTTTCCGAACTAGTTTATATTTTAGATTACTTGTTAGAAATGTTAGTTGGTTATTCATATTTGTGTCATTTATATTAGTTGTTAGTTGTAAAATAGAGACCTTTTTAGCGTAGTAAAACATAGACTCTTTTTAGGATAGGAAATTTTAGAGCCTTGTAGCGTAGTAATGTGTAGTATTTAGCTTGTAATTTTGATACATAAAATTAAGTTATTAAAAATTATTGAACCCGGGAGCTCAAAAATTATTGAACCCGGGAGCTAAAAAATTATCGAACCCGGGAGCTCAAAAACATCGAGCCCGGGAGCTCAAAAATATTTAATTTAAACAATTTAATTATTCTAAATGTATTTTATAATTATATGCGTAACATAGCTATTAATAATAGTTTGGTGTCGCTGGGTCTTAAAATTAAGTTATTAAAAATTATCGAATCCACAAAATTAATGTGTAGTATTTAGCTTGTAATTTTGATACACAAAATTAAGTTATTAAAAAATATCGAACCTGGGAGCTCAAAATTATTGAACCCGGGAGCTAAAAAATTATCGAACCCGGGAGCTCAAAAATATTTAATTTAAACAATTTAATTATTCTAAATGTATTTTATAATTATATGCATAACATAGCTATTAATAATAGTTTGGTGTCGCTAGGCCTTAAAATTGAGTTATTAAAAATTATCGAATCCGGGAGCTCAAAAATAACGATCCTGGGAGCTCAAAAATATTTAATTTAGACAATTCAATTATTCTAAATGTATTTAATAATTATATGCATACACATAGCTATTAATAATAGTTTGGTGCCGGGGAGCTTATAAATATCGAGCTGGGGAGCTTAAAAATATTTAATTTACACAATAAAATATTTAAAAATGTAACTTTAAATTAAAAAAAAATACATAGCTATTATCAGCAATTTATACAATTAAATTATTAAATGTGTAACTTTTACAAGTTATTAAATTTTTTAATTTTACAATCGACGACATGGATGCGCCCATACATCCTGGCCCTAGGAGCTTAGAGCTATTAGGCCTACAGCCGCAGCACCGATCAGAGTATATATGGGACGGACAGTTATTGAATGACACACTACGGGGTCGGCGGATCGATATATTGTGGGATTTCCTTAGTGCCCGAGATTTACATCCTAGAGTCGTCCATCACTTGGAGGTGATGGGATTCTACAGGATTATTCGGATTGGCGGGATACAACTGGATTACTCATTGATCACGGCCCTCATTGAGCGGTGGCGACCGGAGACGCACACCTTCCACCTTCCCATTGGCGAGGCCACTATTACGTTGCAGGACGTAGAGGTTTTATACGGCCTGCCAACCGATGGGTTACCTGTTCTTTTTCCTTCGGGCATGAGGCATTTCCCCCGCGAGATGTATTGGGATTTGCTAGAGATGCTGACAGGTTTGAGGCCGGAGGCCGTTGATCATAGGGCTGGGATCAGTCGGGTACCATTAACCCCTATTAGACAGCGTCTGGAGCAGCTCCACCCTCATATTACTGATGACTCAGAGGAGGAGGTTGTGAGCCACTACACTAGGTTGTTGCTGCTCTTTTTATTTGGGGGTGTCTTGTTCCCGAACACTTCGGGTAATCTTGTTAGCCTCCGGTTTCTCCACCACATTACACAGTTTGAGGATACAGCTACATACAGCTGGGGTGCTGCTGTCCTCGCATTCCTGTACAGGCAGATGTGTCGGGCTTCTATGGGCACACATAGAGATATCTGCGGCTTCCTACCCATTCTACAGGTGAGAACATATTCAATGAAAATATCTGCCCCCAGTTAAATCTACCTAAATATAGTTTATCTCACAGTATACAACAACTTTCTATGTTAGATTTGGGTTTGGGAGCGATTTGTGTAGCTCAGCCCACCTTTTCCACTGATACCAGCTGACGTCGCATTACCAGACCTTCCTTTAGCTGCTAGGTGGGTCATGCGGCGTGGATATACGCGGGGATTTGATACCCATCATAATCTTCCAGCCGTCAGGGATGTGTTAGACTTCCTAGAGGATGCACATGTAAAAATCTAACTAAACGTACCAGTTATTGTTTAAATTAGTGTTACGAATACTAACCATTTGTGTTGTTATTTGATAGTTCATCTGGACACCCTATAGTGAGGAGTTGCTAGCTACCCTCTCAGGATACTGTACTGTAGGCCGGGCTATTTGGAGGTCTTCTGTCCCTCTCACATGCCTAGATATAGTGGAGCCTCATGCCTCAGAGCGAGTTTATCGTCAGTTTGGCATGCTGCAGCCTATACCACCTCATCCTTCATGGCATCCCACACATTATGAGAGGGATGATCGTAGCAGGGTGGACGACACCTTTTTAGGCTGGCTCCAGACTCAGCTGGGCATTTGGGATAGCCGAGGTGATTTGATCCCACCTCCACAACACTATCCTATTACAGGGTATCTAGCATGGTATCGTACAGTGTCCCGTCTATTTGTCGGCAACCCAGTGCATCAGGTAGATGGGCGGTACGTCTCATACGCCGGGAGACACGAGGCTCTGGTAAGTTTTATGTTATATTTAATAATGTACATATAATGTTGTGAGTTAAACCTATTTTACATTATTTACTTTTGTGCAAGCCATTGGATTGCATACCGTCCACCGTATCGGGCGGGAGATGCAGGATTATGCGCACGATCCAGCGGCCATTATAGATTATGGTCGTCGATTCATGGCAGTGGCTGCCGAGACACTAGAGCGTGCCAGATCGGATCAGCGCTTGGCACAGGAGGCTGATTATGTTGATCCAGCCACATACCACCAGACGACCTGCTGCCCGACGACCAGGTGCTGCCCGGCGACCTCGTGCTGCCCGAGGAGGTGGTGTCCAGCAAGAGGCCGGTGATGCTCCCGATGATGATGTTGTTGCTGCTATGGCAGGAGGCATGCATGAGACGGACATTCCGTCTTACGGCCTTGGTATATACGCCACTGCAGGCCCTTCACAGATGACCCCACAGGGTCAATTATTGATCACGGGCTCTGATTTCCAAGCAGCGGATTGGGGTGCATACTACCCTGGCCCATCTACCACATCTGAGGGTGCACCGACCAGGGATATATCCAGTGGCCGCCGACTGAGTTTTGGGAGGTCTTCGCATGCTTAGGTATGAGTTTATTACTTCTGAACATGAAACTTCTTTTAACTATAACTTATTTTATTTATTACATTATAATAATCTCCTTGTTCAGGCTTCAGTTGACGATGCGGCAGATGACTACATACAGGATCCAGACACTATGATGGTAAGATAATAAAACTATTAATTATAAATTATTATGTGCTTTTATAAACTAATTTTTACTTTATTATGTAGTATTCTGCTGGACCTGACAGCACGACTGCTCCATGTCATCCTGAGCCACATCCACCTATTAGGAGGAAATTCGATGATGATGATCCCGATAGCGTACCTGGACGGGCGGGGATGCGCCTGAGGCCGACGGCTGCTTTGAAGCACACACATTGCGGGACACATACAAGATAGTTACTTTATATCTTGTATATGTTGTAAATAATATTTTTTGTAAAAATAATTTTTAATTAAATATATATATTAAATTTTTAGTTCATCATTTATTTTATTATTTCGTTTTTTAGTTCATCATTTATTTTATTATTTCGTTTATTGTTTAGTATTTAATTATTTCGTCTATTAATACATAATATTTAACTTAAACTTAAATTATTAGAACACAAACACAAACACAAACATAACTTAATAAGAATAAAAAACATACAAATGAACTAAACACATAGTAGAAATTATTTATTCCACACTTCCATTTACTCTACGCTCTAATCACTTAAATTATTTAAGCAATTGTTATTTAATATGACACTTAGCGGGCAATATAAATAAGTTCTTATAATTCACTCGGGGTGGTGAGAAATGTTGTAGAATTTAGGCCCGGATGGTGAGAAATGCTGTAAAATTTAGGCCAAGAGGTTATACAACGCCACCTATTCAGGCGTTGTACTGTTGCAGAATGTACAACGCCTGAATAGGTGGCGTTGTACATAAACTCCAATACACAACGCCACCTATTGTGGCGTTGTATACAAACGAAGCCGTTACCGTTAGTATACAACGCCACATAAAGTGGCGTTGAATATACATATGTTACATTTTTTTTAAAACACATAGAAACGTTCTTGTTTTTTAATTTAACAACACTTTGGTTCCGGATTCTTCTTTTGCCTATTTGAAGTATGCTATCAGTATTACACCGACCCCTGTCTACTCTTTTGACTTCTCATTGCCGACAAATAATCAACACGTTACGCGTAAGATTAGATCATTACAGCTCTTGAATATAGCTCTTTCTTTTCCTAATACTCTAGCTAGGGCACTAGAGTTAATAAGGTCTGGTTATCGTGGTGAAGTTTCCTGCCTTAGCAATGATTTTTGCTTAATGATATTAACATTTATCCACGTGAGGTACTTTTTACTTGGATTAGTCAAGATATCACATTCTCTGGCAATAAAAACGTGAAATTCTAATTCCATGAGCAAAAATAAATATAGTAAATAGATTCTCTTAAGCTTCTATTACCTCTTATGTTTGTTCGAGTAATAGTTATTCCAACTTGAGGTATCGAGTCTTTCTCCATTATTTGAATTGCATGAATTTGACATAAGTTCTTCACCTAATAGGCAAAGTTGGTGCTGTAATATACCCTACAAAAGTCTATCATATTTGATAGGACCCTGATGTAAAATGTGATTATAATGCGTTAAATAAAATTTCAGCAACAAACAGTAAGCATCGAAAAGGAAACTGAACTGTTTTAAATAAAACATAAGAAAATGCACTATAGAATTATTAATACAAAGTTGAAAAGAGAAAAAGATGAAAGAAGAGAAGAGACGGTCTTAAGTGTCAGCAGTCATAGCTCTCATTCCAAACGATAATCATAACTTATATACGTTCATCGTATAGTTAATGTTTACACCATTTTAAATAATTGTAAGTTATAATAGATTGTAAGTTATAATAGACAACCAGTCTTATATTTTACATTTATTAATTTTACTTATTACATAAAATAAATTTAACTATAATTTTTCAGGTAATATTTACACTAGGATTTAGCAACCAAAACAAGAATGAAGAATGAGGAAAGAAAAAGAATATATATATATATATATATATATATATATATATATATATAAAGTAAGTTAGCCGAGATTGCCTCCAAATGTATGGTGGAAGATCATTTGGTGGCATTTATTTGTGTCTGACTTAAGACACAAGTGACACATAAGGGCCCGACGTAATAACAAGAGGGGTTGGACAGAAAACAGATATATCGACACATGCATGCACATATAGTTGCTAAGATAGAAGGAAATGTAAGAAAGTGAGAGATGTATATCACCGAATCTTTGTCAATCCATTTGGTCGAAAAGTACTACTCTTAACCTCTCTCCCTCTCTTAGTTTCAAACTTAAAAGCAAATTAAAGAGAAGCAAATTATGACAATGAAAGGGAAGTTGAGATAATCAAATCCATTTTGTATTGTTGAATATCTCTCTCTAGAAAGGATTACATGAGTTGGGATAAATAAGGATATTATATGAGTTGGGTTAAATAAGGATATTACATGAGTCGGAATCTTTCATGGGATTAGTTATTTCACTTAATCTCACTATTTTGGTATAAAATTTATTCTATCTCTAGCTAATTAATACCCATAAGAATAAGTACAATCCCATATTTTATTTTTGAAATTACTATTCTTATATATCTCGGTAATCGAACAACCCTAATGATATACTATCATTATATTTTAACTTGTTATAATATAATAGTGTTTACCTCGAAAATACGAGTAACAATTAAATTTGATTAGTGGATACGATCTAGTTCAATACCAATTAATAATCAAGAAATATGAAGTAGAAATGAATGATAGAAGTGAATCAAACCTATGTTACTTAGCAGCAACGACCACGAGATAATAACCTCGAGGTGGCTTAGGGCAGTACACACAGTTAAGTGGAAAAATCAAAGTAAGAACAATTAAGCTAAGGGATAATTCTAATGAACAACATGCAAAAAGTAGAGAGTATATTTTTTGCTCAGTAAAAAAAGATGGTCTTACAAATGATTGAGGTCCCATTTATATAATAGGGGGGCCCTAAATAAGGAATATTTTCATTTTCAGTAGGGAATATTCTTGGTACAGGTATCTAACCATCCAGTATGAAATTGAACAATCTTATTCCGTGATTTGCGCTGTGACTTTGGGGACGTGGCAGCAATCTAGCTCGCTCTGGTACAAATCAATAACGGTACTATTTCGAGGTTGAGCACACTTGACATTTGTATTCCTCGAACTTCTGCCTCTGGCATTACTCTGTCTTCGAGCTTGAAACGGTCTACCGATTTCGCATTTGACCTATCCCGGACTCGAGCCTAGGTAAAAACCTTGAGCTTATACATCAGGGACATATGATTTTGACCGTATACAGATATTCCCCGTGTTTCTTGGAATAAGATGATAAGAAATAATTTGCACCTCGACCCCCTTGAGCTTCTCGTGATGATGTCACATTCGTGACGTAGGTGCTTGAAATGACCGGTAGTGTCGCGTCAGTGCTCTTCCCTAGAAAATCAAATGTGCGTCAGTGTTGGTTGGCCACTAGCGTCACCGATATGTCATCGCCTTTTAATAAATAGGAGGCTCTTCTGTTAAATGATGAACTGTACTTTTCTCATGCTCATATACCTATGATTTTTCCCATCTTGGTTTCTTCTTTAACCGTCCATTTCCATGGTCGAACATGCGAACACATCATATAGCAGCAACTTTAACTAAGGTTCCCTTTTTCAAAGCTTCGACTCGAAACAACGCGAGAGGGATGCCGAATCCTTCTTGCATTAGAAAATATGCGAACTTTACATCGCTGCTCATCTCTCTTAAATTTAACATGGTGTAGCACTTCATTCCTTTTGCTCTTTATGGAATGAGGTAGAACTATCGTCTACTAACTTTTGCATCCCATCCCGGAATAGTGTCCCAAGGATAAAAATTCTTGGATCTTGCTCGTGCATCTTGCAATCCTTTTGATTTTTCTTATGATAGTAGGTGAATCTACATCTTCTGGTCTTCCCTTGTAGTCATTTCTTTCGTTGCTCTTTTTCAACGGATTATGTCCCAGAATTTCAATGGAAGGCTCAATCCCTCATTTCTGGAATTATAGTTACATTCATCGATGGTTTTATGCCCCTAAATCTCTTCGGGCATTAGATATATTCAAAGATCAAAAGTGGAGTCCCTGGGGAGAAGGTTCCCAAAGATGATGTTCTCAAGGACGCGGCCTTAAAAAGTAGATTAGGCTCTTGGCCTTTGTTTCTTGTTTCTTTGTTCCTACGTGAATACCCTTCACGGATACAATAGTTATATTTTATAACCATCTCTTGTAAATATAAAAGGATCTCCTTGTCTTATTTTTGGCTCATGCGTTGAATTTTTGTTCCATATTTATCTGCGAAAAAATTCGATTGCATAACTTTGGTGACTGGCCAGAACATCGAATTCAGGAAATAATAAACCCTTAGGTTTCTAATCGATTAATATAATACCCTTCAAGCTTCTTGTTAATCCTCGATCTGATCTCATATCTATTTGATGCAAATTTGGAACAACAAGATTCCCGAGACCAGGTTAGATGAGAGCGCGGTCTCGAATTTGAAATAAAGTTAGCCCTTAGGCCTTTCAGTAGTCCTCGAGTGAGAGATTTCTCAAACTCGAATTGCTATTGGGTATGGTAAGAGAGCTAGCACTTACTCGCACTCAAAATAGGTCGATAAAAATGGATTAATCTTCGCCATCTTGATTCTGATGCCAATCTCATGACATTAGCAGCTGAAGTGACTGAAAGGTTGATTTTTGTGTAGTTCCCAAAGTCATTAATTGGAGGCTGTTGACGGTTGGCATTTTGGCTTCCTAGGTACGGTTAAATAACCTCTATAAATAGATAAATTTTATAAATTCTCAAACTTGATTCTCATATTGTTCTCAAATTCACTTTAGTCCTTCAATTTCTCTAAATTCATCCTTCTCTTCTACCTCACTATCAACACTCTCCATTTTCTTTGAATTTCCACCTCGTAATGGCTAAAACATTTAAAACGGTTCCCCAAAAAGCAAAAGCTTATTTATCTTCTCTACTAACCAAGAGCAAACCGATAGTGAACCCTCGTGTTAAAGAGTGTATCCCCCCTCCATGTAAAATAACATTCGATTTCAAAATCGAGAAACCTGTGTTGACACCAGGCCGATGCGAGCCCGTGTCTCGATATATTTTCTTGATAACCAAGGATGAGCTTGTACAAGTAAAGGAGGATTAGTGGTAGAAAAAAAGTTAGTGATTTCTTTCTCCGATGTGAACATCACAGCATATAAAGCGGGGTACTTGAGCGTTTATACCTACCCATTCTCGTTGGGACCTACATTTCCGGCTCAGAATCTCATAGATCCAGTTATACTTGTCTTTTGCCAATGGTACTGAGTGGTGCTTGGCCAGATCTACCCCTCATCTAGTGAGTGGTTTACTTGATCAGGTTTTTTTTAGCCAGGTCGAGGGGATGTCTTTTACCCTTGACCATCTGATCAGAGTATACCGTCCTAAACTTTATCGTGGTGGCCTGATAAAATTGCGATGCTGCTCCTTGAAATCTCTCTTTTGTAGTATTGATGAGAACAAAGACAAAGGGTGGATGAGCCAGTTTGTCCGAGTCACGACCTTTAATTTGATTCCTACTGATTGGATGTTGTTCCCCGAGGAGTGAAACATGAAACGTAAGTACATAGAAGGTTTATATCCTGTTTTCTTTACCTTTTCTCATCTTTATCCTTTTCCTCAATCTAACTCCTTTTCGATGGCACATTCACTGCTTGTTTTCCTGGTCGGGTCCCGAACCTCGAAGGTTAGGTCCGAAAGCTGGCTTCCACATCCTCTTATTCTAAGCATTGTTGGCGAGATTTGGTCAAGGTTTGATCGGAGGCCAAAAACCATGGTCAGTTCTCTCGTTTGTTTTCGTGTACTTCTCTTGTGGGATATTTACTTTGGTATAAGCCTTGGAGATGACGTATGTATACGGCCTACCTCGACTGATGAAGAAGAGGTTTTGAAGTATTAAAAAGAAAGAAAGAGAAAAATAGAGTCATCTATAAATACCTCGAAGCCTAAGAAAAGCGTGGCTCGAAGGTCCAAGGCTGATACGACAGCGTTATCTCCATAAACGGGCCAATGCCTTTGGGATTAGGAGGAAGAAAAAGATGATGACTGCCTATTGATAGCTCGTGAAAAAGAAAATGCCGGTGCTTCAAACTCCGTCGAGACGGTGAAGGTTGATGTGGGTCATTCAAGAGTCAAAGAAATCTTTGAGGGGAGTTCAAACAAAGTCCTCAAGCCATCGTGCAGAAAAAGGCACCTCGCCTAGGAGGCCATTTGCCGGCTTGATCCCGAGCCTCTTCAAATAAAAGAGAATGCCTCGAGTGGATCACTTGGGGTAATAAATTTGGATGATTCACCTCCTGATCCCGAATTCTCTGAGAGACAAATTCGAGATGCTCAGAATATGAGCTCTTCTGAAGTGGAAACAAACCATGAAGGGCATGAAATCTTTCGAGAATGCCTTGTACGCTTGAAGACGGCCCTGACCCAGATGCTTCTTTCATTTTTTATGAAGCTCTTAGACCCTTCAAACAAATGAGTTTTCTATTTTTATGCATGCGCCTTTGTTTTTATTGTTCTGAATCCATCTTTCCTACTTTTTTATGAAGGTTTTGGTGCTCCATAAAAAGGCATTTTCCAAGTCTCAAACTGATCTTGCTTGATGTGAGGGTGAGCTTATGAAGATTTTGAAAGAGAGGGACAATCTTACGACCCTCTAAGTTAAGAAGGAGATGGAGATCAATTAACAACAAGTTGAATTGACGCAGGCTTGCCAAGGAAGGGCCGAGTATGTTGAGAAGGTAATATAGCCTCTGATGGTCTACTATGTACTTGTTTGTTTTGATGACTAATACTTTTAATTTTGAAGTTTTATCAGCAGGTCGACTTGGTGGCGCAACTTTGGGAAGAGCTTAAGATGAAAGAGTCTGAGACCCTATGGTAGAGGCAAGGTATGGAAAATTTTGCTTCTGAGAAGGAAACTCTTCGAGATCAGTTGGCTTCACTTGAACGTCAATTTCAAAGTGTGAAGAGGGAGAGGCTAGCTCGTGACTGCGAAATTGGGGAGCTTAAAGCTAAACCTGTTGCCGAGTTGGCCAAGGCCAGATCTGACACTGAGCTAATTATGTCTTTGTGCCGAGGCAATGCTGAAGAAGCTAATGCTCGGGCCAAGGAGATTTCTTCTGTAGCTGAAGTTAAGTTATCAAGTGCACTTGATCATGCTAGGCGAAAATCCCGGAGGGTGACCCTCGAGGAGGAACATGCGTGCGTCTTCGATCTCTCAACCGATATTAAAAGGGCGAAGATTTTATAAGGAGAGGTTGCTGCTCTACTTTCTGATGCAGATGATTCTGTCAGTGGCTCCGAGAGAAGAAGAGACAAAGATGAAGTCCTCGAGGACGAGGCTCTCGAGATTGCGCCTGCAAAAGATGTGACTCTGAAGTAGTCTTTGGTTTCCTTATTTTGTTTTTGTGCAAATATCCTTTGTGTAAATATTCCTTGTAATCGTCCTTCGGGAATACAAGAGGAAATTTTTATCTCATTTTTACGTGTGCTGTATTTCATATTGTCTTTATTTATGGAATACTTCTTTTGCATAACTTGAATGATTGGTCCAAGAATTGGCTTAGACTAGGGAATAAACCCTTAAATCAATATAGATAGGTATAATAAACTTCTAACCAAGTTTAAATCGATCCAATGTAAACTCGAGATATCGTGATCCTTGAGCCCGAGTAGAGTGAGATGAAGTCTCGTACAATATGTTTTTGGGCCTTAAGCCTTTCGAAGTTGGCCCTTAGGCTCTTATGTATCAGCCCTTAGGCTCTTTAAGTTGGCATTTGTGTTCTTTTATATTGACCCTTAGGCTCTTTAAGTTTGGCCGATTCGGCCTCTTAGAATGGCTATATAATTTTTCCCTCATTTCAGCTAAAAGACTAAGTGAAAATTTGATTATGCCTTAGCATGTGTTTTGTGTACCCGTAGGTTATTGAATGTTCGACATAACGAACCTTATTGGTAATTTATTTGTATAAACATAATTGAATACCTCTTGAGGCATTTCTGAATTTCGATATTATCGAAGCCCTTGGATTTTTCGAGGGCTGAATTTATCGAGGCCCTCAGATTTTTTGGGGGCTAAATTTATCGAGGCCCTTCATATTCTGCTTTTGCCGAAGGTAGCATGATTTAACTGGGTTTTCAATGTTTGAAGGCTTTTAATTTATAGTGGAATTCAGACATCTCCGAGCCGCATTATTTTGGTTGTAGCCTTTATATGATCGTAGTCTTTAGTATGGTCGTAGCCTTCGGGTATGTCTCTTGGACTTGTTTCCCAATAACTTTTTGAAATTATTCGAAAAGTTAGTCCCCGAGTATATTGTTCTTAGACTTTAGTTTATCTCGAGGGGGTTCCCCTTTGAGGTCTTATAAGCCCGAGTTTTCGAAGGCACATACATACTGACTATTGATGACAATCCCCGAGTATTCGTGGGTGATTTTATGCTTTGTCTCTTGAGCCGTTTTTCGTAGGATGATGAGTGTAGAGTTCGTGTAATAGTAGACTTATTTGAGACATAAAGTATTTTTGATATTCACATACCACTTCTTCAAATGGTTGATACACGCATACATGCTTTGTTGTTGGGATTGACTATTATATGGACATGGTTCATCTTATTGTTTTGCCCATTACAAAGTTTCCTATCGAGGTCCTCATAGGCGTGAAGTATTTTCCTTGAAAATATAACTTCGGAGTTTGATACCCCCAGTATTCGAGGTTGATTAAAAAAGAAACATCGGATACTCTTGAGTTTCCTTATACAGCACATAGTTGTTGCCTTGTTAAAAACCTTACCGGTAAAACCCATTTGAGACAAAATCCGAGCCAAGGGAAAAAGAGTGTAATGTATGCTTTAAAACCTAAGGCCTTCATGTAAAAATGATGTCTTCAAGATTGCTCTCCTTTGAGAGCTTCCATCGTGTCGAGCCAGTAAGATCCTTTACCAACAACTCTCAGGGCTCGATACGGTCTTATCTTGTTATCTGTGATCATGATATCTTCAAAAGCCTCGACCTAGTCAGGGGTGATTTGACTCCCCGATTTGACACCATGAAGCCGAGAAACTCACCCGAGCCAACTCTGAAGGCACACTTCTCTGGGTTAAGCTTTATGTTACATTGCCTCAAAACATTGTTTGTTTCCTGCAAATGAATAGAAATGGTCCTCTGTGCATAGGGACTAACAAGTCATATCATCAATATAGGCTTTCGTTGTATTACTTGTTTGTTATTCGAACATCCTTTCAACTAGAGTTGGTACACAGTTTCTCGTACTGAGGACTCTCTTTTTGCTTCACTAGTTTAAACTTAGGATCGATGCTCAGCCTATGTGTGGTGATTTATAGAGGAATATCTATCGTAACTAAGAAACTAAATGAGTTTATTCTTGAGTACTGGAGTTAATCTCGTTACTAGGTTTATCTTTCTCTTGATCAGTTGATATTTTAGCATCAGGCTCCTCGGGAACAATGAAGGTTTGATGAGCAAGGAAGTTCCCTTCTTCACCTTCGATTACCTGCTATTCCACTCCCACCGAGGCTTCGAGCTGTGATTGCTACTTAGACGCCAACTTAATGTTGGAGCTTGATTTCTCCAAGACTAAGGGTTCTAGTATCGGTGACACCTCCTCGATTGCAAAGATATTTTTTGTAGCATGTTGTTCTCCGTGGATTGTTTTCACTCTTTCCTTTGTCAGGAATTTCATCATCTGGTGGAGAGTCGAAAACACTGCCCTCATGTTGTGTATCCATGGTCTCCCCACGAGTGTTGTATACCTTATGTCACCTTTGATGACATGGAACATTGTGTCTTGTATTATCTCGGCTACATTTACTAGCAAGATAATCTCTCCTTTTGTTGTTTCACTTGCCATCTTGAAGCCATTCAGCACCCAATATGCGGGTACAACCCGATCCTGCAGGCCAAGTTGTTTCAAGACCTTCAATCTGATTATGTTCGTTGAGCTACCTGGATCCACTAAAACATGTTTAGCTTGAAGTTTATTTAAAACAATAGAGATTAATAAGGCATTGTTTTGAGGTTGGGATATGTCTTCTACTTCCTCGTCGCAGAATGACACGACGTCATCGGGCTCATATCTCCAAGTTCGCTTTTCTCTTGTGATTGATACTTTGGTGTGCTTGAATATAGGACGCTGGGGGACATCGACTCCTCCAATGATCATGTGGATTACATGATTTGGTTTTTCTTGCTCGTTTTTCTTTGCATTTTTTTCCCTGAAGCGATTTTTGGCATGATTACTCAAAAAATTTTGAAGATGGCCCTCGTTGAATAATTGAGCTACCTCTTTCCTTACCTGCCGGTAATCTTCTATTGTATGATCGTGCGAACCATGATACTTGCATGTCTAGTTCGGGTTTCTTTGAGAAATATCAATTTGTATGGGCCTCGCCCACTTGGTATCTTTGATTTTTCCAATAGCCGACACGGCCCCTGATGCATCCACGCTAAAGTTTTACTCTGATAATATGGGAGCCTCCATGGGTTTGGTATGTTTATCGAACCTGCTCTTACTCATAATCCCCCGATAACTTTGCCCTCGATCGCTTCGAGGAATGCTGCGGCTTGGACCGTTATTCCTTCTATCGACATATGGATGATACTTTTCCTTATTCGCGTCCCTCGGGGGTTTGGCCATGAACCTATTATGATGGACTGCACCAGATGGGGAGCCTAATTGGTCGTGCTCAACCCTGATTATTGACTTGTAAAGGCTGTGCACATCTGACCACGTCATAGTTGGATACTCAATCAAGTTTTACTTTAATTATTGAGAAGCAATTGACCTTCACTTGTTTAAACCCTGCATGAAGGCCTTTACTGCCTAGTCATCAGAGACTGATGGCAGTGTCATTATTTCCATCTGAAACCTAGACACGAACTCCATTAGTATATCATTGTTCCTTTGTTTTATTTTGAAGATATCTGATTTCCTCATGGCCACCTTTATGGCCCCAGCGTGGGCTTTAACGAAGGCGTCCGCTAACATAGCAAATAAATCAATAGAGTTAGGAGTTAAGTTGTAATACCAAATCATAGCTCCTTTTGAGAGTGTTCCCCCAAACGTTTTCAACAACATTAACTCGATTTTATCATTATTCAGGTCATTTCCTTTGATCCCACAATTGTACGAAGTAATATGTCCATTAGTGTCCGTTATTCTGTGTACTTGAGTATGTAGGGCATGCAAACCTTTTGGGAATAGGCATCGGTGCCGCACTCTAGGGAATGCTTTTTCTATGATTTTTTGGCGTCTAAACCTTTCAAAATCGGAGGTTCCCTCGGTATCTCGTCTACACGAGAGTTATAGGTCTCCATATTTTATAATTGTCTCCAATTTTTTCTTCCCTAGACACAATCCTCTTAGTGAGTTCTTCTAGCATTTTCATAATCATGGGTCAGTCCCCGAGCCATTTTCATTAGATCTCTCTGGCGTTTTCTCAACACGTTGATTGTTTTTATGTTCAACTATGTTCGGGGTTTTATTTTGACTTTTGAGTTGAGCGATGGCGATTTGCTGAGCCTTCAACATCTCGAATATAATTTGGAGACTGACTCCCCCATCCCCAACTCCCGGTGTTCCGTGGTCTCTTGGTCGGGCTTTCGTGTGTGCATTCCCTACGGGGTCTATGCCTAAAGCCGTGTTTAGAGTATTACGCGAATTGATATCAAGTGTCTTCATATTTGGCGCTCCCTCAAGGTTTATGGGTGGAACACTGACCCCTATACCGTTATTTTCTCCAAGACCCTCATTGACATAAACAAGTGCGTTTTGTATGCTAGACATGTTCAAGACTGAGAATCAAAAAATCTTGACAAGAAAAAACTATAAAAGTGACATGTGTAACGAGAATCGATAAAGGAATATTCACTATTATCTTTATCCCCGCGGTGGGGCGCCAAACTATTTACCTAAAAAATACGTGTAACAATTAATTTTGATTAGTGATTTTAAAGATACTCCCTTCGTTTCAATTTATGTGAACCCATTTGACTGGGCACGGAGTTTACGAAAAGAGAGAAGAGTACTTTTGATCTTGTGGTGTAAAATGAGACACCTTTATTTTATGTGGCTATAAATTATTGCATAAAGGTAAATTGTTTCCAAATAAGGAAAGAGGTCATTCTTTTTGGCACGGACTAAAAAGGAAATAGGTTCACATAAATTGAAACGGAGAGAGTATGTGATTTAGTTCAATACCAATTAATAGTAAAGAAATGAAGTAGAAATGAAAGATAAAAGTGAATCAAACCAATATTACTTAGCAGTAGTGACCTCGAGACAATGACCTCGAGGTGGCGTAGGGCAATAAGAACAGTTAAGTGGGCAAAGCAAAGTAAGAACAATTAAGCTAAGGGACAATTCTGATGAACAACAGGCAAAAAGTAGAGAGTATATTCTTTGCTTAATAAAAAAAATTGGTCTCTTGGTCGGGCTTTCGTGTGTGCATTCCCTACGGGGTCTATGCCTAAAGCCGTGTTTAGAGTATTACGCGAATTGATATCAAGTGTCTTCATATTTGGCGCTCCCTCAAGGTTTATGGGTGGAACACTGACCCCTATACCGTTATTTTCTCCAAGACCCTCATTGACATAAACAAGTGCGTTTTGTATGCTAGACATGTTCAAGACTGAGAATCAAAAAATCTTGACAAGAAAAAACTATAAAAGTGACATGTGTAACGAGAATCGATAAAGGAATATTCACTATTATCTTTATCCCCGCGGTGGGGCGCCAAACTATTTACCTAAAAAATACGTGTAACAATTAATTTTGATTAGTGATTTTAAAGATACTCCCTTCGTTTCAATTTATGTGAACCCATTTGACTGGGCACGGAGTTTACGAAAAGAGAGAAGAGTACTTTTGATCTTGTGGTGTAAAATGAGACACCTTTATTTTATGTGGCTATAAATTATTGCATAAAGGTAAATTGTTTCCAAATAAGGAAAGAGGTCATTCTTTTTGGCACGGACTAAAAAGGAAATAGGTTCACATAAATTGAAACGGAGAGAGTATGTGATTTAGTTCAATACCAATTAATAGTAAAGAAATGAAGTAGAAATGAAAGATAAAAGTGAATCAAACCAATATTACTTAGCAGTAGTGACCTCGAGACAATGACCTCGAGGTGGCGTAGGGCAATAAGAACAGTTAAGTGGGCAAAGCAAAGTAAGAACAATTAAGCTAAGGGACAATTCTGATGAACAACAGGCAAAAAGTAGAGAGTATATTCTTTGCTTAATAAAAAAAATTGGTCTTACAAATTATTTGGGTCCCCTTTATATAATGGGGGAACCCTAAATAAGGAATATTTGCATTTTCAGTATGGAATATTCTTGGTACAGCTGTCTAACTGTCTAGTATGAAATTGCACAATCATATTCCGTGATTTGCGTCGTTACTTTGGGTATGTGGCAGGAATCCAGCTCGCTCTGGTACAATTCCATAACCGTACTATTTTGAGGTCAAGCACACTCGACGTCAGTATCCTCAAACTCCTGCCCTCCGAGCATTACACTCCGTCTTCGAGCTTGAAACTAGTCTACTGGTTTCACACTTAACCTCTCCCGGACTCGAGCCTAGGGCGGAACCTCGAGCTTCTACATCGATGGTGTATGATTTTGACCGTATACAAATAGTTACTTTATCATATTATCAATTTTATCAAAAGAGTTGATAATATGTGATTATCGATCTAATGAAGAATTTAATTATGTAAAAAAATACACTTTTAATGGATATAACTTGTTTTCTAGAAAACAATTGGCCTATCCTTTGCCTCCAATTACAAGCGGCGCCATTAGTCTTCTCTTATATATAGGAGTAGTTTCCAAGCTAATCACCTTCTACTCTTCCCCCTTCTCCCAAACAATACCACACCCCATTTTCTTTAGGAGTCCGGAACTGAAATAATGTTCAAAACAACAAAAAATACCAAAATAAACCAAAAAAAAAAAATACACAATTACCTATTTCGCAGTATAAAACTGCGAATTGCACTAACGGCCGTTAGTGCAATTCGCAGTTTTATACTGCGAAATAGGATTTTTTATTTTTTTTTTTAAAAAATGGCCGTGTTTTCAAGAGTGGCCTATTTCGCAGTATTGTACTGCGAAATAGGCTATTTTGCAGTACAATACTGCGAAATAGGCTGCAAATGGGCCCACTTTTTAATTAAAAATCATAATTCGTAGTTTTGTAGTGCGAATTTGATTCTCAAAATTTTCTTATTTATAGACGACTGAACTTCGTCAAAACTATATCAACACAAATTCGGTTTTTCTCTCTTCTCCTTATCAATCCATTATTTATAATGTCTCAAGTTGCCAAAATGAGGGTTTCATTGTATTGGGGGGTGAGGTTATTGTGGATAATAACTCAGTGAGGTATAGCTCTCCTCCAAAGTGTCATGTTAAATTGCCGCTTAATATGCAATACAATACTTTGGTATCGTTGTTACGTAAAAAAATGAGTGAGCGGAGGCGTTCGGTTAGCATTAAAGTAATCGGAAGATTTCCTTATTCAGTGACTCCGCATGGGTTTGCTTATTATTCGGAGTTTAACATTGACGATGATGAAAGTCTTAGAGATTTTTTGCGGGTTCCGGACGAATATAGAGAATACATTGTAATAAAATTATTAGAAATGTATGTCAAGGTTGAAGACCTTAGTAGTAATGAGGGAGTGCGTATAATTGATAACCCACATTCATCGGATGGTTATTTTGGAGGAGCATTAGGCGGACAGGTTGGAGATGGAAGAGGTTCTCTTGATTTGAATTTGTCACCACAGGCGAATGAGGAGCCAGAAAATAATGTTACTACTTCGTATAATGAAGAAGACGACCGGTAAACTTAAATTTAGTGAAATCTTTTTCTTTATGTTTTATTTGGATTTGTATTTATAGTTGTAATTTTCATAGGGTGTATCGTCCGGAATTGAATTTGACAAATTATGACCACGTCCCTAGTTGGAATTTGCAAAAATCTGCAGTATTGGAGCACGGTGGTCCCTCTGGTAGTTATCAGCAACCTCAAGAAAGCCAGCATGAGACTTCAAGACAATACGAGTTGTAAGTATAGTGATGTAGTGATATGTACATTTAAATTTCAAGAAAATACTATTAGGATACTTAAATTTTTATTGGTTATATGCAGTGAAAACGAGCTTCTAGAAGCTCCTGGACTAACAAAGTTGCCCGTACACGATGTTTTTACTCGTGACTTAGCAGATGCGCAGAGTCAGGAGGATGATAGTGATTACGATAACAATGCGGATGAGTCTGGTGATGAGACACCCTTCCGTGAGGAGGGTGATGATGTGGAGGATGACGATGAGGAGGAGGAAGTGAATGTGGAGCCTGATTTGACTAGGGAGCATGTTCCTCCTCCTCCCCCGGTCTGTCGAAGAGTGTATGAATCCCACGTGCCTTTTCATGAGAGAAATATTCCATACCTGGATAATTTGCCTGCCATGCCTAATGTTGATGCATTGACAAGGGGTTATGATGAATTACGATCGAAGATGTGGGATGAATGTAGACCAGGTGTTGTTACAAAAGGCATGTATTTCCCTGACAAAGCTCGCCTAGTTAGGGCTGTAAAAATCTATACCATAAGGGAGTCTCGTGAGATGACGATAACTGAGTCAACTAGGGATAAATACAAGGCTGTATGTCGCAGGTGGTTCTTGGGTTGTCATTGGATGCTTCGTGCTACAAAGAAAAAATCTGGTTTGTGGAAAATTGGTAAATTTATTAGCGATCATAGATGTGAAATGGACACATTCAATGAGAACCACTTCAACCTGGATGTTGACTTGATTTCTCTTGTCTTGGTTCCATTTTTGGAAGTGTCTATTAGATTTAAGATTAAAGAGTGTATTACAGCTGTCCACAAGGAGTATGGTTGTACTATAAGTAAAAGAAAGGCATATCTCGATCGCAAACGTGCCTTTGAACTAATTTATGGCGACTGGGATAAGTCCTTTTCAAATCTTCCCAGGTACATGGCTGCACTGCAACAATTTAACCCCGGTACTATTGTTGAATGGAGGCGCGAGCGAAGTCCTGGCAGGCCGGAATTTATATTCAACTATGTATTTTGGTCATTTAAACCAGCAATAGATGGTTTTGTGCATTGTCGTCCTGTAATTTCCGTAGACGGTACTCATGTCTATGGAAAGTATGATATTAAGCTTTTGATTGCAGTTGCTATAGATGCCAATGGCCAAATATTTCCACTTGCTTTTGCCATTTGTGCGAACGAAAGTGAAGAGACGTGGACGCAATTCTTGAACCACTTGAAGCAACACGTTGTGAAACAGCGTTCAGGTATTTGTCTAATTTTTGATCGCCATGGTGGTATTTTAAGTTCTGTACGTCACTTGGCTGAATGGCAGGCACCGCATGCATACCACCGTTACTGTGTGAGGCACCTAAAGGCCAATTTTCAAAAGAGATTTCCTGACAAGGCGTTGCATGACTTAATGTGGATGGCTGCAACTGAGCACCAACTATGTAAATTCAATAGGTGCATGGAAGCAATCCGGCAGTTGGAACCACGAGCCTATAGTTGGTTGATGCAACATGACACTCAAATGTGGACATTGCATGCTGATGGTGGCATACGATGGGGAGCCCTCACCACGAATGTGTCGGAGTCATTTAATGGCTTGTTGAAATCTGCCCGTGGACTGCCTGTCACTGCCATGGTCCGCATGACTTTCAAACAGAGTGCAGACAGATTTGTTGAAAGGCATGCAGCTGCATCGTCATTGTTGGATAGAGGTGTTGAATTTATGCCAAAACCCATGGAAAGATTCGAAAAGTACAGAAGCGAGCACAGTGGCATTCTTATCTTCAGTACGACAATGAACAAGGTGTTTTCGAAGTTAAGACAGGTAATCGTGCACACCGTGGGAATAATGTACACACGGTGAATGAAAGTAGAAGGTTATGTTCGTGTGGGAATGGACCATCTACCACATGCCGTGCCCACATGCATTGAAGTGCTTTCAACAAGTTGGCTATGGGGCAACAAACTACATTGATAGGCACTACAGTGTTGCAGCATACGTAGACACGTATAGTGGGAAGTTGCATCCTTTAGGTGCTGAGCATTATTGGTCGACGGAACCTTTTAAGTTGGTATGTAACAAGGAGTACTTGCGCAAGTTGAGAGTACAAAAGAGAACACGTATACCAAACCAAATGGATGTTTGGTGAGTCTGTTTATGCACGTAAATGTAGCATATGCTCCCAAACTGGACATGACCGCCGTAAATGTCCTTCAGGTGCAAGTTCGTCCAATGTACCCAACTATCAACCATAACATTAGTTCCTTATTTTTGTATTATTAGTTGTAATATATGTATGTAGTACCTTTTGTGCATTTGAAATAAAATTATTCTTCAAATTACGTATGTTGTTGTAATTTTCTTAATGTGATGTTGTGCACTTTTAAATAGTGTATAATAATACGAAAAGTGAAGTTATGAACAGTATGTGAATAGTCATATCTATGTCATTTCGTCCATGTAATTCGTAGATCAATACTACAAATATAAATTTGTCCTTTTATTTGAAAAAACCTTAAAATTATGTGATTTTTAGTGCCTAGTAATTCGTAGTTCAATACTACGAAATGTAATTCGTAGTTCAATACTACGAAATGTAATTCGTAGTTCAATACTACGAAATGTAATTCGTAGTTCAATACTACGAAATGTAAAGTTGTCACTTCTTACGAAAAAGCTGCATTTTTTTGTAATTCGTACTTTACAAAAAGTTGTCACTTCTTACGAAAAAGCTGCATTTTTTTGTAATTCGTAGTTTAATACTACGAAATGCAAATCGTAGTATTATATAACGATTTATGTTTATGTTGCCTATAAATACGGGGCTCATTACCGTCATTACATGTGCTTAAAATCTTACAAAGCGCAAATATTTCTTGCGAACGTTTCATATTTTCAAAGTGTGTTACTGTGCAATATTTTAAATGGCTCAATATGGAACACCAGTGTGTTACTGTGGAAAAAAATGTGTGCAACAAACATGTTGGGAAGGTGATGATGTTGGACGCCACTACTGGATGTGCATGAACCGGATGGATTGCTACAAAAATCCGAATGAGCCAATGTGTGAGTTCAATGAATGGGCTGAGGAACAGTGTCTCCAAGCAAACTACAGAGAACGAATGCTTAATCTGCATAATATGTGGTTAGCGCAAGCAGAAAGCAACTACAATAGCAATATAAGAAGGATACAACTCAGGGACGAGGTGAGGGAAGAAAAAAATAAAAAACTGAGAGCAGAATGGAAATTGGCATCAGCTATGGGAGAAAACCAAAAAATAAACAGGAAATTGCGGAGCTTAAGGCGAGAGTAAAAGAGTTAGAAGACGAACAAGAACGACTGCTAGAACAATTTAAGTGGCTAGAACGCAGAATAAATGGAAGCTCATAGAACGTCCACTTGATTTTACTCTCGTTTAAGTGTCATTTCATTTTAACTGTAATAGTATGTTTGTGTTTGTATTGAACAATTTTAAGTTTTATGGGAATATTATGTTGTAAGTTTTATTGGAATGTTATGTTTGTGTTCTATTTTATATATAGATATTTGGCTCATTGTTCTATTTATTGCTTTAGTTATATTTGAATTGGAAGTGTTGTTTATAGATATTTGGCTCATTGTTCTATTTATTGCTTTAGTTATATTTGAATTGGAAGTGTTGTTTCTACTATTAATGCTATGTTTGTATGTATACATTAATGAAATCAAAAAATATTTATTTATTCAGAATAAATATTATTTACACAAGTGTATATACATAATGAAATCAATGAGTGCCGCATGCTTTGTGCCTCAAATTTGCTTGCTGGCCTAAGCCGCATCCCTTGTCGGTCTGGCACACTATCTGGATCATCACTGTCAAGCCGCCTCTTTTATAGGAGGATGTGCAGCGGCATCTACAGCACAACTTGCAGGGTCGGAGGAATAGGCCGTTGGGCCGGCACGAACCTATAAAAAATAAGTAATGTTAGATAAAATATGAGAGGTATTTAAATTATTATGGTTAACAAATTATTTCTCTCACAATGGTCTCGTCGAGGTCCTGCGTATATTCATCGATGGTCAGCTCATCATCGCATGTAGTATGGTCAACCATGGTCTGAGATGAAGACTGCATAAAAACAGATGTAATGAATTTATTGCATCGAAAGTAAAATAATGTAGAATTGAAAAACAAAAGTAATACAAACATACCGCATCAAATGCAAGGGACGATGTATAACTCAACCTACGACCGCCATCCACGTCACGGGTCGGCCGATGCTCAGCTGCAGTAGATGTGCCAGCGAAGTACTCGTGTACATCCCCGTCAAAGGTACCCATAATCTGCAATGGTCCGGATGGGGTCATCTGTGTCGCTGGCAATGACAACTGAAGGTCGTATGAGGGCATACTGCTGCCAGGGTCGTATGAGGGCATGTTGCTGGAAGGGTCACCTGGATGCGTCATAAAACCCCGCTGCATGCTGCTGGAAGGGTCAGCTGGATAGGTCATAAAATCCCGCTGCATGCTGCTGGAAGGGTCAGCTGGATGAGGCACATAACCCTCCTGCTCATCTCCAAACCCCCCAGCTCCAAACCCTGCAGGTGGGTCGACCGGCTCCTCAACACCCCCTCGCCGTGCACGTCGTCGTCGTCCCCTGCGAGCCCCAGCCCCTGCACGGGGGACTGGCCTACCCCTCCGGTACGCGTCTGCATCCATATAATCGGGCTCATCATCTAACCTATTGCCCTCCCTCGCCTCTTCCAGTCCCATACGACACATCTGGGCAACCATCTGTGCAAAGTCAACCAGTCCAGGGTTGTCTTCAGACTGCTGGGTATCGACACTAGCCTGGTAGACCCGGTGAAACCAACTAACCTGCGAAATAAGTCAATTAGTAAGTAAATTACTCTATGCCATAATTATATGATATTAATAAGTCAAAATAACATACCAGTGACTCGTGTCGTCCGGCATACGGTCTGTACCGGCCGTCAACCATGTGGATGGGGTTCCCGACATACTTCCGGGTGTGACGTCTGTACCAGGCCTCATAAATCGCAATACTAGCCTCCTGGTACGGTGTCGGCGGTGGCGGGATGCGCTGAGCTCGCTCCTCCCAATGGACTACCTGGTCACGCAGCCACGCTACATAATCCCGGCTCATGTTGTGACGGTCGTCACGCTGATAATGAGTAGGGTCCCAGGAGGGATCACTCGGTACCGGCTGATGACGACCAAACTGACGAAGCACACGCTCCGTCGCATGATACTCAACAAATTCCCAGAATATCAATGGGACGGAGCTGCTCCATATGAGCCGGTCTGCCGAGCAAATAGCAGGCAGGTGCGCAAGTAGCTCATCAGTGTACGGCATCCAGATGAACTACAACAAATAACAATAAATTAGTATGCAAGGTACAACTACATTTAAAACAACCAACTTTATGTAAATGTTTACCTGTCCAGTATGCAACATATCCAACTGATCCCTAATAAGGGGGAGATTGTGGTGCACATCCACTCCTCGGTAATTCCCCCGCCGGAGAATCCATCTCACAGCTAGCGGGAGGGGCGGATAGTCCTGTGCCGACAGAGGTGGCTGTAGTGGCATGATACGCTGCCACGCCCAAACCTAACAAAAAATATTGATGTAAATTATCAGTCATTTTAAAATATATAATTTGTGCTTAATTAATTTTGAAAGTATTTTTCACCTGCAGTAGTGGCAAAAAACCACCAATATCAATAGTTGCACCGATGCTAGCCCGGCACATGCTCCTGTAGAGATACGCCAGAACAGCAGCTGCCCAACTGTACTGATGCACCTGCTCCATATCCTCCGGAGGCTGGAGAAACCGCATCGATATCTTGTTCCCCGACGTGTTGGGAAACAAGACACACCCAAATAGCATGAGTAATGCCATCCGAGTGAAACGGATAATCCACAGCTCCTCTGTCTCCTGCGTGAACTGTGGATGCAACTCCGCCATGAAATCTCTAATGACGGATATCTGGAGACCACTACCACCAACGTTGCCCTCCGGGTGCAAACCTGTCATCCGTGCCATCGCATCCGCCAGTTGTGCCTTGCGATGGCTTGGTCCATGACTAGTATCCTCGGACTCTCGGATTCGGTAAACGCAATGGGCAACTGGGTCTTCATTGGCTCCTATCTGCCCAAAGAATGCCCCTTACGAATGACGGCCGTGCTCGTCTTCGACTTGGCCGTGCCCTTTTGGGTCTGCCATGCTCATGCGATGCCGGCGTCAATGAGGAATGCTACCTGGTTGATCCTGCCAGTAGTCATATGGTTGTCTCAAAGATTAAGCCATGCATGTGTAAGTATGAACAAATTCAGACTGTGAAACTGCGAATGGCTCATTAAATCAGTTATAGTTTGTTTGATGGTATCTACTACTCGGATAACCGTAGTAATTCTAGAGCTAATACGTGCAACAAACCCCGACTTCCGGAAGGGATGCATTTATTAGATAAAAGGTCGACGCGGGCTTTGCCCGTTGCTGCGATGATTCATGATAACTCGACGGATCGCACGGCCATCGTGCCGGCGACGCATCATTCAAATTTCCGCCCTATCAACTTTCGATGGTAGGATAGTGGCCTACCATGGTGGTGACGGGTGACGGAGAATTAGGGTTAACAAATTATTTCTCTCACAATGGTCTCGTCGAGGTCCTGCGTATATTCATCGATGGTCAGCTCATCATCGCATGTAGTATGGTCAACCATGGTCTGAGATGAAGACTGCATAAAAACAGATGTAATGAATTTATTGCATCAAAAGTAAAATAATGTAGAATTGAAAAACAAAAGTAATACAAACATACCGCATCAAATGCAGGGGACGATGTATAACTCAACCTACGACCGCCATCCACGTCACGGGTCGGCCGATGCTCACCTGCAGTAGATGTGCCAGCGAAGTACTCATGTACATCCCCGTCAAAGGTACCCATAATCTACAATGGTCCGGATGGGGTCATCTGTGTCGCTGGCAATGACAACCGAAGGTCGTATGAGGGCATACTGCTGCCAGGGTCGTATGAGGGCATGCTGCTGGAAGGGTCATGGATGCGTCATAAAACCCCGCTGCATGCTGCTGGAAGGGTCAGCTGGATAGGTCATAAAATCCCGCTGCATGCTGCTGGAAGGGTCAGCTGGATGAGGCACATAACCCTCCTGCTCATCTCCAAAATCCCCAGCTCCGAACCCTGCAAGTGGGTCGACCGGCTCCTCAACGCCCCCTTGCCGGCCACCTCCTCGTCATCCCCTGCGACCCCTAGCCCCTGCACGGGGGACTGGCCTACCCCTCCGGTACGCGTCTGGAGCCACATAATCGGGCTCATCATCTAACCTATTGCCCTCCCTCGCCTCTTCCAGTCCCATACGACACATCTGGGCAACCATCTGTGCAAAGTCAACCAGTCCAGGGTTGTCTTCAGATTGCTGGGTATCTACACTAGCCTGGTAGACCCGGTGAAACCAACTAACCTGTGAAATAAGTCAATTAGTAAGTAAATTACTCTATGCCATAATTATATGATATTAATAAGTCAAAATAACATACCAGTGACTCGTGTCGTCCGGCATACGGTCTGTACCGGCCGTCAAGCATGTGGATGGGGTTCCCGACATACTTCCGGTGTTACGTCTGTACCAGGCCTCATAAATCGCAATACTAGCCTCCTGGTACGGTGTCGGCGGTGGCGGGATGCGTTGAGCTCGCTCCTCCCAATGGACTACCTGGTCACGCAGCCACGCTGCGTAATCCCGGCTCGTGTTGTGACGGTCGTCACGCTGATAATGAATAGGGTCCCAGGAGGGATCACTCGGTACCGGCTGATGACGACCAAACCGACGAAGCACACGCTCCGTCGCATGATACTCAACAAATTCCCAGAATATCAATGGGACGGAGATGCTCCATATGAGCCGGTCTGCCGAGCAAATAGCAGGTAGGTGCGCAAGTAGCTCATCAGTGTACGGCATCCAGATGAACTACAACAAATAACAATAAATTAGTATGCAAGGTACAACTACATTTAAAACAACCAACTTTATGTAAATGTTTACCTGTCAAGTATGCAACATATCCAACTGATCCCTAATAAGGGGGAGATTGTGGTGCACATCCACTCCTCGGTAATTCCCCCGCCGGAGAATCCATCTCACAGCTAGCGGGAGGGGCGGATAGTCCTGTGCCGGCAGAGGTGGCTGTAGTGGCATGATACGCTGCCACGCCCAAACCTAACAAAAAATATTGATGTAAATTATGAGTCATTTTAAAATATATAATTTGTGCTTAATTAATTTTGAAAGTATTTTTCACATGCAGGAGTGGCAAAAAACCACCAATATCAGTAGCTGCACCGATGCTAGCCCGGCACATGCTCCTGTAGAGATACTCCAGAACAGCAGCTGCCCAACTGTACTGATGCACCTGCTCCATATCCTCTAGAGGCTGGAGAAACCGCATCGATATCTTGTTTCCCGACGTGTTGGGAAACAAGACACACCCAAATAGCATGAGTAATGCCATCCGAGTGAAACGGATAATCCACAGCTCCTCTGTCTCCTGCGTGAACTGTGGATGCAACTCCGCCATGAAATCTCTAATGACGGATATCTGGAGACCACACAGATCGTCCGGCCTCCTGGGGCGTATAGTCTGAAGAGCTAGATGGCCGTGCCAAATAGACTCAGATCTATGGTCACCCTGCAGTACTAATAATCCTGCTGCCAAAGGTCCAGGGTGTGCAAGTTGACGAGATGCCATGTCGTGTACTATAAATAAGAAAAATTAATTATTACATAGAAAAATTTTATATTTTCATAATTTTGTTAACTTAATTAATTAAATTACGTATAATTTAATATAACGGTTGTTTAAAGGTTCCAGGCTTGATTTTTGAGGCCCGGGACCACATATTAATGATTAATTATTATAAATCTCAATTTTAATATTTTCATAATTTTGTTAACTTTATTAATTAAATTACGTATAATTTAATATAACGGGTTTTTAAAGGTTCCAGGCTTGATTTTTGAGGCCCGGGACCACATATTAATGATTAATTATTATAAATCTCAATTTTAATATTTTCATAATTTTGTTAACTTAATTAATTAAATTACGTATAATTTAATATAACGGTTGTTTAAAGGTTCCAGGCTTGATTTTTGAGGCCCGGGACCACATATTAATGATTAATTATTATAAATCTCAATTTTAATATTTTCATAATTTTGTTAACTTTATTAATTAAATTACGTATAATTTAATATAACGGGTTTTTAAAGGTTCCAGGCTTGATTTTTGAGGCCCGGGACCACATATTAATGATTAATTATTATAAATCTCAATTTTAATATTTTCATAATTTTGTTAACTTAATTAATTAAATTACGTATAATTTAATATAACGGTTGTTTAAAGGTTCCAGGCTTGATTTTTGAGGCCCGGGACCACATATTAATGATTAATTATTATAAATCTCAATTTTAATATTTTCATAATTTTGTTAACTTAATTAATTAAATTACGTATAATTTAATATAACGGTTGTTTAAAGGTTCCAGGCTTGATTTTTGAGGCCCGGGACCACATATTAATGATTAATTATTATAAATCTCAATTTTAATATTTTCATAATTTTGTTAACTTAATTAATTAAATTACGTATAATTTAATATAACGGTTGTTTAAAGGTTCCAGGCTTGATTTTTGAGGCCCGGGACCACATATTAATGATTAATTATTCTAAATCTCAATTTTAATATTTTCATAATTTTGTTAACTTAATTAATTAAATTACGTATAATTTCATATAACGGTTGTTTAAAGGTTCCAGGCTTGATTTTTGAGGCCCGGGACCACATATTAATGATTAATTATTATAAATCTCAATTTTAATATTTTCATAATTTTGTTAACTTAATTAATTAAATTACGTATAATTTCATATAACGGTTGTTTAAAGGTTCCGGGCTTGATTTTTGAGGCCCGGGACCACATATTAATGATTAATTATTATAAATCTCAATTTTAATATTTTCATAATTTTGTTAACTTAATTAATTAAATTACGTATAATTTCATATAACGGTTGTTTAAAGGTTCCAGGCTTGATTTTTGAGGCCCGGGACCACATATTAATGATTAATTATTCAAAATCTCAATTTTAATATTTTCATACTAAAAGACTACGCTAAAATTAAATAAGGCTCTACGCTATAAGGCTCTACGCTAACAGGCTCTACGCTAACAGGCTCTACGCTAACAGGCTCTACGCTAACAAGCTCTACGCTAACATGATATACAATAACATATTAATGTAATACTAAAACAATAAATATACCAACATTAACATATTTTCTAATAAATTATAAAATAAAATTTATTCAAATACCTCAAATTAAAGTTGTAAAACTGAAATTTTGTTACCGAATTCGTGTCCAACAGTATCTTCGGGTGGGCCCCACTTATATTGCACTTGAAGGGGACGGGTGGGACTTCGAAATCAAAATTTTGGCAAAAATTTGAAGGGAATTTGAGGGGGGCCGAGGAATTTGAAAAAATTTGAAGTTTGAGAGTGGAGGAGAGGAAGGAAGGGGCGGGCGGATATAGCAAGAGTAGGCATTTCGCAGTTTTATATTGCGAAATGCAATTCGCAGTACAAAACTGCGAATTGCATTTCGCAGTATAAAACTGCGAAATGCCTTATTTTTAAAAAAAAAAAATTTTTTTATTCATTAACTGTAACGGCCTATTTTTCTAAAAAAAAAAAAAATTTTTAATACATTTCGCAGTATAAAACTGCGAAATGTACAAACGGACGTTTGTACATTTCGCAGTTTTATACTGCGAAATGGTTAATTATGTATTTTTTTTTTTTTTTGGTTTATTTTGGTATTTTTTGTGTTTTTGAACATTATTTCGGTTCTCCACCCTTTTCTTTAGTATTAGTAAGATTATTATTTTATCTTAATTTACTCTTTGAAGGAAAACTACAATACCTCTTTTCTCTCTCAAATATCTCTCTCTATCTATTTTTCTTTCTGATTTCTTCTTCATTGTTTATGTTATTGTATTTCCAATTGCCCCTACATAGTTGATACATCCAATCATCTCTTTCATTTCTTGGTATATATATAGAGAGAGCTCAAAATCCGTAAGGCTAAACGTTTATATTTTTAAATGAAATTAGGGGAATTTGTAGAAGAAAACAAAAACCATTCTACTAATTATATTACTACCAGTATGTTTGCTAAGCTTGATCATGCCCAAAATTTCCACCACCAACTGCCACCTCAGCCAATATCCACCGTACCAACAGCACCTTCCTCCTCCGCCAACGACGGTGCCACGATTGAAGTTGTCCGCCGTCCACGTGGCCGTCCTCCTGGTTCCAAGAATAAACTTAAACATGCAACTTTCATTATAAAAACACGTGACGATCATGTAGAAAAACCCTCCATGAGTCCTTATATTCTTGAAATTCCAACTGGGGTTGATATAATCGATTCTATTTTTTGTTTCTGCGAAAAACGAAACATGGGTCTTTGTGTTCTTAACGGTTCAGGGATGGTCACAAATGTTACTCTTAAGCAGCCTTCAAATACTGCTGCTTCTACTGTTACGTTCCATGGCACGTTTAATATTCTATCCATTTCAGCTACAATTGTTCTAGAGAATTCCAGTTTACCTAATGGGTTTACTATTTCGTTAGCAGGACCACAAGGTCAAGTGGTGGGTGGGGCTGTTATTGGCCCACTTTTGTCGGCAGGGACTGTATATTTGATTGCAGCTACGTTTAATAATCCTTGTTACCATAAGTTCCCGGCGGAGGATGATGACGGCGGTCAGTCGCCACTGGTGGCGGTGTCTGGCGGAGGAGATAATGGGCATCCACCAGATCAGTCTTGTTACACTTCTAATCAATTGCCATCAGATATAATATGGGCACCTACGGCTAGACAACCACCACCACCTTACTGATTAATCTTGAGGATATACATATAAGATTTTTTCTTTTTTTTTTGGATTGATCTCATGGCACTGTGTAATAAAAGGACTTTGATTTTCTTGTTTTGCTAATGCTTAGTTTTGATTTATTTGTTGACTTTAGTTTTTTTACGTTTAATTAATGTACCGGGCTAAGAAATTTTGGTGTTTGTTTTGTTGGTAGAATGAAAAGCGCACTTCGACCCCAATTTAATTCTGCTAAGCATTGGCCATCGTTCTCTTGGATTGATGTAACATTGATTGATTGAGCATAAAGTTTTAAATGGAAATAAAAGAGTTCAAAATTTGTTGTCATAACAATTATGTGGATACAAAACATATGATAACATTTGTTTAGATATAAGAACTTGTTATTAAACTTAAATAAGAAGTCTAAGTTAAATTATATTCAAATATAAATAATTGTCATACTAAATGAAACGAACTAAAATAGAAATTCTGTTGCATAAATTAAAATGGAAGTACATATTTTACATAACTATTCATATATGCAACAAGTTAAAATTTAATTTTTCATGTATATACTATATATTGACTTTATATTTTGATATTTCCTAATAAAAATTCGAGCTTCGCGATTGATTCTATTTATTGATATATTGTTTAGGTTGTTTTGGTATATATATGCAGTTGATGTGTTTATATGAACGTTGATCTTAAGGGGTTTGGTTGGTTGGAAATGAGATGGAATGACATTGCTTTAAAGTTGGAGATCATAGTCTTTGACTGTGCTGATTCTGACTGATGATAAGGGATGGAGAAATTTCTGTTTTCAGGCATTTACTTTACAGTTTTACAGAAACTGCAGCAACAACAAGTGGCTGAAGATGATGTTGACTTTTTCCTTAATGGTTTCTGTAGATAAAAGTGAAGATCTAGTAATGCTGGAGTGCACCGGAATCAGATATATGTGTTATGTTATATTTCTCTGAATGACTCCATTTTATTTTATGTGACTTAGTTTAATTGGCGTATAAGTATTTTAATAATGCAAAATATGTTTAGTTTGTTGCTACTTGCAAGAAGGTACTTCAGAAAAGGTGTTCCATTTCTTATTATCTTTTATCAAGTAATCGAATGACGGACAAATTTATATGAAAATTTCATTTATCGTAGAATGTGAAAATTAGGATTAATGAGCTTTTTAATTAATACAGAATAACAATTCAAAATACATAAAAGAGTGTCATATGAAATAAAATTAAAAGAATCGTTACATTGGCTGCTAAATCATTTGCGCTAATACTATCGACCTGACAAGAGGACTACAAAAACAGTGGAATGAAACGAATTAGTGACAAGAAATTCACCAAGGCACTAAACTATATGAGGCAAATGCATTTTGTGTGGACAAATTAATTGGCAGGTGAAAAGAATGAGATAAATTCAAGATTATATACATTATGATCTTTACCATTAATTAGTGCAGTATTTAATTACAAATTTTAAGAAGTGCTTCAAAAACTTATGCCAATGAGAAATATCTATGATGTAAGTCTTTTTTATTGGAATAATTTTTTGGAAAATGAAAAATATTTTTCAGTAAAAGTGGTTGATTGATGATGAGTGAAAATATTTCACAGAAAATTATATATTCATGTTAAATAACAATACTAGCTAATCAAATAGTATCTTGATAAAAAGTTTTAGCACTAAAATTAAAAATAATGTTTAAATGTTAGGTGAAATTTGTTATATAGTCAAAGTCAATGTAAAGTGTAAGGAAAACTACTTTTCTCTCATAAGTGATGGAATTTACTTAATAACATTCGTCATATATTAAAATAAAAAGTAACTTTCTCGTGGGAATAAATATTTAACAGATATATCAAACACATTATTAATGTCACGATTCAAAATTCATTAAGGGTCGTGATAGTCTCGAACACTACTTGCCGGGCTAGCTAACACCAAGAAGTTAAATAAATTCCTCATTTTAGTATTTTTTAAATTATTTCTTTTCCTTACATTAAACAATTAATAAATAATGAACTTAACCGAGAAAAATGGTGTCTTCAACGAATTGAAATAGTGAGTACTCCCAAAATTCGGTGTCAAAAGTGCACGAGCAATTTCTACAAAATAAAATATAATACAGTAACTGTCCGAATACAAATTGGACAGAAAAGATAGTACAATACTTTGAAGGAGACTCTACTGGCTGCGGGTCGTCTCGAGAGATGCAGCTCACCTGTCTCCGTATCAACCATGCCGCTGCGCCCAACGAGGCCACTAGACATACATGTGCCAGTGCAATAAAATTGTACAATAAGTATAGTATTAGTATGAAAACAACGCGTACCCGTTAAGCATCCAGTCTAACCTCAAAGAAGTAGTTACGAGAGGTCGACTTCGACACTTACTTGTGGTCCAACAATATAATTAGTTATGGATTTAATAAAAACAACAGTAAACTCAAGGGCATCATGTAATAAGTAAACAATCCTTTTAATAATAAGATATTTCAAAGTTCAATATTTCCTCAATTATCAATTTATCTCGGTTAGGGAGGCAATATCATTATTTATAATTTCAAAGCAAGCAATACAAGCATACGCAAATTATGTCATGGTCGTACATCCTGATCCAACATAATATTTAAAATGTACATTGCCAGAGGGTCGAATGACGCGAACCATAGATGCATCTATTACCCTGCTCGTGAATCATACATGCGATGTGATCAAATATAAATAAACACATCAAACACTTAATCAAGAATTCATCAGGGAAACAACTACCAAAAAAAATGGCAACTTCTCTTTAACAACAACAACTACCCAGTATGTTCCCACAAAGTGGGGTCTGGGGAGGCAACTTCTCTTTAATGGTCAAGAAATGATGTTTAAATTTCTTTAGAAATTCATTTACCAATTCGATATGCTTTAAGAAATTTAAATTGTCAATAAGGTTACAAATATTTCAAGTATACCATAGTTTTGGGTCCTAGACTATCCAGAGTTAAGCATCATAGTAGCTACGCGCGGACCCTTGTCACCTCGTGCGCACGTAGCCCCCACAAATAGGAGCACATATTTAATTATTTCACATATGAGGAGAATTTCCACTTACAAGGTTAGAAATGAGACTTACCTCGCTCTGAAGTTCCATAACCTGCCACCAAAGCCCTTCCGATGACTCAAATCGATGTCCAACGCCCCAAAACTAGTCAATAATTATGCAAATGCATTAATATATACTCAAATACCCATTGTAATTCTATTCACAACAATTTCCAACTCCCTTGGAAAGTCGATAAAATTATCCTCGAGCCCACGTGTCCGGATTTTAAAAAATTTTGAAAATAAACTTTATCCATAACACTAGGAACTCAAATATAGAATTTATTCCAAGTTCCCTGTCCAATTTCGTGGTCAAAATTCAAAAATATAAATTTTTACGTTTTTCTTCAAAACCCCAAATTTACAATAATTTTTCATGATTTTTCATGTTAAAATCTAGATATAATCCAAGTAATTAACTTGTAATAGGTGAGAATCACTTACACTGACATAGATGATAACGATGGAGTTGCAAAATTGCTCAAAGGTCGTCTCCCATGGAGGAAATGAAAAGAAATGAGCCAAAACTATTTTGGCTAACTTATACACTGCCAGGCAACCCCTCTTCGCATTCATGGGCCTCCCACCGCGTTCGCGATGAACAAAGTTCTTGAACAAACTCTTCTCAGACAACCTCTAGAATAATGGTCATAATATTTTGTACAAAAGTCCAAAATACAAATGGTTTAACTTTTTGAAAAGTATACACCAATATCTACAACTTTGTTGTTTTGGTCATCTCCTACTTCCTTATAGATTTCGAGATATAAGCCTCCAAAGTCAGCCATGTGCAATACAAATTTCTTTTTCATTTTCCCATATAGCCTGTAGTGTACCGGCCATAAGTTTTGGTATACAAATTCAAATTTTAAATGGTTTACTTTTCTTAAAAATAGATACAAAGAAATACAACTTTTATTTTTATATCATCTCCAAATTCATTTTATATTGCGATATATAATAGTCAGACCAGTGCAACAGTGATTTCCTTCGCGAACGCGAGTATCTCTTCGCGAACTCGAACAAAGTATCTCAAGCAAAATCCTACTTTGCGAATGCGAAGAACAACACGAGACACCAGCATCAACTATCGTAAACAGTCCGAAATGATCTGAAACCGTCCCGAAATACACCAAAGGCACCCGGGGGCCCGTCCAATCAAATGAACCAGTCCTATAACAATATACGGGCGTGCTCGAGGCCTCAAATCACATCAAACAACATCAAATCGTGAATCGCACCCCAATTCAAGCTTAATAAATTTTAGAACTTCAGACATGCGATGTCGAAACCTATCAAATCACGTCCGGTTGACCTCAAATTTTGCACATAAGTCACATTCGACTTTATGGACCTACTCCAACTTTTGGTAATTGAAATCTGACCCCGATATCAAAATGTCCACTTCTGGTCAAACTTCTCAGAAACCTTCAAATTTCTAACTTTCGCCAAATGACCACAAAATGACCTACGGACCTCCGAATATGCTTTCAGACGCGCTCCCAATACCAAAATAACCATACTGATTCCTTGACTCGAAATCCTAAACGTACATCGATAACATTGAAATGCACTACAACCAAATTTTGTGTAATTCTTCCTAAATAGGAACTTCCACAATAGGCGCCGCAATGCTCACGGGTCATCCAAAAGTCCAATTCAGATATACGCCCAAATCTAAAATTATCATACGAACTTGTTCAAGCCTTCAAATCCCGAATCCGAGGTCGTCTACTCAAAAATTAAACCTCAGTCAATTCTTTTAACTTAAAGCTTACGAAATGAAAATTTTCTTTCCAAATCAACTTCGAACTTCCTGAATTCAATTTCGACCATGTGTGCAAGTCATAATTCCTGAAGTGAAGCTACTTATGGTCTCAAACTGCCGAACGATGTGCTATAGTTCAAAACGGCCGGTCGAATTGTTACAATTAAATTAACACTTCTATGTCAATTTTATTGCTTATCCTTAAAAAGTAATGCATCCAAAATAAATGTATAAATTTACTCGCATGGTGTGTTTATACTCATCCAATAAATAAATACCACATGTCACATTATATTTTTACAAACATATATTAGTCTTTAACCATAGTTAATTACCATGTATTTTCCACATCATCTTAAACAATAATATTAAAAAGGAAATTTTCACAAAACACTATCTTTTAGGAGTAATTAGCCATCTACAGATATCATGTGCTATATTACGGATTATAGATACCTTTTATGTGGTTATAAGATGTATTTATTTAAGCTATTGTATTCACGAATACAACAGAAAAAAATATGCGTGAATCAGGGAAGCCCAGCTAATCAGATGTTGTATTCGAGTGTATTCGACTATATTCGTGGAGTAAAATATGGGATTACAGCTGGACAATTTATTGTGTTTGACTGTATTCGACCATATTCACGGCGTGAAATAGGGCGTTACACTATTTTTAAAGTGAAAAGTTAATCAATTAACATAATAGACTCCTAATATAACTTAACAAACTCAATTATAACACAAAAAATTTGTATTTTCAATTATAAAAAGGATTCTCAACCGAAAAATACTCCAAAAACATAGCAATAATCAAAAAAATTATATAATACATCTGAATACATAAATTATATTAATTAAAAAAAAACTTATGAATACATTCACGACATATAGCGAGACAGTGAATACAATAAAATACATAGAATACATCGGGATAGATTGAAATACAATGAGAAAAAAGACAGTGAATAGAATGAAATATATGTAATACAACGAGATACATTAAATTACAATGAAAAAAAGACAATGAATACACTAAAATACATGAAAATACATTGAAATATAAATAGAAAATCAAGTTGCCCAGCCCCAAATTCCATCGTCTTTGTTCAAGAACAAACCCTGATTTCCGATGAATCCGCCATTCACCAGAAGCCGGAAGTGAAAACCCGCCGCCTTCGTGAAAATTTCACTCTGAGTTGTTTGGCAAGATGACTTCTTCCAATTCTGGTGAGATCATGCTTAACGTATTGATGCTATATTTAATTGCACAAGCGAACATTTAGGAGAAATTCCATGGCTTTTTTGGTTTATCAATTCTATGTCAGTTGGAGTAAAGAATCAGTGCATCTATTATATGTCGGCGGGTGCTGTTGTTGGTGAGAAACCAACCGGATTAAATGTTCCATAGTTTTAAACCGACTGAAGTACATAGTGAACCTGCTTTGAAGTGGGCTTTGTTCAAATCCGATAGAAGGAGGAATAGATCAGAAATTTTAATGAGACATGGGAAGAGAATGAGATATATCAAAATTGAAAATAGAGAAAAAAAAAATAGCGTAACACATCTTTCCTTTAGTTCAATTTGTTCATTGAAACTGAGCAACTTGCCAACTTGATTTTGTTCATTAAAGGTCCTACTCTTGATGACGCAGAACTTCGAAATTAGATATGAAAATAAAAGAACGTCTATAAAAAGGTAGGAATGAAAAAAAGAAGAATTAAAACTGACGGCAACCTTGATTCTTTTTAACTTATGTTAGTATGACTTAATTCCTTTTTGATTTTTTATTTATTTAGAATAAGACTGTTAATAGATCTCATACTGCGTTTTGTGGTTAATTTAGCTATATTCGGTATAAACACCTGGTAGAAATAAGTTTTACCTAAAATAAAACCTCATAGTTGAGGAAGTTTCTACAATTTAGCATAGTATAGTAAATATTGGTCAATGTATTTGGTTAAACAGTGAAATTGATGAGTTGTTACTTGTTAGGTTGATCTATTCTGAAAAGTCATATACTCCCTCCGTTTCAATTTATGTGAACCCATTTGACTGGGCACGGAGTTTAAGAAAAGAGAAGACTTTTGATCTTGTGGTATAAAATGAGGCACCTTTATTTTGTGTGGCTATAAATCAATGCATAAAGGTAAATTGTTTCCAAATAAGGAAAGAGATCATTCTTTTTGGCACGGACTAAAAAGGAAATAGGTTCACATAAATTGAAATGAAGGGAGTATTAGAGAGTTTGTATTTTACCGTGCAAACAATTTCTGAGGGCCATCGGACTGGGTAACACCTGAATTAACCGTGGTGCACTTGCGGGAAACTCATTGCCGAGGGCCTGTGCACCCCCGAAATTAGTTGGGGCTCGAAGAGACTCGGACACCCGGAAAATAAAAAAAAAAAAAAAAAAGAGTTTGTATTTTCATTCAGGTCTTTTCACCTCCATCATATAATGGAGCAATTTGGTTTCATTACAGACACAACCAACTTGCCTCATGCACAAATTGACGCATTTGCCTTATTGATCATTTCGATGCAACTCGCCTCCTTGTTTGACCCCTTCCACGTGCTACCCGGCGGCTCCTTTTTCAATTTTTTTTTTTCGAAAATTTTATGTGGAAACTACTGAGTTTATTTGTATTTTGCGCGTTTATAAAAGTAGAAGTAACGTTGATGTTGCTGTGTTCGACGGGAACTAGATTTAAAGATGTACCTGCATTCCAATTATAGTTGTCCTTTATCCGTGGTAGCTTTAGAATTTTAATCTGTTCATGTATCATTCATACAAATAATGTATTTATTTTATACTTTCTCTGTTTTAATTTATGTGGATTCATTTAACTGAGCACGAAGTTTAAGAAAAGAGAGAAGACTTTTGATCTTGTGGTGTAAAATGAGACACCTTTATTTTGTGTGGTTATAAATCATTGTATAAAGGTAAATTGTTTCCAAATAAGGAAATGTGTCATTCTTTTTGGCACGGACTAAAAAGGAAATAGGTTCACATAAATTGAAACGGAGGGAGTACTAGCTTTATAAAATCTAAATCTTAAAAGCTCATGACTTTTACTATCAGTTCTTAGGAATTTCTTGTACAAAAGCAGTTGTATCATCATTATTTATCTTGATAAATCTCATTTATTTGAATAGTTGTTAATTGGCTTACCTAGCGGGTCGGGTTAGGTATCATCACAACTAGGCCTGTGCATTTAAATCGGATATCAAAAATCCGATCCGATCCACTCTATTTCGGATTCTCGGTTTTCAGATTTCGAATTCGGATCGGATGCGAATTATATTTTTAATAAATTCGAATTTTCGAATCGGATTCAGATTGGTCTAAGTTTAATCCGATCCGATCCGAAATTCAAAATTATAGGGACCTATATAAATAATACACTAAAACATTAGGGTTAAACTGATACTCTTTTTTTTAGACAACCCTACCGAGGTTATAACTTCAATAGTTCAACCGAGTCTAGCCCATTCCATCTCAGTTCTCACAGAGTCACAGTGAGACTAACACTCACCTCTAATTACATCTCGAGTCTCGACTCCTCTTTTGTTTTTTTTATTTATTTGAAGTTTGCTGTTAGCTCTTTGAGTTTGCTATTTCATTTGAGTATACAGATTACATTATAGAATAAAATCCAACATAAGATAATTGAGCGAAAATTCGATCAGACAATTCGAAAAAATATCCGATCCAAAATTTCAAAATCCGATCCGATCCAATGTTAATTCGGATCGGTTTTGGATTGCCCTTTTAAGAATTCGAAATCCGAAATTCGAATTCGAAATATGTTAAATCTGATCCGATCCGATCCGTGCATAAATCTAATCACAAATAGTTGGATTTTGGATCGTGACAATTAATGAAACTAAAAACATAAAGAAGATCGAACAATCAATTTATTGGAATTAAAGAAAATTGAGGATTCACAATTTTTTTTTTTGCAAGGTGTACTACAAACAATTACAACTAATTGGACTATGTTATAAAATAATAAAAGAAGAAGAACAATATTGCAGAGAAAGAGAGAGAGAGAATTCTTATTGAAATTTGGGATAATTTACAATAGGGTAAGACCCCTCTATTTATAGGAGAAATATGACATAGTCACAAAGTAAAACTCTCCACTGTCACACCTCCTTTTTCCGCACCGCGGGAGCACGAGGGAGTTTTTCCAATTAAAGGACAATCGAAACGGGATTTATTTAATTAATTCAGAGTCGCCACTTGGGAGATTTATGGTGTCCCAAGTCACCGGTTGAATCCCGAATCGAGGAAAAGAATGACTCTATTTAACGGTCCGCGAACCAGAAATCCGGATAAGGAATTCTGTTAACCCGGGAGAAGGTGTTAGGCATTCCCGAATTCCGTGGTTCTAGCACGGTCGCTCAACTGTCATATTTGGCTAAATTATCTGACTTATAACATGCTTTAACTTATGTGCAAATTTTAACCTTTAACCGTTTTTATTAATATTATTATTATTTTAACAAGGAATTGCAACGTTGTGAAAATGTATGTCGAACTACGTCGCACCAGTGCACCCGTAATTTTTGACACATTTCAACTTCGTTGAGATTTGGATTTGGGTCACATAAATGTGCACCCGAGTTTAGGAAGGTAAATTATTAAGGAACGTGTCTAAAGCAACTAAACCGTTGTTAACTTTGCGAGGGCCATGAAAATTAAACTTAATGGCGCACCTCGAATTCTAAGGATCAATACAAGACTCATTAAAACGAGGGCCATGCAATTATCATTTGTTTTTTGTTCGGTATGACACACCTCAAACTATATGTACTAAAAATATATTAATATACATTAATTGCACCTTCTCCATTTTTTGTCCAGTAGAACAAATTCTTCAATGGAAAAATTACACCCATAAATAAATAAAGCATATGAGATAGCAAAAAGTAGAAAGTTAGCCATTAAAACTTTGTGACGTCAATTAATAGTTAAAGACCACTTGTTTCAATGAAGAAGAAAATGGTTTAGCAAACTTCAAATGATAAAGTAATATATCCATGTGGCTATTAAAGGTTTTCACTCTCTAAGCTACAAATGAGCTATTCCCAAAAGTTAAGCAAGTTCCTTGAACAAAGATTTTTCCAATTTCACGTAGGTTGACTATTCTTACTCCTCACACAATAATTAAATCCAAAGAAAAGCTAAGCATCAACTATTATTTCTTCAATTAACATTATACCAAACTGCTGGCATAGATAAGACATACCAGTAGCACTAATTATTTCAACTCAACATATCACCAATATATGCTAATTCAACTAGCGTAACACAGTTAACAAGATACTACAAAGATCAAGCAAAGCAAGATTTAAAATATAATTAGAACAAAATAACTTAAATTAAAAGTTTGTTTAAGAATGAACCTTAGGATAAAAAAATCAAATTTCCTGGAAAGCTTTTACCATGTACATGGACTCCCAAACAGAGCAACAAAATAAGTCGAATCAAACAAGGACCTTGACCGGAAAACTTCAGCGGCGCCGAAAACTTGAACGGACCTGAACAGACCCTGCTTGAGCTTCCACCATAATAAACGGGTGGAGATGGCTCGCTGGTGGGATTACGATGGAGCAGAGACAAGGCGATTGGTTGTTCGTCGGTGGTTGCTGGGTCGACGACAAAGGTCGTGGTGGCTGGCAGAGGGAGCTCGTTAGGATTTTCTCGTGGTTATCTTTCTGCTCCACCGAGAAATGTATCCCCCAGCCTCCTCGTGTATCTGTTCTTCCCGTTTTTTTTCAAAAAAAAATGAGAGCCCCCTCTACAGTATTCTCCTCCTCCTTTAAATTGTCTTTCTTGGTTTTTTTAATTCCCCCAAGTCCTCCTTTAAATTGTCTTTCTTGGTTTTTTTAATTCCCCCAAGTCCTCCTCCCATACTATTATGTTTGTAATGGTTAAAAGCATGATGACCATCACGTGGGTTGGGTACCCAAGGTCTTTTATTCTGTCCGTGTTCCCCACGCGTGTCTTCCACGTGTGGTGGACTCGTATTATCATGGGCTAGGTCCAAAAATTATAAAACCGGGTAGTTTGAACCCGAATATTATTCTTTGCCCGTAACCGAGAATGAGAACGCGATTTTATTTGATTCATCCTATATAAGCAAAACTCACAATTAAAACAAAACTATTTTTTATGTTTTTTCCAAGATTAACGTAACTGCAAAATATTTATTATATTATTTTTGTTTTGTAATTTTCGTTTTTTTAATAAGCTAAAATATAAAGTACTATTTTTGTATTTTTTAAATTTAAAATGACTATAAAACATTAATAAAACTATTTTTGTAATTTTCGTTTTTTTTAATAAAGATAAAAATATAAAGTACTATATTTGTATTTTTTTAAGTTTAAAATGACTACGAAACATTATATTTTTTTTTGTTATTTTTTATATTAAGGTAAAAATAGAGTAAAAGAGTCAAAATTAGCTAAAATAGCCATATTAGGCTTAAACTAAATATTTTACGCTAAAAATATAAAAACTCTCGGGTAGGGGCAAAATCACGCATCTACAGCTGCCCCTCTTTGACTGAAAACACAAAGAGTTTTCGGACAAAGAACGACTAGATAAGTGTTTTGACCCGACCCTTATTCAGAGAGACTAAACTAAAAGAAGATGATGTGACCGAGCCCTTGTATCTGAGCTGCCTACATATCCTTGGCTATAAAGGAATCAGGCCACGTGTAGTTCAGAAGTGAGTAAGAATATAGAGTAACCGAAGCGGAGAGCCAGTCGAGGTGTCGTTCTGTCGAGGTTCCGTTTCATCGAAGTTCCGGTCCGTGGTCCTGCTATTACATCAAAAATCAAAACATGAGAAAAACTAACTAAACCTATCAGCTACTAGTTACAAGATTCCTATCTATAAGTCTTCTGAAGCTTGATCTTGAGTATTGGTTGGTGCTTCATACGGACTCTAAATTTGAACCTTGATACTTGCTAGTTGTAGGTGCTGCTTTTCGGATCAAGACCAGGTATGCAGTGCTTGTGACCTCGGCCATGTCTTGAGCACACCACATCTTTCATCAACTTCTACACTTGGATTAACTCTTTGCCCTTTTTTTTCATTGTGACTGACTTCTATTGATCATCTCGGACTGTTGACTCGCATTCTGGTCGCAAGCTTCTTTTGTTGTTAACTTGCATTGCACTCCGAAGTGAATTCCCTTACTTGTGATCTTCGAACTATTATCCTTCGAAGTCCGAATCTATCTTTTCTGATCCTTGTTGCCTTCCTTCTGATTCATGCTGGGGATTTCCGTTACACTCTGTCACTTTCGATTGTTCACTATCCTTATCAAATCTTGGAAACTGAGGCGGCGTTCTGCTTTTCTGTCGGGCTTCTGACTTTAACAACAAATTCTAATCATAAATTGCCATTCCCTTCTTCAAGTGGGCACCTGACATCTCAGGAGAAAGATTCATCGGACTGAGATTTTGATGTCTTAGGAGAAAGATTCATCAGACTAAGACTTTGATATCTTAGGAGAAAGATTCATCAGACTAGGTCTAAATTGTTGTGATCTCAGGAGAAAGATTCATCAGACTGAGACTTTGATATCTTAGGAGAAAGATTCATCAGACTAAGATTTTGATGTCTTAGGAGAAAGATTCATCAGACTAAGATTTTGACGCTAGGAGATAATTCCTCAGACTAGGTCTAAATTGTTGTGATCTTAGGAGAAAGATTCATCGGACTAAGATTTTACCATCTCAGGAGAAAAAATTCATCTGACTAAGATTTTGATATCTTAGGAGAAAGATTCATCGGACTAAGATTTTGACGCTAGGAGATAATTCCTCAGACTAGGTCTAAATTGTTGTGATCTCAGGAGAAAGATTCATCAGACTAAGATTTTGATATCTTAGGAGAAAGATTCATCGGACTAAGATTTTGACGCTAGGAGATAATTCCTCAGACTAGGTCTAAATTGATGCCTTACTTGAAATCTTCCAATTGTTGCTTCCTTCTTCTTGTTGCTTTCATCTAAAACCTCTAATTGTTGTTTTTCACTTCCTATTGAATTATCTTTAACTGTAACTTCAAAAACTAAATCGCCACTCCATTCTTCAGGCGGGCTCCCTGACTTCAACTACAACTCAAAACTAAATCGCCACTCCATTCTTCAGGCGGGCTCCCTGACTTCAACTACTACTTCAAAATAAATCGCCACTCCATTCTTCAGGCGGGCTCCCTGACTTCAACTATAACTTTGAAAATAAATCGCCACTTCATTCTTCAGGCGGGCACCCTGACTTCAACTGCAACTTCAGAACTAAATCGCGACTCTATTCTTCAGGCGGGCTCCCCGACTTCAACTATAACTTTAAAACTAAATCGCCACTCCATTCTTCAGGCGGGTTCCCTGACTTCAACTATAACTTTGAAAATAAATCGCCACTCCATTCTTCAGGCGGGCTCCCTGACTTTAACTACAACTTCAAAACAAAATCGCCACTCCATTCTTCAGGCGGGCTCCCTGACTTCAACTACTTCTTCAAAATAAAGTCGCCACTCCATTCTCCAGGCGGGCTCCCTGACTTCAACTACTATTTCAAAAATAAAATTGCCACTCCATTCTCCAGGCGGGCTCCCTGACTTCAATTACAACTCACTAACTTCATCCTATCCATATCGCCTTCCTTTGCTTCACATACCACTTTCTTCTTCCTGCATCATCTCTTGGTCCATCCTTTCTTCTGAATTACCTTGTTTCGGAATTGCTTTCCTCTGGGTCGTGTTATTTTTCTCTTGACTGCTGGGGATATCTTTGGAATTGATTACTTACCTGCTGGGGATAATGCTGCTGGGGAAATCTTCTTTATTTCCTCCTTTTCTACTTCCTTCAAAACCTTTATTCTCTCCCGAGATCGCTGGGGATTGAAATGTCATCAGCTGGGGAATCTTCTTTGTTTCCTCTTTTTCTACTTCCTTCAAAACCCTTATTCTTTCCCGAGATCGCTGGGGATTGAAATGTCATCAGTTGGGGATTACGCTGTCGGGGAAATCTCGAAATCAGTATTTCATTTTTCCGAGAACTACTGGGGATGATGCTGGCCTCTTGCCTTTATGGACATAAGTCTCCTCGTTTTGTCCTGTCTGTTGGGGTATAATTTCCTCTATCACTGGGGATGTTATCATTTGATGCAAAGCTGTTGGGGATAACCGGGTTCAAAGATCATTTCCTCGCGTTATCTGGCTTCTTTCCCCAACCGGGTATTTGGTTTCGAGAAAATTTTCGCAACGGAAGAAAATTTTCTGCCCCAGTTTGAGAATCTTCTTCATGGCATGCTTTTCTGCCAACAACCCCTCTTCTTCCTGTTTCAAATCAAAGAAAAATTGGTTAGTTTTAAAATGTGGTGGCTGGTTGTGGTGCTCCTGCTGGGGATGGTTCTCCTCCTCTTTTCCATGCTCTGCGTTTCATTGTCAGACCCTGCTGGGGATGTTATCATTTAATGATATTCATGCTGGGGATAGTTTTCTCCTTTCTTGCTTCCCCGCCTTCCTTGAGGACTCTTTATTCGCGAGCCTTTCCACGTGGTTTTCCACTGGTATCCTGACCACCCGAATTCCTATGATAGTGACCCTACGCGAAGATCTTGCATGTTTTACTGGTGAACCATTTTCTTTGTTCACCCTTGTCACTGAAAATACCTTTCTGTTGGGGATATCTCCCCTTCTTTGGCGGCATATCTAAGGAATGGGCATTTCCAGACCTTTGAGTCTCATTGGCCTTGGCCTCGAGGTCATTAACCTTCATTGAGATCTCCTTTTTCACACCGATCCACCCCTTTGTCGATTTCCTATTGCTGGGGAATATCCTTCTGGACACTGGCTTTGCGCTTAATCCCTCCTCACTTATACCACTTGGGTGTACCAATCAAATTCCGTCTTGCATAATTGGAAAGTTGATGGAAAATTTTGAAGTCATTTCTTACAAACAGACTCTATTGGGGAATTTTTTTTATGAAAGGAGAAAGATAAAAGGAAACAGAATAAAAGACAAAAACGAGGATGACTCTCTAAAAAGAAAAATTATAAAATAACCCTATCAAACGTGGATACCAACTCTAATGGACATGACATGCATATATAGCCTATCCTCCGTCGTTAAGCCGCCTTTTGTAATCTTCTCCTGGGGCTTTCCTATCTCATTTCCAACCTTCGTTCGACTTGTAGTGCCCGAGGGGTTTTCACTACCAAGCCTCTCTCATTTCGGTTTTCTCTCAGCTTTCATCGCCTTATGGTGCCTGTGAAGGTTTTCACCGCTAAGACTCTCTCATTTGTGTTACTTTTCCGTTGGGGATTGGTGGTGTTACTGCTAAGATTCTCTCATATTTCTTCTGTTGCAGATCAGAGTCTTTTCTGACGGGAATCAGGGTGTTATGTTCTGATAAGACTTCTCTCATTTGCCTGACCTGGCCTCTTTTGAAGATTGGTCAAAGGGTCTTTCTTTGGACCGTAATGTGGATTTGGATAAGGCTAGAAAAAAATGGTATTAAGGGCTCGAAATAAAACAAAATGGGTTCAAAATTACAACCTTCGGACCTATATTTATTTATAATAAACACAATTTTTTGCCCCAGATTTTTGCTTGGGGATTTTTGATTTTTATTTACACTATGACCGAGCTGTGAAGCGCCTACGTATCCTCTTTAAGGAATCAGGTCAAACGTAGTTCCCAATTCCTCTTTTTCAAATTTCTTTTTTCACATATTTTTTCTTTTTCTTTTCTTTTCTTGATCTCCTTTTGTTGTTTTCTTTTCTTTTTTTCTTTCTTTATCTTCCCCATTTGTGTTTCTAATTTTGGTACCGATTCCGAAGGAGGGATACGAAAGAAATCAAAATAAGGCTCGAAGGGTTAACGAAGGATAAAGTGTTTGGGTATCAGAACAAAATGCCTTCGTCATTCCAATCTTCAAAACATGCCGAGTACAAACAACATATTCACGACATCTTCTGGTTGTGCTAGGAGTGATAACCATATCGTCCATTCGCCTTTTCATCTGTCATTTTAAAGTATTGTTGGACGATGCTTTCATTTCAGTATCACGAGCGAACGCCCCTGTCAACACGGTCAACTTGCCTTTAAGATTTTCTTTATGTTTTACATGCCCCGGTTTCACATTACTCGGGCTCCAAATAACGTCAAACCATTCTTATTTCCTTTAAATGCCCCGATCATCTTCCAATTGCTTCATGATTAACTTTCAAGATTAAGCCAAAATTATGTGTGGATGCCATGTCACTGGAGCTGACAGAAAAATGGACTATAAAGAGGAAAGACTTAAATCAAAGAAAAATGACTAGAAGTAAAGGAAGACGGATAATTGTATTAGACAGTGAAACGATTCGGACGACACGACAAACATAATAAACTAGGGTAAGACCCTGTGAACAAACCTAGACAACACTAAACGAGATACTACAACCCACAGAAAACTGGATAAAATAGAATGATAGAAAGGTTTGGGTTACAAGACAATATCCCGATTAACAACCCGAAATAATCTGGACGACAGAAATGACAACAAAATAAACCACCAAAACTCCACTCTGGTTGACCCAAAGACGGAGTGTGGAGGGTAGTGTGTACGCAGACCTTACCCCTACCCTAGGGTAGAGAGGCTGTTTCCAAATAGACCCCCGGCATCCTTCCCTCCAAGAACTTCCCACCTTGCTCTTGGGAGACTCGAACTCACAACCTCTCGGTTGGAAGTGGGGTTGCTTACCATCAGAGCAACCCCTCTTGTCAAAAATGACAACAAAATAAACCACCAAAACTCCACTCTGGTTGGCCAATATATGGAGAGTCTTCCCAATTACCAAACACGACATTTTGGCCACTGAGCTTCACATCAATATTACCAAGGCCACTATCCGCTTCAACATTTTCAGTTTTAGTCAATACATTCCCACAAAGTGTGCATCATGGTGTGCAGGTGAGGGACTCTGTACGATATTCTGGATGTCACTGTCTTGGATCAAAATAAGGTTTTCCTGGATCTTGTGTTTCCGGTTCACCACAAACCAACCACCTCAATTTTCTCAACAATTCAAAACAAAATATGTTAGAAATGGACTCAGTCAGTCCTTATTATTATCAACATTTTTCACTCTTTTTCTTCTTTTTCTTTTTCGATTTTTTTTCTTTTTAGTGGTGGTCGAATCTTATATAGATTGCCTACGTAATCTTATGGAGATTGCCTACGTATCATGACCCCGCATGAATCGGACCGAGCGTAGTTCTTGCAAATTAATGCAAGAAATAAAGAGATATTTATTTGATTTTTTTTTGATTGATTTTTTTTTTTTGAAGGAAATTTATAGAAGCCGACTCCAACTATAAACTTGTGTAGGAGATTCCTACAAGAATAAGAATATTTTTGGTGTCAATTATGACTATTTCTACAAAATTGGCCACATAATGGCTTATTTGACAAAATGACTATTTTTTGCAAAATTTATTTAAGATAAACTTGAATTTTTTTTATCCTGTGGCTCATGGGGCATCGTTCGGCATCACCATAAACCAACACAAGACTATTTTTCATAAATTGGCCATGTAATGGCTTATTTAGACAAAGTGGCTCTTTTTGCAAAATTTTATTTAAGAAGATGCAAATTCAAAATTTTATCGTGGGGCCTATGGGGCATCGTTCAGCACCGACACAGGCCAACACAAGACTGAGAAATTTAAAAATGCAAAAATATGGCTATTTCAGCAAAATTCCGGCCATGCAATGGCTTATTTGATAAAGTGGATATTTTTTAAAAGTTGAGTGATGACTCAAACTTAATTTTGCGGATACGGCCTTTCGATATTTTCGCGAGGGAATATTTCAAGGCTATGCCCGCAAATTATTTAAAATGACTCAAAGTGGCTATTCTTGCAAAAACGGCCTTCCGGTGTCTATTTGAGGGACATTCGGCATATTTTGAGCAAGAATAGCATCACCCGACTTATTTATAACAAAATAAAAAATTTGACATTTTTTGGTTATTTTTGCAAAAGGGGTGTGAACACGGACTTGATTTTGCGGCTATGGCCTTGCAACATTTCCACAAGGAATATTTAAAGGCTGTGGCTGCAAATTATTAAAAATGATTCAAAGTGGTTATTTTTGCAAAAACAGCCTTCCGGTGTCCTTTTGGAACATTCGGCTATTTTCAAAAACAGCATCACTTTGATTTTATTGAAAACTAAAACTTCGACATTTTTTTTTGATTTTTTAAAGGGGTGGTTGGACCCTATGAGGGTTGCCTACGTATCCCACCTAATGGCGAGAATCAAACCTGCGTAATTCGGTCAGATTAGTTGACCAATTATTTCGACAAAATTGTTCCACCTATTTTTCAAATTTTCTTTTCAAACCTTCGACAGCGTTTCGTCGACATTTTTGATATTTTTCTATTCCAAAATTCTATTTCTTTTTTTTTTTTCAAGAATTTAACCAATCATCATAATAATACATGATAAATAAATGCAACATATAATATGCTCGGTCTTTGATTACCGGGTCACCTGTCCTAGACGGACCCAACCCCTGTGTTGAGTCCCCTAAGTCAAATGCAACGTGATGCAAATAAGCGTTTCCTACTAGGGATCCGACATGAAGTCATGTTATTCTAAGCTCAGAACCTCGGTATGTGATCTAGACTGTGTACCCAAGCGGACAACTCGGGCTGAGGAAGGAGCTCCTTTCCGGGAACCAAAAGGCCAACCGGCTTAGAAACTTTCCGAGCCTCTTTATTATTTCGGGGTATGACACTAACAGAATAGGGAGTCTCAACCAGTGAGCACATCCCCATAGGTGAGAAGAGAAGGGTTTCGGCACAATTTATATATACAGTTCAAGATAATATCAAAGCGGTAAACATATAGCAGTTTGTATATACAGTGCAACTAGTATCAAAGCGGTAGACATATAGCAGTTTGTATATACAGTGCAACTAGTATCAAAGCGGTAGAAATATAGCACATTAATTAAACATATAATAAAATCATATATAGACAAAAACAACAATTTAACTGAGCTCGAATTCTTAAACCTTGAACCGAAGTTCTGGTATCGTCCGAGCTGTCACACCTCCTTCCGCGCCGCGGGAGCACGAGGGAGTTTTTCCAATTAAAGGACAATCGAAACGGGATTTATTTAATTAATTCGGAGTCGCCACTTGGGAGATTTATGGTGTCCCAAGTCACCGGTTGAATCCCGAATCGAGGAAAAGAATGACTCTATTTAACAGTCCGCGAACCAGAAATCCGGATAAGGAATTCTGTTAACCCGGGAGAAGGTGTTAGGCATTCCCGAGTTCCGTGGTTCTAGCACGGTCGCTCAACTGTCATATTTGGCTAAATTATCTGACTTATAACATGCTTTAACTTATGTGCAAATTTTAACCTTTAACCGTTTTTATTAATATTATTATTATTTTAACAAGGAATTGCAACGTTGTGAAAATGTATGTCGAACTACGTCGCACCAGTGCACCCGTAATTTTTGACACATTTCAACTTCGTTGAGATTTGGATTTGGGTCACATAAATGTGCACCCGAGTTTAGGAAGGTAAATTATTAAGGAACGTGTCTAAAGCAACTAAACCGTTGTTAACTTTGCGAGGGCCATGAAAATTAAACTTAATGGCGCACCTCGAATTCTAAGGATCAATACAAGACTCATTAAAACGAGGGCCATGCAATTATCATTTGTTTTTTGTTCGGTATGACACACCTCAAACTATATGTACTAAAAATATATTAATATACATTAATTGCACCTTCTCCATTTTTTGTCCAGTAGAACAAATTCTTCAATGGAAAAATTACACCCATAAATAAATAAAGCATATGAGATAGCAAAAAGTAGAAAGTTAGCCATTAAAACTTTGTGACGTCAATTAATAGTTAAAGACCGCTTGTTTCAATGAAGAAGAAAATGGTTTAGCAAACTTCAAATGATAAAGTAATATATCCATGTGGCTATTAAAGGTTTTCACTCTCTAAGCCACAAATGAGCTATTCCCAAAAGTTAAGCAAGTTCCTTGAACAAAGATTTTTCCAATTTCACGTAGGTTGACTATTCTTACTCCTCACACAATAATTAAATCCAAAGAAAAGCTAAGCATCAACTATTATTTCTTCAATTAACATTATACCAAACTGCTGGCATAGATAAGACATACCAGTAGCACTAATTATTTCAACTCAACATATCACCAATATATGCTAATTCAACTAGCGTAACACAGTTAACAAGATACTACAAAGATCAAGCAAAGCAAGATTTAAAATATAATTAGAACAAAATAACTTAAATTAAAAGTTTGTTTAAGAATGAACCTTAGGATAAAAAAATCAAATTTCCTGGAAAGCTTTTACCATGTACATGGACTCCCAAACAGAGCAACAAAATAAGTCGAATCAAACAAGGACCTTGACCGGAAAACTTCAGCGGCGCCGAAAACTTGAACGGACCTGAACAGACCCTGCTTGAGCTTCCACCATAATAAACGGGTGGAGATGGCTCGCTGGTGGGATTACGATGGAGCAAAGACAAGGCGATTGGTTGTTCGTCGGTGGTTGCTGGGTCGACGACAAAGGTCGTGGTGGCTGGCAGAGGGAGCTCGTTAGGATTTTCTCGTGGTTATCTTTCTGCTCCACCGAGAAATGTATCCCCCAGCCTCCTCGTGTATCTGTTCTTCCCGTTTTTTTTCAAAAAAAAATGAGAGCCCCCTCTACAGTATTCTCCTCCTCCTTTAAATTGTCTTTCTTGGTTTTTTTAATTCCCCCAAGTCCTCCTTTAAATTGTCTTTCTTGGTTTTTTTAATTCCCCCAAGTCCTCCTCCCATACTATTATGTTTGTAATGGTTAAAAGCATGATGACCATCACGTGGGTTGGGTACCCAAGGTCTTTTATTCTGTCCGTGTTCCCCACGCGTGTCTTCCACGTGTGGTGGACTCGTATTATCATGGGCTAGGTCCAAAAATTATAAAACCGGGTAGTTTGAACCCGAATATTATTCTTTGCCCGTAACCGAGAATGAGAACGCGATTTTATTTGATTCATCCTATATAAGCAAAACTCACAATTAAAACAAAACTATTTTTTATGTTTTTTCCAAGATTAACGTAACTGCAAAATATTTATTATATTATTTTTGTTTTGTAATTTTCGTTTTTTTAATAAGCTAAAATATAAAGTACTATTTTTGTATTTTTTAAATTTAATATGACTATAAAACATTAATAAAACTATTTTTGTAATTTTCGTTTTTTTTAATAAAGATAAAAATATAAAGTACTATATTTGTATTTTTTTAAGTTTAAAATGACTACGAAACATTATATTTTTTTTTGTTATTTTTTATCTTAAGGTAAAAATAGAGTAAAAGAGTCAAAATTAGCTAAAATAGCCTATTAGGCTTAAACTAAATATTTTACGCTAAAAATATAAAAACTCTCGGGTAGGGGCAAAATCACGCATCTACATCCACAAGATAAACATTCACTCTAAATAGAATTCGATTCATAACACTCCCTCTTGAATGTCTATTCAATGATAATGTGCCTCATTAAAACCTTAACTAAAATAAAACCCAATGGGAAAAAATCTAGAGAAGGAAAAAGAGTACACATATCTACAATACGCATTTTGGTTGCCTCGTTAAAAACCTCGCAAGGAAAACCCAGTGGGACAAAACCTTGTAAGAGAAAAAGAGTGCAACGCGCATTAACTCTCCCTAATGAGAGCATCAATTCACATCCTTAAGCCTTCGCATCCCAATCTTGTGCACTAGCATCTTGAAGGTTGACGTCGACAAGGATTTTATATCGGTTTCAATATATTTTCATAACGACATAACATAAAGATCTCTTCATTCATATATTCAGGTACCTGAATCTCTCATGAGATATTATGAAGTGCTATGTCATGTGATCTTCTAGATCACTTGCCTCCTTTATTATGATCTTTTTGATCATTTGCTCATCTTCTTTGTCAAGAAGCTTATTTGAAACCGATTATCTATACGCTTTAAGCTTACCATAGACTTTGTCCATCTAGGACTTAATATGAGCATTTGCAATGAGAATATAGTTACTTTATTTAGGTCAGCAAATGCGTCTGGCATGCTTTGCAATAAATTGCACATGAATTATCCTTTTATGAACTTTAAGTTCATATTATTTTATTCGAGGATCTCGATGTATAAATGATAATTTATTCCATGTAACTTTTCTCAACTGTTGTATTTTGTCTCCCCCTCATGTAAGAAAAACTAACTTGTTTCCTCAACTTTGAGAACTCATCTTTGTGTGTTATGGTGTTAATCAAAATATATACAGCACATCAATAATAATAAGATGAAATTATTTGGTTCCTGACCCTCAACCACTTGTGAGGGGAGAAAATAATATACTTTTCGTATATAACGTATATCAAACTAATATATATATAAACTTTGTTCTCATAAGCAATAGTTTAGCTATTAAGTAGAGCACTTAATAAATTATTTTGCTAAACCAACTGTGATGTAGACCAATTTATCAAGATGAACTTCTTGAATAGAAAATCTGGAAATTATGCTCTAAATAGAATTATTGAGCAAGTTACCTCGCACACACCGGCCAGGTTGCGGGTTAATAATAATTGCACATGTAACCATCTCATAGATGCATCTTATGTGGTATACATGGCGGGTGAATGGGCCCATATTCACCTTTGATATTTCCAGCATTCATGGGATTCAATCCCACTTTTAGTTGGTATATTAATTAATGAGAACATGCACATAAAAGAATTCGTAAAGAACTTTCTAGTTCTTTAATATGTACCCATATGAATTCTCTTTATTTTTGCACATCATACTTAAATTGATATGGGTAAATCAATTATGCCAACTGAATAAATTATCAATATTGATAAATTTCAGATTTACACCATGACGTGTGCAATTATGAATAAACTCCAAGTTTATTATGATATGAGTTTTATATCAGTAAAATATACACTTCATTGTGGTATTCTTTTGTTTATGTAGTACAAATTGGAGATAAAGCGGGTAACTTTTCACATGCATATTACCCCGCTACAAGTTGTAGTAATAGAATTAATATCTTTCCTTTACTTATAGTCTCAATATAATCAACTGCTTTCGCGTATATTTTGGAAACTGAATAAGTTTCTTTGAGACGTACTACAACACAATACCTTATTGATACTTAATTATGTTTCTCCAAAATAGTAATAATTGGCTCTTCCAGTGCTCTCAATTAATTTTGCACTATCACAAATTCATCATCATCCATGTGGTGAATATCTCTTTTAAAGAGAAAGCTATATCATTATGTGTATGGTCAAAATTATATGCAAGATCTGTTTCTTGCATTACCGTTGTCTTTTAATAATCACAATGCCAAAAATATTGGCGTACAATAGGTACGTGACCAATGACCATTCATGCCATAATAATGACATTATTTATGGTATCATCTCAAACCTTCTTCTAGAGGTGAGTGTCGTATATTCATTACCACTAGCACGTTCATATTCTTTGAAGAATGAATATGTATTCATAAATCAGATGTTGTCACATTCACACCATGAATGAACTATATGTGCTTTATAAAATCTCATGTCAAATCGATGACAAATATTACTTTCACAGAGTGAAGGATTATTTTGAGAATACTTATTGTTCTCATTACCACAATGATGACGATATGATTTCGTCTATTGCCACGTCCATATCTATTGATTATTCATGGTAATAATTTTGTCTTCTTTCAGACTTATTACATAACTGCTATCACATTCTCTAAAGGGAATGAGAATGGAGCAAATTCAATGGGGCGGGTTTTCAATTCTTTGCCCACAATTATACATGAATTTAATCATGGCAAGACATAGAAATTTTACCACTTCATGTGGGTGTAATTTCTTAAAAACTCCATTAGAGTTATAACCAAATTTTATTGTCTTTGCCTGTATATAAAATCAAATTATAGAATTTCAAGAATTTGAAAGAGAAAAGTAAAATACTTACCTTAAATCCAGAATTTTAATCATGAAGGAAGTTCATGAAATAATTGACAATCATTGTGCTCAATCCCAAAGTTTCTACTCAATTGGTTAGAGTTTCGTGCTGATAACGTGTTATAAAATAATAAAAGAAGAAGAACAATATTGCAGAGAAAGAGAGAGAGGGAATTCTTATTGAATTTTGGGATGATTTATAATAGTGTAAAACCCCTCTATTTATAGGAGAAATATGACATAGTCACAAAGTAAAACTCTCCACAAAATAGACATTCACTCTAAATAGAATTCGATTCATAATAGACTAGTTTTTCTCAACTCAAGTACATATTCATAGATATTGAAGAAACTTTTAACATATCTTGAAAATAAAGAACCATTAACATTTAATAAATAATGAAGGCCCTTGTATCATTGGACCGTGGACATTGATTTGAGAAGACCAACTAAAAAGGAAAGAAATATGGAGATTACGAACAACAAAAGCAACAACCATGATCTCTAGACTCTAAGCAAAAGCTTCCGAGTATTCCCGGTTAAAATTCTTGGAAGCTCTTCCTTGAGAATCAATTTTTGATACCATATATATAGTATGCAATTTAGCTCTGCAAACTCTTTAATATCCTTCTTACTTGGCCTTTGTTTTCCCTTTATCTCATCCGTAAAGCAAACAAATACACATTGAGCTTCACATCAAATTATTTAGGAATTTGTCGTGTGCCTCTGAATAAAGACTCAAAACACAAAATTACAAAATGATTACACTATCATTTTATGGTTGTATTACCCGAAAAGTGATCTTGTGTCATATAATTCATTTATGCGCTTTTAAGCCTTGAAAATAATATTTTTATCACCCCCGATTTGCGTGGGTAGTCCAGGCATATTCTTTTTTTCTCGTTCTCGCCATTGGAATCAATATTCACTTTTATTCTTTATTATTGCGGCGTGCAACCCGACCCCAATTATATAGTACTAGTGCGGCATGCAACCCGATCCAAATCATATAATGATGTTAGGGCATGCAACCCGATCCAAATCATATAATATTGTTGTGGCGTGCAACCCGATCAAATAAAATAGTGTTGCGGCTGGCAACCCAATCAAATATAATACTGTTGCAGCGTGCAACGAGATCAAATATAATATTGTTGCAGCGTGAAACCCGATCCCATATAACATTGTTGAAACATCCAACCCGATCCCAATATACAAATCAATACTAACCACAAAAGAATCCCGACAAAAGAACAATAGTATAACAACAATATCCTGGCAAGGGAAACAATATCATAAGCAATAACATCCCTGCAAGGAAATCAACAAGTACATAATAAGGGTCACTGAAAAACCAGGAAGCACGATAACCTCAACAAAACAACAAGACATACTAAGCACATGATACCTAGACCAGTAACTACAAAAATTGGACTTCTAACATGTTTGCACGAAGTCATACATGATCTCACAATCAAGAAGTATCAAAACAATAAGGAAGGTAATCACTTCAATTAAAGGTCAAGGTAACAAGTAAGAATTAGAGGAAAGCTAACGACGTCATATGGAGCATATAGAGGTAATTTAAACAATTAGGAAACTCAATCATAATGGCATACTTTCCACTTAAAGACCTAAGAACCCTAAAGGCAAATTTCTCATAAACAAGTCCGAGCACACACTCGTTACCTTGCATGCATAGACTAAAATTAGCATAGGAGACTCAATTCCAAAAAGAAAGTCCCCCACACAAAGTTACGCAAGATACTTACCTCAATCCGGCTAATCAATACTCAATTTAGCTTTTGCTTTACCAATTCATCAATGCTCGGCTCCATCTAGCCAAAAATGACTTGAATACATCTAACAATGCAAGAGAAAAAAACTCCAATTAACAAAACTAAGATTCTTATACAATTTGCAAAAAGTCAACTCCCTGGGTCCATACTTCGAAACCCAATAAAATTTACAAAAAATTGAATACCCATCCCGATACGAGTTTACATACAAAAATTATAAAAATTTCGATAACATTTGGTCCTTCAAATTATTATTTTACATTTTTGAAGAAATTTAAATTTTTTTTTCATAAATCACGAATCAAATGATGAATTCTATGATAGATTTATGTATTCTAGCCAAATCCGAGTTAGAATCACTTACCTCGATGAATTTTTTGAAAAACCTGCAAAAAATCACCAAACTCCGAGCTCACAAGGTCAAAATATGAAATAAAATCCTAAACCTCGTGTTTATAGTGCACCTCCCAGATTTTCATCACTGTTGACCGCAAAAAGCAATCGCTGACCGTGGTAAAATCCACCGCTACCGCGGAGAATGTTGACTGCAGTACATGCTTTAGTATTTTGGTCATAAATGTTTCTACGAATGTCTAAATTATGAATTCTTTATCCTTCTAGAAACTAGAAAAGAACATCTACAGCTTTTGTTTTTGAATCATCTCAAAATTCCTTGTAGATTAAAATATATAGGCTTCCGAAGTTAGACCAGTGCACCTACGGATTCTTCCTCACTGCGGAACGCGCACCATTTTTTGCTACCGCAAAGATTCCATTTCTGCAGCAAAATATCACTGCTAACCGTGGTCCTCCCATGATCCTTAACAACTTCCGAGTGCCGATATATCCGGACTCGCTCAAAACTCACCCGAAACTCATCTAAGGCTCGTAGAACCTCAACCAAATGTACCAACACATCCCATAATATCATACGAACTTAGCCCACTTTCAAATCACTTCAAACATCGCTAAGACCTTGAATTTGATTCCCAAACGCACGAAAATAACTATGATTTTCATGAACCTCTAAATTTGCAACCAAGAATCCGAACCATATCAAATTAACTCCAAACAATACCAAATTTTGCAGGCAAGTCCCAAATGATATTACAGAGTTGTTCCAACTTTCGAAATTGCATATTGACCTCGATAACATAGAAGTCAACTATGGGTCAAACCTTTCTATTTTCCCAACTTTAACTTTTTAAACTTTCATCAAAATGCCTCAAATTACCCTACGGGCCTTCAAACCCAAATTCATACACACTCCCAAGAACAAGATCACCATACGAAGCTACTGAGATTATCCACAACTCATTCCACAATCGTTTACCGAAAAGTTAAAATTCCGGTAAATTGCTCTTTGCTTATGCTTCGAGGACTATATTCCTTCTTTCCAATTCAATTCTGATTCATCCGAAAATTGAATCCAAACCCGCGCACATGTCTATACACATAATGTAAAGCTGCTTTTAAACTCAAACTGCCGAACCAGATGCAATTGTTCAAAACGACCAGTCGGGTCGTTACAGATAGTTATTCAAATAATTTGTTCTTTTTAATTTATAAAAATTAGCAGGATCACAATATTATCCACATATCGTGCAGGTACTAATACTAGTATATATTAAAGCTAGAAAGTTTTCATCGTGGTTAAGCCAAGTGGCAATCTACTACAAAGCCACTTGGCATTCTTAAAGAGTTTGTGGGAGATTGTCAAATAAGGATATATCACTTAAGAATTTCATATGGAACTCCATTAACTAAAATTAAGTAATGGAGAATTTTTTTTTTTTTTTGCAAACAAATAATATAATTGTAGATATATAGAAGGATTATACATTTAAATTTGATATAAGAAAATGTTTTGAATTATTTCGAGAAAAAAATATATTATATGGATAATATCATGCTATTGAAAACATAATTTATAAACCTAAAATTTGAAACATTTACAATGAAATAACGCCAAGCAAAAAATTAACAATATAAAGATGTAATTAAAATTGTCATGTAGTTAAGTTATAAAAAAATTAAAGTCAACTCTATAGGAAAACAAAAGGAAAAAAAAAATTCTTGTTGAACATAATACTAAATAACAACTACTAAAAGTGTAGATTTATGAAAAATAATAAAAGAACTTCTTCGTTTAACTTTGGCATGTTTTAAAAAATATAGAAAAATGATATGATAAGGTTTATATTATAGATACAACACAAAATGTGAAAAATAATTATCAATGATAGAAAATAATGTATAGAGGAGAATAGAAGTAATGTGAATAGGTCTACAATTTTATTTTTTTTAATAAGATAATTAAATAGAAAAAATAATATTATTGATAAATTTAAACAAAACAATTTGACCTACGGAACAAAAGAACAAAATTATGACGATCCAAAGGGTCATCACCAATTTTCTTATCTATTCTGTACTTTCAAGGCCTTGAAAACCTCATTTAGGGTTGCTTAGATATGCGTGCACAATCCGGGCACATAGCCGGAAAGCTTAAATATGAATTCTATAAGAAAAATGCTAAATTTTGATATTAAAATGAATAAATTTGACTTCGATCAATATTTTGGGTAAACGGACTCGGACCGATGCTTTGAGAATCCCGGAGGATCCGTAGGAAAATATGAGACTTTGGCGTATGTCCGGAATTGAATTCCGTGATGCCAACCCCGAGAAATGAATTTTTGTGTGAAATTGTTTTCTGGAAATAATTAAGAAAATTGGAAATAAAATTTGATTAGAAGACTATGGTATCAGGCTTGTATTTTGGTTCCGGCATCCGATACAAGTCTTATATGTGATTTAAGCACATTCTGTAAAGTTTGGTTGAAAATGAACGTCGTTTGACGTGTTTCAGAATTAAAATGAAAATTTAATGTTTTACGAAAATTTGGAAGGAATCATGGATATTGAGGCTTAAATCGATGTATATGATGTTATTTTTGCGATTTGATTTCACTGATAACTCCGTAGGATATTTTTGAGGTTGTGTGTATGTTTAGTTAGGAGCCCCAAGGGCTCGAGTGAGTTTTGGATAGGTCATGAGTGCATTTTTAGAAGTTGAAACATAGTTGTTGCATTTCTTACCTGCAGGTTTCGCATTTGCGAACCTTGGTTCGCAAATGCGATATCGCAAATGCGAATGGCTTCTTGCAATTGCGAAGATAGCCCAAGTCTGCCCATTCTCGCAAATGCGAGACATTCCTTCGCAAATGCGAAGGTGTCCCTTTTGTACTGTGTTCGCAAATGCGACCACTGGCTCGCAAATGCAAAGCTAGGAACCCCGCAAATGCGACATATTGGTCGCAAAAGCGAAGTCCTCCCTTTTGTACTGAGTTTGCAAATACGAACTATCTTTCGCAATTCCTATAACTGGCCGGGGTTCGCAATTGCGAATCGCAGTTCGCGTTTCTAATTTTATATTACCAAAAACCAAGCCCTAACTCCTCAAATTTTTACCCAATTTTTTAGAGATTTCAATGATGAATCTTCTATTGAATCACGTATTTAGCTCATAAAACTTACCTCCAATCGAATCCTAGTCGAAACCCTCTTAATCCCTCGTCAATAGCTCCAAAATATGCTCAACAACGGTGGAAATAAGACTTGGTTCGCATATGAAATGTTATTAAAAACCCTTTTGTCGCCCAGGTTTTACTCTATGCGATCGCAGCCCCAAGCATGCGATCGCGATGAACAAATTTTCAGGTACTCAAAAACGTTTTATGCGAACGCAATCCAAGCTATGCGATCGCAGTACTCTACTCCTCAAGCCTATGCGATCGCATCCCAACTTATGCGAATGCATAGTGCAAAATATGCTGCCCTTACATTCCACTTATGCGATCGCGGACATAAACTGTGCGATCGCAATGCTTGACGACCCTGTGCTATGCGATCGCGACCCAATACATGGGATCGCATAGGCCAATTTTCCTCCTGCAAAAACTGCTGCAACCAGCAGCTTCTAATAATTAATTTTTGTCCGTTTGACCACCCAAATTCATCCCGAGGGCCCCGGGACCTTAACCAAAAATACCAATCTACCCCAAAACATCATACAAACTTGTTCCAATCATAAAAACATATACAATAGCACAAGAATCATCAAATCATGACGGATTCAAGCCTACTAAAACTTCCGAAACTCATCTTCGATCAAAAACCCGACCAAACGACATCCGAATGACCTGAAAATTTGCAGACATATCCAAAATCACCTAACGAAGCTACAGAAACTCTCGGAATTCCATTCCAACCCTCAGATCAAAATCTCACCTACAAGCCGGCCTAAAATTCAAACTTCGCCAATTGAGGCCTAATTCTACACTGGACCTCCAAATTCAATTTCGATCGCACTCCTAAGTCAGAAATTACCTCACTAAGCTAACCGAATCATCAGAAATCACATTCGTCACTCTAACTCAGAAGTCAACTTCCGGTTGACTTTTCCAAAACAAGCCTTTCTTAAAGAGACTAAGTGTCTCATTTTCTACCAAAACCAACCCAAATAAATTCTAACACATCAAACACTAATAACGAAACACGAAGAAGCAATAAACGAGGAAAACGAAGCCGTAACACATAAGACAACGGATCGAATCGTCACATAAATCTTTTAAAAATTTACATTTTTGTACGTAAATATTTTTTAATACATAAATGTTGAAGATAAGTTGGTAAGTTTTTTCTTTTTAGCTAAATACATATATAACATGTTCATTTATTATTTTATATATAATATTTTTTATAGCGGCGTTTCGAATGTGTGATATGTTTTACCGTGTACTTTGTTGTTGATGAATAAATGGAAATTATTCATCTATATCTTAAAAGAGTCCATAGAGAAAATGAAACAAATGGAAATTATTCATCTATATCTTAAAAGAGTCCATAGGGAAAGATGAAACAAAGGAATCAAAGTTAACATGTCCCTTGGTATTTAATGAGAATGCAGTTAAATAAGAATAGAACAGTATTAAAAAAAATTGAATATTGTTGATAAATGATAGTTACAACATGAATCAAATGCTTATTGTAACCCATAGAATATCCCTCCTTTGACGAATCACATTCATTTAAAATATAGTAATATATGACAGACATGCTTCCATCTTCCATATTCCTAGTGTACATGTTTATGATTTTCTTCACGGATATAAGAGTATTTTATAGAGAAACTTTTGGCATTAATGTGATAACAAATTACACTCACAAACATAGGTAAATACTTTGAGACCAACATTTTCAGTGGCAAAGGAAAGATAGAATCAACATTTCCATTTGAATTCCTCAGCTGTAAACAATATTATTACCATATAGACCTGCGAGTAGTTGCTGAAATAGACATGTACATTAATCAAGACTTCTCTAATCAATTAAATTTCTACTCGAAAATAATTAAGTTCCCTATTAAGGAGTATTATTTAATCGGACGTGAGTAAAGCCTTATATAGGACACCGTTGGGCTTCTTCTCCATTAGGACTTCTTGGTGCCATCTAGCTCTCTTCTTGCTTGAGCTAACTCTAGAAAGCTAGATTCTTCTCAGCACGCTACGTGAATACTCTAAGAGGGATAAATTAGGAAACAAAATAAGTTATATATAAGAACAAAATAAAATTTTGGCACAGAAATCTGATTCTAAAACTCGATGGTACCCCTAATTAAAAAGAATTATCTTATAAGAACACATGTTAATAGAGGAACAACCACATATATGCGTACATTAATAATATTTTAGAATGATCATATGCATCAAGATATTTATCTCAATGCTTGTCCAATTAGTTAGAGAAAGTTCAAGCTCATAACTTACAAACAAAATCCAACCAAAAAGTGAAAAGTCACCTGAGATAAATGCAACGTCTTATTTTCCATGTACTCCTTGATCCTAAAATTATATATGAACTTCCATTTGAAGTTATGTATACTGATCAATTTCTAAATTCTCCAAAGGAACTGAAGTAGACTGGTTGCAGTTTTTTGGTAAATTATGTGTGATAAAAAATATATTCTGACAATTTCATAATTCTCCAAAGGAACTGAAGTAGAGTGATTGCAGCTGCTTTTCTTGGGTAATTATGTGTGGTAAAAACTCTATTCCGGCACTTCGTATGCTGCTAATTTAATGAACCAACAATAATGATATTTAAGTGATGTTGATTCATTGGACAAACATAATTGATGAAATAAATAGTAGGCTCTGTATTTCCTTCAAAATTCACGTTATTAGCAATATTATCATGGCCATTGAAATGAATTATTTACTGCAAAATGAATTTACATTCTTGTCTAAAAATATTATAATAGTAGTAGTGTTTAATGGAAGGGTAATAATGTCATATAGCTTTATAAGGACATTTTAGTATTTTTAAGTTTCACATTTGATATTCCCACTTATAATATAGTATGATATATGATTTAAGAATTTATGAAAAATTAAAATTTAGGACCACCCATGCTTGGACCTTAATAAGATTGATGACTAGATCTTCTTGTCCTTAAAGCGTTTTATGGCAGGTAAACTAGTCGCTAAGTGTTTAAAGGAACTAAATACGACACGTCATTGATTTGCAGTAAAGACCATATTTCAAGTCCCTGAAATTATCTAAGGACCATATTACAACTAGTCGATAATACCTTTAAAGGACCAGTATTAGTTTGGTTACCAAACAAATTTAGGGACCAGAATCCATCATTAATAGTCTTTAACGACAGAGAATCTAGCGACTGGTGATGACTAGTTTTAACTAGTCGCTATATATATTCTGGGACCAGAATTAGGCTTTTAGGTACAATTTTTCTTATCTCTAGAGGTCATTTTTCTTGTAGTGCAAGTTTTGTTGTTACTATCTCTAGGTTGAACCCTTTTTATTAGGTTAATCAATCTCGGAATTGACCCAATTCCTTGTTAGCTAAGTTAACTTAGAGCGGGTCTCTCTTTCTCCAGAAGAGACTAAGTCAAATAGGCTTGAATCAATATTTACAACTATTAATTCTACTATTGAAGCATGAACTAAGCTAACTAATAAACACTCATTTATAAACAAGCATAAAATTAGATGCCTATAAGGTTTAAACACAAGGGTTGGGCCAAAACCCTAAAGAAAATCTAGCTACTCATGCTAGGATTTGAAGAAATAGAAGAAGAGATACTAATTAATCCCATATTGTAAAGTTAAAATGATATAATCTATATTAAATACTTTAAAATATAGAAAACTTCCAAAAGAGGCAAAGAAAAACAAGTTACAGATGTCAAAACTTGATCTAATTTTGTGAAACTCGTATGTATAGAAAGCTAGAAATTTTTAAAAAAATACAATTCGGCAGGTTCTGCGGTCGCGCAATTTCATGTGCAATCTGCACAATTCTTCACCTTGTAAGAATTGGGATTTTGTGGTTGCACAATACTTAACTGTAGACACAAGGCATTATTTCTGCGGTCCACAGATTTAGCACTACGGCAGCAACCTAGTCTTCTATTGTCCGCGCCTTTATTTCTGCGGCTACAAGACACTTCTTCTCCGGCAGCACAATTCTTGTATGGTCCGCAATTCTGAGGGACTCAGAACTTGGAAATTTTTACACCCTCTAAAGTTGATCTCAAGCTCTTCTTTTGCGGCCACACTATTCCTGTGCGGTCCGCAGTTTGCTAGAAAGTCTGTTGGGATTTCCTTCGTTGTTTGTGCCTGCAAATAAAATTCTGCGATTCGCACTTTGTAAGCTTCTGTGACTGTTTATTGCCTTGTGCTTAGATTACTTTTTTTTATACCGATTTCATCTCGGGAGTTCAACTTCTAACATTCCTGCAATTTTTCATATTTCATCAGTTTCGAGAATACAATTCAATGCTTTTAGACTAAACAAAAGTCAAAATGCGCTAATAATTAGTCATAATCCCCATTTATCAGTAGATGCTCGACATTTTCGCTGACCCTCTTTATTCTTCCCTTTTATTCCACTTATTGTATTTAATTTTAGATAATGATAGATAATATTTTCCTTAACTAGTGATACATAGATGCTCACTTACTCAGTGACACTCCAATGTTGGGAGTTTCTTTGTTATGTTTTGGGTTTCCTATCCTGTTTATGAGAACTTTTATTATTAAAAATTTCTTAAACATGATGTAAATGAAGTCTATTTGCCTAGTACCACGTTAGGCGTCATCACGACAGGCTAGTTTTTGGTCGTGACAATATATGAAACAATGAGAAAAAACAATAAAATTGTATTTGAATATGCTAGTCTAAATAAATATTGTGGGCTAATATAATTATATTAATTATATAACTCCAATATGTATGAGTTTAAGAAATAAGTCTAAATCTATTGGGTTAGCCTATTTAAGTAGCTAGAAGTTATAATCACACTTCATTAAGCCTAGAATATCATCTTCCTATAAGCCCAATATGGTCAAATGGGTGAGCCAATAGAATCATGCCGCGTGTCAAATGACAAGGAATGACAAATCAAATTAAAAACTCAATGAAATTGCACCACATGTGCAATTGACATGTTCTAGCTAATCAAATACGTCGTTGTCACGCTTCAATTTGATTGGTCGTAAAAAGGATTGGTCAGAGAAAGTTTGTTCTCGTTACAACTCTACTCTTCCACAATAATGAATAAGAATCTTCATAACTTAGAAAAGACGCCAGCAGATATAACAAGAAGCAAGAGAGAGCTCGTTGATCAAACACTATAAATTTTTCAACAAATTTCAAACTTCAAGCAATCAAGATATAACAATGAACATTATATATGAAACAATGAGAAACAAGAATAAAAACTTGCTTTATAAAGTCTAAACCAAATGATTCTTGCAAAAACAAAACAGAAAAACTATTCTTTGAATATGTTACTTGGTGTATAGTGATTGAATAAATTCCTCGATATTCTTGCTAGAACTTCCTCCTTCATTTATTGCTTCCTTAGCCAATTGTTTCCATTTAATTGCATTCTCTTTTAGCATTACTCCTTTTTCTCCCTCCATAACTTCTTTTATAGAACTTGCTATTACTTCTCTAGTAATTATTCCATCTTTTTCAGCCTTAACTCGAAGTCCAGTTTTCCATATATCCATAATAAACTTAACATTAGTTGGTTCATCTGCCCATTGGGGCATACCAACCATTGGCACTCCTAAACTTAATGATTCGAGTGTCGAATTCCATCCACGATGAGTAAAGAAACATCCAACTGATTTATGAGCTAATACATCAAGCTGAACACACCAATTCATAATTAGTCCTTTTTTGATAACTTGGACATGAATTGTTTTGGAAGTTTGTGCACTTCTGAAATTCTAACAATCCATAAAAAGTAGCAGTTGGTCATTAGTAATCCTGAGGCTAGTTCCTCCATTTGTTTTTCTCCAAGTCGAGCCAAACTCCCAAATGATACATAAACAACTGAGCCAATTTCCCTTGAGTTTAGCCAATTTATACAAGTTTCAACATTAGGACCCAAACCATTTTCTTTGATATCCTTTAGTTGCTTGTCTACATATATTGGTAGAAAAGTTGGTCCAATGGTTTTGATTGAATATTGTGTCCTTAACCAGTTGATCACCTATACAAATTCAGTAACAAAATAATAAGTGTTCATGATTTGGGTTAGTTCGATTTTGGTAAATAAAAAAGAAAGAAATCAAACCAACTAACATGCATATGCATGTCAAATATTGTGTTGAACAAAGAGTATGTAATCTTGTTTAGAGATATATAGTGTTTTGTTGTAGTCTGTAACCATCTAATCTAACATGGTATCAAAGCTCATTGAGATTTTGGGTTCGAGTCTCATTGTCATCCATTATTAAAAAGAATTTCTACATGTTTGGCTCATAATAAAAGAATCATGAAGCCCATTTCACATGTGAAAAGAGGGCGTGTGTTGAGACATAATTAAATAATTACAAGTATGCTCTTTCTAATAGTTTAAGCTTTTAGATGAGATGGTTACACAAGTCCAATATGTAGTTCATAATATGTACATACCTCGTTCTCTAACACGTCAAAAGTGTTGAACAAAAGCCAGTCTGCTTTTTTCAAATTGATAGTGAGGCCGAAGAAAAGTCTTGCAATAGTTGGATGTAAATCACGATGTTGGTATACAAAAGAAGGCAAATCTTCCTTTTCCAACAAGGGAAGTGAAGGCAACGATAAAGTTGAACCATCTAAAGGAATTTTACTTGTTTCTGGATGCATATGATAATATATAGCAGAAGGAGCACAAGGTATTGGAGAAAATGCAGCCACTTTTAGGCCTAACTGATGTGCTAAGTCAATTATCCAAGAGGCAAGTGAATCAAATATGACAACTTTAACATCAGGAAATTTCTCAACAATAGCTCTAAAGTTGTTAGTAATTTGTACTTGGTACCATTCAAGAAGATCATCAATGTTTCCATTTGGTGGCGATTCGTCGTGTGGAATGGACTCAATGTTGATTAATAAGCCATTACAGTCCGATAACATGGACATGCAAACGAAATCTAACGTGAAAATTGTCACGTTAACTCTTCTGGATACCAAATATTTGGAAAAATGAACCATTGGGTTTATGTGGCCTTGTAAAGGAGAAGGAAGAGCTAAAACATGAATTTTTTTGCTGCTGATTTCTTCCATTTTGCCCTCAGTTTTTTTCTAGCTATCTCTTTTTCTGCTTATTTTTAGACTTATGTATATCAAAGTAGTTTGAGAGTAGACAAGAATAAAAAGAAGCCAAGAGAGCCAATTAATATCTTCAACAATTGAACTAGCTAGATCGATTGAAGAATAATGAAAAATGACGAAGATAAGTAAAGTCATGGAAAATGTGTTAATCAAACATGTATTCAATAAAAAAAAGACTCTGTATCACTTTCAATTAAGTCATTTTTAATTGGGACAGTATTTAATATTTCGGAACGTGGACATTATATTGCGATAATAATCTGGTCTTTTTAGTTTATTGTTTCTGGCGATTGACTAATTTTTCTATTTGAACACGTCGTAGTTGGCTGTGAAGTAGTGCAGTTACACGCCTTTTGATTCCTTGGCAAAAGTCATGAAATTAATAGTATTGTTTAAAGGGTGGTCGCATGGTTTTATAAAACTCCTTTCAATTTTGTGATGGTGTTTAGTTAACTGAAAAAATGAATTTAAAGAAAAATTATGATCTAAAATAAACAATAGAAATGATTTGCCTATAAATCATCTCATTAAGAATAAAACGAGAAGATTAAAGTTAACTTGTTAATGTTAGGTGTTTGTGTTGATTTTATTATCATATTTGATTTTCCTATCACTAGAAGGAAAGGATAATATATGACAATATTTGAGTTTTTCTTCTTTTATAAGGAAACTATAAATCTTTCATATTTAGGTAGTCTTTTTTCTTGTAAGAAAAAGTTTGGACTTTTATTAATTGAGGATGCTTCCTTCTCATTCAGTAGCATTCACAATGTAGCCACTAGGGCTTGAGAGGGGGGGGGGGGGGGGGGGAGAGGGAGAATTTGCGGGACAAGTGTTAGTGTGTCACTTGTATTTGCCTTTTCTGAGGTTGTTCTCTCGATTTTGTACTCTCTTTTTATTATAATGGATTGCTCATCTCCACCGTGGATGTAGCCATGTTAAATATTTGTGTCTTTTTTTGTAGATTTCTCTTTTGTTGTCTGATTTATCGTCGTTGAAGGTTTGTGTTACTAGCTTCCGCATAACACCCGACCTTTTTCGGCCTTAAGAAGTGGTAGAAGTGGTATAAGAGAGAGGTTCAAGACAGATTCATCTTGGTGGGTTTAGTTCTAGCAGCAAGGAATTTGAGGATATTCATATTTTTGTTTGTAAAATTTGACCGGAGTACTACTCGCGTTGAGACAAACATGGTGTTGGAGATTTGGAGATGCAACCTGTTGAAGGCCATGTGGAGAAAATGGATCAAATTTATTTTGTCAGAAAATTCAGGCCAAGGGGGAGAATTGTTAGGTATTTGTCCTGATAATGAGAAATTTTCATAAAGCACTATCTTTTAGTAGTAATTAGCCATCTATAGATACCATTTGCTATATTACGGATTATAGATACCTTTTCTATGGTTATAAGATGCATTTGATGTATTTAAGCTACTGTATTCATGAATACAATAGCAAAAATAGGCGTGAATCAGAAAAGTCCAGCTAATCAATTGTTGTATTCGAGTGTATTCGAATGTATTCCTGGAATGAAACATGGGATTACAACTGGACAGATGTCACGACCCCAAACCGGTCCGGTCGTGACGGCGCCTCTCGTGAAGAAAGGACAGCCAACACCACACCCACATTAACCCTAATCATTTTTAAGCCTTTAATAAACAACATCTCATAATAATTTCTGAAATACCAAATGCGAAATAAAATACAAGCCCGACATCGGGGTGTCACTAGTCATGAGCATCTATCCTGGTCTTATTACAACAATAAGTTTCAAATAATGTACTAAATACAATGATAGCTTGTCCAAAACGGAGCGGTACTGCGAACTCATCCAGCCACCTGCTAACTCTGATGACTCCGCGCCTGAACAAATCCATACCCGCTATCGGGTTCCGATGTATCTGAATCTGCATACGAGGTGCAGGGAGTAATGTGAGTACTCCAACCTTGTAAGCAGTAAGAGTAAATAAAGAGTGAGCAGTAGGAAACAATGATTCCACAATCACATCAAGATCAATAAGCACCATGGCTTTCAAATCATAATACGAGTCAACCTTCCTTTTTAAGACCGAGCTTTTAGTAAAAATCTTTTGAAATAATTTTCAACAGTTTTCAGTAGGGGTTCAATACCATTTAAAAGTAATAATAGAGATTGACATCAAAATCGGCCACTCGTGCAAAAATATAGTTTGTAAAAATAGCCCTTCGAGCAAAACAGTAATCATAAACACTTCATAACTTAAAATATCGGGGAGATAATCAAATGCCAATTCATCGATTAATTTTTGAACATATCAAAACCCCATTTTTGTAATAAAAGATGCCTTAAAATATTTATTCAACTTTCCGAGAGAGGCTCAGTATAAAAAAGGGTGAAAACTATAGATAAATCAATATATTCGATAGAAACTCACTAGAAACGAGAGTGAAATCAACAAGTTCATAAATAGGTCTCTGAGCCAAACATCACTCATTTGCATATATATGGTTATCGCCCCTCGGGCTAGCCTCCATGCTACTCGTGACCCAACTCTTACCACTTAGTGCTCACACTCAGCACTCAGCACTCAGCACTCAGCACTCACACTCAATAAGTACTATGTAGTAACCGTTGCGGTGTGCATCCCGATCCATATATATATATATATATATATATATATATAATAACCACTGTGGCATGCAGCCCGATCCATATATCGTTGCAGTGTGCAGGCCGATCCATATATCGCTACGGCGTGTAGCCTGATCCATATGGGCACCCGCACTCACTTTGGGGGTGCAGACTCCGGAAGGGCTCCTTTAGCCCAAGCGTAATATTTTTGCGGCATGCAGCCCGATCCATATAAATATATTGTTGCGTTCGGCAGCCCGGTCCATATAAATATACTGTTGTAGTGTGTGTGCAGCCCGATCCATATAACTAAAATCCTCACAGCCAGGCCCTCGACCTCTCTCAGTCATTAGCATCACCATCAGACTCTCAGTCTATCTCAGTCATCAACCTCACAATTAGACCCTCGGTCTATCTCAGTCATCACCTCACGATCACTCGGACCATTAGCAAAACGGGAAAACTCAACCCAAACAGTCTTTTATATTTTTAGAAAAATATGGTGATAAAGCCAGATTTTTAAACTAAGAGTCGGTAAAACATGACTGAGGATATTCTATCAATATATATAATGAGGGAAAATAGTAAAAATACCCCTAAGGGTCTCACAGGTCAGTACAAGGCACCAAATATGGCATAAAACCCAAAACACAATAATATCAGAAAGTTAACTATCAAATGCGCATTAAAGTTCTCTTTCGTGATGGACTAGGTCACAATCCCTAGCGGTGCTCTACCCCACGCTCGTCATCCAGCGTGCAAGTCACCTTAAAGTAACACAATGATGTGTAATCCGGGGTTTCAAACACTCAGGATAGTACTTACAATCATTACTTATCTTGAACCGGCAAATTATCTAGCTTGCGGCACCTTTGCCCCTCCAATCGGCCTTCACGCATGTTGAATCTATCCAAAACCACAGTGAATACATCACAATATTCTAAGGGAACAATGCCCAAATGAAAATAATCAATAACGGGCATAAATATCGAAATTACCAAAACCCGAGCCCCGGGCCCACTTCTTAAAACTCAGAAATTTATACATCAATACATTCCACATCTCCTCAGGAATTCATACATACCACGAACTCTCAAATCCAAGCTCAAATGGTCCTTCAAATCCCTAAATTAAATTTCAAAATCCCAAGCCCTAGTTCTTTAATTTTTGGCTTAATTTCCATGCATTTTTAGGTGGATTTCACAATATAATCGAGTTTTAAGACTAAATTCTTACCTCAAGTCGATTCCTTTTGAATCCCTGTTTCATCTCCTCCAAAAATCTCCAAAAACGATAATCCATGGGTGAAAATAGACCCAAAATCGTTGACAAGGTGACTTAAAAATATTTTGCACATGTATTTACTCTTTGCAGTCACGAAAATTTCTTTGCAATCGCGAAGAAAAACTTTTCTCAACCCATAATTTTCCCTTCGCGATCGCGGACAACGCTTCACGATCGTGAAGATTAATTCTGAGCTCTTACGGACAGCCTCTAGTATAATGGTCATAACGTTTTGCACATTGCTCCAAATGACAAATGGTTTGATGTTATGAAAACTAGACACAAAGAGCTATAATTTAATATGCTGAACATTTTTTGGATCCTTACACACTGCGAGATATAGTCTTCCAAATTCAGCCCTGTGTATTTGAGACCTTTCTGGACAGCCTATAGTTTAACCAACATATATTTTTGTACACAACTTGAAATTCCAATTAATTTAGATTTCTGAAAACTAGAGAAAGGGCTGCAACTTTCATTTTTGGATCATCTCCAGATTCCTTATATATTATTAGATATAAGCTTCCAAAGAGGGATCAACACAACAGAATATTTGTTCTTCGCGATCGCGAAGCACTATACGCGATCACACAGTACTGACAATTTTTTTGCTTTTTACTCATCGCGATCTCATCCGAATTCCCGCGATCGCATATAACTCTGCTATAGCTAAAAATCAGCAGCTAAAAATTGCTTAGAAATGGTCCGGAACCACCCCGAAACTCACCCGAGGCCCCTTGGGACTTCTACCAAGCATGCCAACCAATCCTAAAACTTTATTCAAACATGTTCCAATCTTTCGAATGCTCGAAACAACATCAAAACACAAATATTTTATCGGATTCAACCTTCAAATTTTCAAAAACTCTAAAAACAAATTTTCGATCAAAAGTCTACCAAACCTCCTCCAAAAGATCTAAAACTTTGCACCCATATCCCAAATAACATAATGGAGCTACTACAACTCTCGAAATTCCATTCCGGCCCCTATATCAAAATCTCACCTATCAACCGGAATTCATCAAAATAATAACTTCGTCGATTCAAGCCTAATTCTACACTGGACCTCCAAAACCAATTTTGATCATGCTCCTAACTCATAAATAACCCAACGAAGCTAACCGAATCATAAAAATTCCGATCTGAGCTCATATACAAATAAGTCAACTCTTGGTCACATCTTTTCAATTCAAAGTTCTCAACTGAGACTGTTCTTTCAAATTCATACCGATTTCCGTAAAAACCAAAACCAACAATTTGCATCAGTCATAATATATCTTACGGGGCAAGTCATGCCCGAGAACTAGCGATCAAAGTGTAAAAGCTCAAACTGACCGGTGGGTCGTTTCATCCTCCCCCACTTAAACACACGTTCGTCCTTGAAATTACCCAGAGTTGTTCTAGAAGCAAACAAATAGCTGAATAACCTTACCAGATATATACCCGGGGGTGATGCCATATCACCCTATCTTATAAAGGATCGATAACACAATATAACAAAAATTTCACAATCCATCCTAGTCCACAGACCATATAAGCACATTTCTGCTTCTAAAATCCTTAATGCTTTCAAAGTCTCACATTTATACTACGAATGAGTCCCAAACAAGCTGTAACAAACCATATCTGCTGTCTCATGCACAATCACCTAATATACCATATAATTCAAACACTCGCAGTGATAACTTATATTCACAGCAGTCGCACCTAACCACCGAATACCGATAGTAAACCTCTTAACAACTCAAGTCTAATTCCAACACGTCCACATAATGCCAATGATAAAGGAAACACATAATAAATCATAATCATATCTCAAATCAACCATTCATAAGGCTACTTCTCCTTCGGCAAGGACTATAGCAACTTTTTTATCCGAACCTCGATATTTATCCATCAAACAAGGTGAAATCGAATATGTTCGTATTCATTAATGATCCCATTGATCTCGTCTATTCCAACACACCGCTTTGGTGGCACGACACATCAATAGAGGCCTAAGCCATAACTAGCATAATACGCGCGCCAATAATCAATGATCTGAACATGCTCAAATCATGGAAATGAATCAAATGAAAGAGTTGTACCTCAAGCTCACCAGTACCACCATAACGTAGGGCTGAGAACCTGCCTCACATCATAGACTAGGACACACGAATCTAACCCGCAAGGTCATAGCTTCGCTACAATGCGCGATCCTATACCAAACACTACTCCATATGGGACAGCTCAAGTCACTATGCTCGAAATTGACAACCACGTACAATTTCCCGAGTCTGAACTCATACCACAACATGATTTGTTTACTTCACTCACAACCGAGAAACATGAAAATATTACTCACACGCCTATAACTTGGGGCTATACCTCAAATCAAGATGGACCTCAAGCACCTAATAGCTCTTCAATTCTCCAGCATACCTTTCTTGTCGTTTCCAAATCATATGAATACTTCTCGCAGTACTAACATGCTCATCACATAGTTACTCAACTGACACTTCCACTAATAGAGACAAAACCAAACATATAAGTTCAAAACACTCGTTCACACAATCAGCACCTCGGTGCACAAGCAATACTCAAAAATTTGGCCTCAATAGAGATCACATCTCTCCCCTAAATCAAGGCATCAAAGATAATCAAGGCACATCCGATACTGAGCGACCATGCGCACATACAAATGTGTGGAAATAATTTCAAGAGTTATTTTTCTAGCTGAATCAAGGACGCACGATAAGAATTCAAGAATGTGATGTTTTCCTAAAGGTTCTGCAGCCTCTCGAGGATAAATACAGATGTCTTTGAACCGATCTACAAGACACTACTAACCGTGCTCATGACTCGAGAGACCTATGTAACCTAGAATTTGATACCAACTTGTCACGACCCCAAACCGGCCATTCGTGATGGAGCCTCTCGTGAAGACAAAGCCAGCCAACACCACACTTACATTAACCCCCTTAAGCATTAAAACTCATTTTAAGCCTTTAATAAACCACATCACATACCAATTTCTAGTCAGGAGCATCTATCCTGGTCTTATTACAACAATAAGTTGCAAATAATGTACAATATACAATGATAGCATTGTCCGAAAGGGAGCGGTGCTGCGAACGTCATGCAGCTACCTACTAACTCTAATGACTCCGTGCCTTAACAAATCCACAACCACTACCGGGTTCTGATGTACTTGTATCTGCACACGAGGTACATGAAGTAATGTGAGTAGTCCAACCCCGTAAGTAATAAGAGTAAATAAAGGCTGAACAATACGAAACAATGAATGCACAATCACATCAGGCTCAATAAGCACCACGATTTTCAAATCATAATACGAGTCAACCTTCCTTTTTAAGACCCAACTTTTAGTAAAAATCTTTTGAAATACTTTCCATTAGTTTTCAGTAGAGGTTCAATACCATGTAAAAGTAATAATAGTGTTTAACATCAAAATCGGCCTCTCGGGCAAAAATATAGTTTGTAAAAACAGCCCTTCGGGCAAAACAATAATAATAAACGCTTCATAACTTAAAATCTTGGTGGAAATAACCAAATGCCAATTCATCGATTAATTTCTAAACATCTCAAAACCCCATTTTTTGTAATAAAAGATGATTTAACACATTTATTCAACTTTTCGACAGAGGCTCAGTATAAAGAGGGGTAAAAACAGTCGATAAATAAATATATTCGATAGAAACTCACTAGAAAGCGGAGTGAAATCAACAAGTTCATAAACATGCCTCTCAGGCAAACATCACTCATTTGCATGCATCTAGTTATCGCCCCTCGGGCTAGGCTCTCCGCCACTCGTGACTCGACTCTTACCAATGAGTGCTCACCCTTAGCACTCACACTCAATAGGTACTATGTAGTAACCGATGTGGCGTGCAGCCCCATTATAAATATATATATATATATATATATATATATATATATATATATATATATATATATATATATATATATATATATATATATATATATATATATATATATATATATAATAACCACTACGGCCTGATCCATATACTGCTGCGGCATGCAGCCCGATCCATATACGTACACGCGCTCACTGTGGGTGTGGAGACTCTTGAGGGGCTCCTACAGCCCAATCACAATATTATTCTGGCGTGCAGCCCAATCCATATAAATATACTGTTGTGGCATGCAGCCTGATCTATATAAATATACCGTTGCGGCGTGCAACCCGATACATATATACATATATATAACTTGCTACGACGTGCAGCCCGATCCATATATATAAAATACTCATAGCCAGGCCCCCGACCTCTCTAAGTCATTAGCCTTACCATAATATTCTCAGTCTATCTCAGTCATCAACCTCACAATTAGACCCCCGGACTATCTTAGTCATCAATTCACGGTCACTAGGACCATTAGCAAAACAGGGAAACTCAACCCAAAGAATCTTTTACATTTTTAGGAAATATGGTGATAAAGCCAGATTTTTAAACTAAGAGCCGGTAAAACATGACTGAGGATATGCTATCAACACATGTAATGAGAGAAAATAGTAAAAATGCCCCTAAGGGTCTCAACAGGTCGGCACAAGGCCCCAAACATGGCATACAACCCAAAACACAATAATATCAGACATTTAACTATCAAATGAGCATTAAAGTACTCTTTCGGGATGGACTAGGTCACAATCAGTAGCAGTACTCTACCCCACACTCATCACCCCGCATGCAAGTCACCTCAAAGTAACACCACTATGTGTAATTTGGGGTTTCAACTCCTTAGGACAGTATTTACAATCATTGCTTACCACAAACCGGCGAATTCTCTAGCTCGCGGCACCTTTGCCCCTCAAATCGGCCTTCATGAGTCGAATCTATCCAAAACCAGAGCAAATACATCACAATATGCTAAGGGAACAAGGCCCAAATGCAAATAATCAATAAGGGACATAAATCTCGAAATTACCAAAACTTGAGCCCCAGGACCACTTCTTGAAACTCATAAATTTATACATCAATACATTCCTCATCTCCTCACGAGTTTATACATACCAAGAACTCTCAAATCCGAGCTCAAATGGTCCTTCAAATCCCTAAATTAAATTTCAAAATCCCAAGCCCTAGTTCTTCAATTTTTCGTTTAATTTCCATGAATTTCTAGGTGGATTTCACATAATAATCGAGTTTTAAGATAAAGATTCATACCTCAAGTTGATTCCTCTTGAATCCCTCTTTCATCTCCTCTAAAAATCTCCAAAATCGAGCAGCCATGGGTGAAAATAGACCCAAAATCGCGGGCAAGGTGACTTAAAAACAATCTGCCCAGGTATTTACTCTTCGCGATTGTGGAAATTCTTTGCGATCACCAAGAAAAACTTTGCTCCTTCCATAATTTGCCCTTCGTGACCGTGGACAACACTTCGCGATCGCGAAGGACAATTCCCAGCTCTTTCGGATAGCCTCCAGTATATTGGTCATAACTTATTGCACACAACTCCAAATGACAAATGGTTTGATGTTCTGAAAACTAGACACAAAGTGCTATAATTTCAAATGATGATCATTTTCGTGACTCCTTATACATTGAGATATATAGTCTTCCAAATTCAGCCCTAAGTATTAGAGACCCCTGATAGTGTATAGTGTAACTACCATAACTTTTGGTACAGAACTTGAAATGCTAATTAATTTAGATTTCCAAAAACTAGAGACAAAGGGCTACAACATTCGTTTTTGGATCATCTCCATATTCCTTATTGATAATAGGTGAATTTGACTATATATGACCGCTACGGCGTGTAGCCCGATCCAATTTGGGTACCCGTTGTCACACCTCCTTTTTTCACCGCACATACGTATAGAATGTATAATGTGCCGCTGTTTAATACTACACCCCGAGAAGGGATATAATAATAATCAGTGAAGGAGTTTTTCCAATTAAAGGACAGTCGGAACGGGATCAATTTATTTAATTTTTTCAGAGTCGCCACTTGGGAAAATAATGGTGTCCCAAGTCACCGGTTTAATCCCGAACCGAGGAAATTTATGACTATGTATACAGTCTGCGAAACTAGAAACCTGGATAAGGAATTCTGTTAACCCGGGAGAAGGTGTTAGGCACTCCCGGATTCCGTGGTTTTAGCACGGTCGCTCAACTGCAATTTTTGCTTTTATCTGATTTCTTTATATATTTTAACTATGTGCTATTATGTTCCGCTTTTCAATTTTAGAAGAATTGTGACGTCACGAAAACACATTTCGAGCCACACCGCAACCAGTACGCCTGTGACTTTAATGCGTTTCAGTTTCGCCGAGAGTAAGATTTGGGTCACATAAATGCGCACCCGTATTTAGGAAAGTAATTTTATTAACTAACGTGCCTAAAGATTCTCCGTCTTTGTTAACTTTGGAAAAGACCGTAAAATTCGCTAAACGGTCCTTCCGAGTCTAACTTTTATTACAATTAATTAAGGACCCGGTGTATTATAATCAGGCAATGACCTCTGCTTTCTGTTTCCACTTTGTTTTCTTCTATAGACTCTGCCTCTCCTTCTCTTTCCGTAACGCTGCTGCCATGCACAGTGCAGTACCAACAGGACTTGGAATATCAATAGCATCAGCTATCTCTTCAATGGATGCAAGTTCCACCCACTTCTTGACAACAGCAACATTCCATGTCACGATGCACAAGTGCAGTGGCGTCAAATTTTTGGAGTTCAAGATAGCCATTGATTTACAACCCCCATTTTCCAGTATGACCTTGGCACAGTCCGTATATTTCTTAGCAACAGCTCGATGAAGCACCGATTCACCTTCATCATCAACTGCATTTGGATCAGCCCCAGCCAGTAATAATTCACGCATGCAATCTGGTTGGCCATGGTATGCACAGACATGAGCAACAGACGGACCAAGCCCCTCTCTCAGTCTAGATCTCACATTGGCGTGCCTCCGGATTAGAGCACGAACACATTCAGGTGATCCAGCAGCGAGAGCAAACGCAAGCGCACTCTGATTCAGAATTCCGCCCAGCAGTACCGCTTGGGTTGTCATTGAAGAAGCGTGATATACCAATATCTTCCAGCAAAAGTGACTTAACTTGTACTAATCAACTAAAGCAATCGCAATGAATTTATCAGACATGACGATAAAGAAATCTCTTCACTTCTGATCGATCTTTATATTAATACCAGTATCATGTTTTACGAAATCCTTTCAAAGAGCATAAATCGCTAGTGTTTTCTTCTGTTTATAAATAACAGTAATTATAAACAACCAAAGTTAAAACAAAAATTAGCCACGTGCATGCTTGACACAATCTTAAAATTGCAATCATGTATTGAAGAACAGAAACGAAAGCTCTGTTAAAAGAGTTTTTCAGTATAACACTGGAGAGAAATCAGTAAATACACAGCCCTTGATTCTGAAATCCAATGGGAAATAATAACACAGTCTACGAGTAGAACTTTTGCCGAATAACCTCGACGAACAGCAACAAAATTGGCCAGAATATCAGTTAGAATTGACAGACTCGAATGAAAGATGACGAGCTAAATTCAAGTGGTAAAAATCGAATCAAACAGCAAAACGAATTGCGTAGCTTGGTAACAGCAGCTACACCAAACAGAAACCTATGAGACAAACAGTAGCAAGTTCTTTGTAGCTCGTTTCTCAGCTTCAATGACAAACATCCAACTAGCTAACCAGTGAAATCACTAAGAGATTGGCCCATAAAAAATGAAATCCAAACCCAAACAGAGCTCAATGTGGCTACAGCAGCAAATAATAACAGATTCGAACTCGGCGAGTCACAGATGTACTCGACTTTAATACAGCAAGAGAAAACAAAACTCACAAAAGCTTTCACCAACATCAAACTCAAACACCTCAAAACTCAGATCTATTGTGAAGCAAAAATTGAAATCGAAGAGAAGAAACAAAACAAATATGACATCCAAACAAAATGAGAGGAAATCCGAAATTGAACCTGAATGAGGACAGGTTCTGATTGATAGAACTCAACGATTACATCAAATGATTCTTCGAGAGGAACTTTTGGCTACTAAATCCAATCGAACAAATCACAACAAAGAACTTGGACAAAACCCGGCGGAACCTCCTCAAATCCTCTGTTTTCTTTCGATTATTGAATGACTCTGAGAATTTCATTGAAGAATTTGAAGTTGCTTAGACGAGAATCTGAAATTTCAACCTATTCGGTTGTTCTCCAGAAGAAGAACAAAACAATCACCAAAATTGAAAACGAATTTTCCCAAAATTCTCTCTAAAAATCTCTACCATTTTTTTTTCTGCCAAATCTCTTTCAATCTCCCTCTCTTTATTTGTGTGAGTTTTCTTTTGAGAAGAAGAAATCCCAAGAAAAATCGAGAGGTTTCTTATTCTCGCCCAAGAGCTGCCCCGTGTGTTTCTGTTATTCTGCCAGGAGCTCCTCTATTGTTTTTTTGTTATATCGCCCAGGAGCTCCCTTCTGTTATGGAATCCGATGATTGAAGGATTCTCTTTTTTTTTATTTCCTTTTTTTTTTTTATTTATTGCTTTATTTTATGACTTTATTAAATTGTTAAACTAATTAATTCCTAAAATTTATCTGATATCTATTTTATAGTAATTCTCAATTAAAACATTAAGATGCTATTTTTATTTTTCTTTAATTGTTCTAAAATGAATTAATACCTACTAGCAAAATTAATTTCCTAAATGCAAATGCATATTTTTTGTATTTTTATATGATTTTTCATGCAACTAATTAATACGAATTGTAAAAATAAGGAAAAATTATTTATTTTGAATTTATGGGAATAACTCATATGTAGGGTAAAAATCATGTGCTCACAGCTGCCCCTCTTTGCTCGGGAACACGAAGAGTTTCCGTGCAAAGATAAGTGAGCAACTATGAACGATTTTTACCCGTTCGAGTATTCCGTTGTGAAGCATTTTGAAAAGCTTTGACCGCACCCTACTTCAGAGGTTGCCTACATATCCTGGGCTAAACAGGAATCAGGTCAGTGTAGTTCGGGAGTGGTGGAGTATCGAGGTTGAGAGTCGAGGTTCCGTCCGAGGCTCCGGTCCGCTGTCCCGTTATTACATCAAAATTGAAAAAGACTAACTAAACCTATCAGCTACGAGTTACAGAATTCCTATCTATGAGTCTTCTGAAGCTTGATCTTGAGTTGGTTGGTGCTTCATGCGGACCCTGATCTGAATCTTGATGCTTATTAGCCGCATGTGTTGGTTCAATCTTCTTCAGCTTTTGGATCAAGTCCGGACATATAGTGCTCATGATTACAGGTGGGCTCCTAGTTGCCGAGCCTTGACTTGTATTTCTCTTTCACTGGCATTCTTGTTATTGCCTCGACTTGTTCAACTTCTTTTCACCGGCATTCTTGTTCTTGCCTTGACTTGTTCAAACATTCTTCAATATGAAGTATTCATCCATTCTCCAGGTGGACCTCTGCTTGTGACAAAATAAACAACCAAAGAAAGATTTTTCTACCCCCCAGTATGGTGACTGGGCACATCATGTTATTGAATGTCCGAATTTTTCATTTTTTTTTTCATTTATTATTTTTTTTTCTTTTTTTCTTTCTTTTTCTTTTTTCTTTTTCTTTTTTTTTTCTTTTAAAATGCGGATATGCATGAAATGAAATGCAGAAAAATATTCCCGTGTTAGAAGGTGGGCGCCTAACAGAAATTAAACGTGCAATGCGATGCGGAAAAATATTCCCGTATTTGAAGGTGGGCACCTAACGGAAATTAAACGTGCAATGCGATGCAAAAATATTCCCGTATTTGAAGGTGGGCACCTAACAGAAATTAAACGTGCAATGCGATGCAGAAATGTATTCCCGTATTTGAAGGTGGGCGCCTAACAGAAATTAAACGTGCAATGCGATGCAGAAATGTATTCCCGTATTTGAAGGTGGGCGCCTAACAGAAATTAAACGTGCAATGCGATGCTGAAAAGTATTCCCGTATTAGAAGGTGGGCACCTAACAGAATTTAAACGTGCAATGCGAATGCAGAAAATATTCCCGTATTAGAAGGTGGGCGCCTAACAGAAATTAAACGTGCAATGCGATGCAGAAATGTATTCCCGTATTTGAAGGTGGGCGCCTAACAGAAATTAAACGTGCAATGCGATGCTGAAAAGTATTCCCGTATTAGAAGGTGGGCACCTAACAGAATTTAAACGTGCAATGCGAATGCAGAAAATATTCCCGTATTAGAAGGTGGGCGCCTAACAGAAATTAAACGTGCAATGCAAAAAATGTATTCCCGCAGCCTGAGGACTCGGGAGTGGATTTTAAAGGATGCTATCTTCCTCTTTTTGGTATTTTCTTTTACCAATTATCTCTTGCCTGTGAATTTCTCCACTTATTTGGCGAACTTTCTCTTTTTGTGTTTTCTATTTTCCACATCGGTCACATTCACTTTAAAGTGATGAGTGACAATTTGTTCCTTCATGAAACAAAATTTATTAGATATAAACTGCTGGCAACTGGCATCTGCCGTCCCTGCTTCTTATTGCCTTCCTCTTTTTTGCTTTTCTCCTGCCGTGTAACTTTCGGTTGCTTATCTCTTTATCTTAGGTGAAACATTCATCAGACCAAGACTTTTATCTTGGGAGAAAGTTTCAACAGACTAAGATTGTATCTCACTGGACTATGTCCATTTCAATGTAATCTTAGGAGGATTATCCATCGGACTGAGTTTATGACTCCAGGAGATAATTCATCAGACTGGGTCCATTTGCAATTCGGACTTTCTTAAGCCTTTCAAATTCAACAAACTTTTCTTTCTTTTCAACTTCTTACCTTTCTTTCTTTTCCAACTTCTGATTTTACCTTTCAAATTATGCCTTTCCTTTTCGTTTCAAATTATGCCTTCATTTCTTTTTCCAACTTCTACTTTCATTGACTTCGACCTTCCTTTTGTTTTCACATTTCATTATCTCTTTATCTTAGGTGAAAAATTCATCAGACCAAGACTTTTATCTTGGGAGAAAGATTCAACAGACTAAGATTGTTTCCTTTCATCTTAGGTGAAAAATTCATCGGACCAAGACTTTTATCTTGGGAGAAAGATTCAACAGACTAAGATTGTATCTTACTGGACTATGTCCATTTCAATGTAATCTCGGGAGGATTATCCATCGGACTGAGTTTATGACTCCAGGAGATAACTCTTCGGACTGGGTCTATTCATTTGCATGGTCTCAGGAGGAAATTCAACAAACTTTTCTTTCTTTTCAACTTCTTACCTTTCTTTCTTTTCCAACTTCCGATTTTACCTTTCAAATTATGCCTTTCCTTTTCGTTTCAAATTATGCCTTCATTTCTTTTTCCAACTTCTACTTTCATTGACTTCGGCCTTCCTTTTGTTTTCACATTTCATTATCTCTTTATCTTAGGTGAAAAATTCATCAGACCAAGACTTTTATCTTGGGAGAAAGATTCAACAGACTAAGATTGTATCTTACTGGACTATGTCCATTTCAATGTAATCTCAGGAGGATTATCCATCGGACTGAGTTTATGACTCCAGGAGATAACTCTTCGGACTGGGTCTATTCATTTGCATGGTCTCAGGAGGATTATCCATCGGACTGAGTTTATGACTCCAGGAGATAATTCATCAGACTGGGTCCATTTGCAATTCAGACTTTCTTAAGTCTTTCACATTCAACAAACTTTTCTTTCTTTTTCGGCTTTTGCCCTTTCTTTCTTTTGCAACTTCTGCTTTCATTGGCTTCTGCCTTCCTTTTGTTTTCACATTGCATTATCTCTTTATCTTAGGTGAAAAATTCATCAGACCAAGACTTCTATCTTGGGAGAAAGATTCAACAGACTAAGATTTTATCCAATTCATCTTAGGTGAAAAATTCATCGGACTAAGACTTTCGTCTTAGGAGAAAGTTTCAACAGACTAAGATTGTATCATTCTCCGATACTTGCTTCATTCACCTTTCAACTTGCCTTATTCATCTTAAAAAACAATTGTATTCACCTTCATGCTCTTCGGATGACTATCCGATGACAGAAAATTTTTCCTGCCCCAGTTTGACAATATCTTTTGCTCCTGTTTCAAAGCAAAGAAAACTCTGTCGGTTTAAAAATGCGGTGGTTGGTTGTGGCCTTGAACTTCCCGCTTGAATGCTTGGCCTGTTCACCGACTATCCATTTTCACTTCTTCTTTGTTCAAAATCCGCCTCTCTTTAGGCATGTATGTTCTTCCATTCTTGACGGATCTCACAATTCCGATCTTGAAGTCTACGATTTCTTCAATGATTTCATTGGACAACCTTGGGGTGTTCCTTGACTGGCTCTTTCTTTTGTCAGAATACACTCCCATATTTCCATTTGTTATATTTTCTCGAATTGGCACTTTGCCGACCTTTGCGTCTTGTACGCACCCCAAACATTTTTATTGTTGCCCGCTCCATTGCACATGTTGCTCTTTTGGCTTAAAGCACTGGCCTTGTCTTTTCCTGACTTACGACAATTGTCGTGTTGGCCAAATCCCATCTTGTGCAATTGGAAAGCTTGGTGGCAAATTTTGAAATCATTTCTATACTTGTTATGACCCAACAGACTCACTAAGATGGAGGGTAAAACAAGGTACAAAGGATAGAAAGAAAGGAAAACATAATTCCTAACAAGAAACCTACAGAAGAATGACCTATCGGATTTTGAATACCGACTCTAGCGACCTTGACAAGCACTTTCAGCCTTCTCTGTATAGCAAATCTGATGTTCAACTCTTGTTGCAATTTCTACCGTGAAACCGGTCTTCAACACTTCATTTCTTTTATCTGATCCTTAGTCGACTTATAGTGCCCATAGGGTTTTCACCATCAAGCCTCTCTCATTTGCTCTTTCTTTCTCTCGACTCACCGTCGCCTTACGGTGCCCGTGCGGGTTTTCACCGATAAGACTCTCTCATTTTGATTTCTCTCATCTTGGAGTCTCGTGGTGGTTCTCATCATCTTGAATTCTTCATTCTCCTTTGTTCGGACCGGAGTGTTGCCCTTGATGTGATTCACCTTTGCTCGTTTGTCTCGGCATTTCTTGACGATTGGTCGAAAAGTCTTCTTGGACCGTAATGCAGGCTTTTGGATGGGATATAGAAAAAAGGATATAAAGGCTCAAAAATATTTCATCGTGGGTTAAAATTACAACTTTCGGAATCTTATTTATTCAACAACCATAACTTCGGCCCCAGTTTCCTTCTTGGGGGATTTTTTGGATTTTTCTTTTATTGTGACTGAACCTCAGTGAGGCTGCCTACGTACCCTTTCGGGATCAAGTCAAACGTAGTTCAGACTACGTCATCAATTTATAAATTTCTTTTGACTTTTCCCGATTTTCTTTCTTGTATTGCATTTTTTTTTCTTTTTTTTTTCTTTTCTCTCTTTTTTTTTCTTTTCTTTTGTTTCTCCATTTGATTTCCCCGCTCAATCCTCAATTTTTGTTGTTGATTCCGGAAGAGGGATATGAAAGAAAATATAATATGGCTCAAAGGGGTAGCAATGGACGAAGTGTTTGGATAGCCGAATAAAATGCTTTCGTCATTCCAATCTTCAAAACCTACCAAGTACAAACTACACAGTTAAACACCTTTGATTGATTCACATATTTGCCTTGATGACTCTCAGTGCCATTGGACAACAATCCCGATACCACGAATGGTTCCTTTAACCTTGGGGTACTCTTGCCTTTGGCTTTAAACCGATGAAGCATGATGCATTTCCAAGGCATTTCTTTATGTTCTGTTTTCCCCCAGTATTCACTTGATTCAGGTTTCACAGTATTCCAATATGTTTTATTTCTTGCGAGTATCATTACATCTTCAACATTGCTTCATTGTTAAATTGACTTTTAAAATCAAGTCGAGAATTATGTGCATGTCATGTCACTAAAATCAGTATGAAAAGAACTGTAAAGTGATTAGAAATGGAATGACTAGAAATGACGGGAAACGAAGAGTTGTATTAAACTGATGGATTGAAACAACAAAACGAACAACAAAACTAACAGACTAGACTAGAATTACAAACCTAGACAACACTAAACAAATTTATTACTAAACAAAGCAAAGTGGAAAGATAGAAGGGTTTTGACTCTCAAGACAACGTCCGAATTACAACCCTGAAATAACCCGGGCAAAAGAGATGACACCAAAATATACCACCAAAACTCCAAGAGACGGAGCGCCTTCCCAATTGACAAGCATGGCATCCTAGCCACTGAATTCTGCATTAATGTTGCCAAGATCACTTTCTGTTTCAATATCTTCAACTTCAGTTGACCTCCCAAGAAGATTTTCATCACCCACGTCACCGGGCATCATTCCCGCAAAATGTGCTTCGTTATGTGCAGGTAAAGGATTCTGTGCAATGTTTTGGATGCCACTGCCTTGGACCACAATTATTCCTTCCTGAATCATTCTTTCTATCTCTCTTTTCAAATCCCGACAACTTTCAACATCGTGCCCCAGGGCATTGGAGTGGTATTCACACCTTTTGGATGAGTCAAAACTTCTCGCACGTCGGTCCACCCGATTTGGAGGGATGGGTGCAATCACGCCACGTCTTTTTAGCTTCTCAAACAAGCTTGCATAGGACTCTCCTATTGGTGTAAAATTATCTTTCAACTTCTGTTCCTTTCCATACCCCTGGCTTGGATGTGGGTTATAAGGTATTTGAAAATTTTGCGGAGGCTGGTAAAGATTTTGTGATGTTCGGGCTCGCTTTCTTGGGTGTTTTGAGGATTGAGCAACATACTTGACTGGATCAACAGAGTATGGAGGGTTCCTGAGGCGGGTAGTAATGCTTAAGAGGGTCATGGAAAACTTGATGAGGTTGTGTATACCTTCGAGATGTTCTCATAGGACCTCTTTTCGACCCTGATGTCATCATGATTTCGTCATCCCTCCCATTCACATCACTGAATTCACTTTGGACATCCTGAGCCGCATTTTTGAGAGCTGCTTGACTTATAATTTTGCCCGTCTTAAGACCATCTTCCACCATTTCTCCCATTTTGATTATTTCTTCAAAGGAGTGACCAACTGCAGATATCATGTTTTGAAAGTAATCCGGCTCTTGAGCCTAAAGGAAAACAGTGGCCAACTCGTGATCATTCATGGGTGGCTTAGCTCTCGCTGCCTGCTCTCTCCATTTGATGGCATATTCCCTGAAACTTTCAGTTGGTTTCTTTTTCAGTTTAGAAAGGGAAATGCGGTTTGGGGTGACGTCAATATTGTATTGAAACTGTTTGATAAAGGCTCGTGCCAAATCATCCCGGACGTGCCAACCAGATGCGTCCTGATCCCAAAACCATTCAGATGCTACTCCCGAGAGGCTTTCCCCAAAATAAGCCATAAGCAATTCTTCTTTTCTTCCCACACCTCTCAATTGGTTGCAATACCTTTTCAGGTGGGCTATGGGATTTCCGCGTCCATCATACTTTTCCAATTTGGGAATCTTGAAACCAGGCGGCAAGTGGACATCGGGGAACATACAAAGATCTCCGAAGGCAACACTCTTTTGACCTGCCGTTTCTTGCATGTTTTTCAGCCGTTGTTCTAATCTCTTCAATCTCTGGGCCATTTCTTCCTGTACATTCTTTCGGGTAAGCTTCTCAACGTTTGCAGGAAGGTCAAACGAGTACGAGTGGTACTCGGGAGGGTGGTACTGTTCTTGTTGTATAGCAGATTGTGACTCATGAGAAGGCTGTCCTTGGCCATTGGCCCACATTTTGGTCATTTGTTGTTTCAATGCTCCGTTTTCCTCAACCATAGTAGACCCTTGTTGAATTTTCTGACCCTGAGTCTCTTGAGCACTCGTAGGCTTCGATGTCGGTTATCATTTTCCTTGGATCTTGCTTTCCAATTTACCACAACCAACCACCTCGACTTTCTGAAAATTGACAGAACGAAACCACCGGGTTAGCGTTAAGGTATTCCACTTATTGATTTCCTTTGTTTGCTTTTTTTTGCTATTTTCTTTTCTTTTTTCCCTTTTTGTGGTTTTTTCATTTTTTTTTCTTTTTGGTTATGGACATGGTCGAATCCTATGTGGATTGCCTACGTATCATGACCCCGCATGAATCAGACTGAGCGTAGTTCTTGCAAATTAATGCAAGAAATAAAGAGATGTTTATTTGATTTTTTTTTCTTTTTTTTTGAAGAGAAAATTATAGAAACCGACTCCAACTAAAAAAAACTTTCTTATTTTGTACCGGAGATTTCTACAAGAATAAGAATATTTTTTGGTGTCAATTATGACTATTTTTTCAAAATTGGCCACATAATGGCTTATTTAGACAAAATGACTATTTTTGCAAAATTTTGTTCAAGAAAAAATAAGCTTGAATTTTTTTTATCCTGTGGCTCATGGGGCATCGTTCGGCATCACCATAAACCAACACAAGACTATTTTTCATAAATTGGCCATGTAATGGCTTATTTGGACAAAGTGGCTATTTTTTGCAAAATTTCGGCCATGTAATGGCTTGTTTGATAAAGTGGATATTTTTTGAAAGTTGAGCGATGACTCAAACTTAATTTTGCGGATACAACCTTTCGACATTTCCGCGAGGGAATATTTCAAGGCTGTGCCCAAAAATTATTTACAAATGACTCAAAGTGGTTATTCTTGCAAAAACGGCCTTCCGGCGTCCTTTTGTGGGACATTCGGCTTATTTTAAGCAAGAATAGCATCACCCGACTTATTTATAACAAAATCAAAAATTTGACATTTTTTGGTTATTTTTGTAAAAGGGGTGTGAACCCGAACTTGATTTTGAGGTTATGGCCTTGCAACATTTCCACAAGGAATATTTCAAGGTTGTGCCCGCAAATTATTAAAAATGATTCAAAGTGGCTATTTTTGCAAAAAACAGCCTTCCGGCGTCCTTTCGGAACATTCGGCTATTTTCAAAAACAGCGTCACTTCGATTTATTGAAAACTAAAATTCGACATTTTTTTTTTGATTTTTTAAAAGGGGTGGTTGGACCCGATGAGGGTTGCCTACGTATCCCACCTAATGGCGAGAATCAAACCTGCGTAGTTCGGTCAGATTATTTGACCAATTATTTTAACAAAAACTATTCCTCCTATTTTTCAAATTTTCAATTTTTCCAGGTAATTCGTCAATATTTCGATATTTTTCTATTCTAAAATTTTCTCTCTTTTTGTTTTCAGAAATTTAGCCAATCAGCATAATAGGACAAATAAATGCAACATATAACATGCTCGGTCTTTTGATTACCGGGTCACCTGTCCTAGACGGACCCAACCCCTGTGTTGAGTCCCCTAAGTCAGATATGATGCAAATAAATGTCCTAAATCTAGGCTCAATATCCTGATGTTTTCATCGGTACTAGACCGTGTACCCGAGCGGACAACTCGGATCGAGGAGGGGGCTACGTACCGGTGACCCGCGAAGTGCAAGTCCGCACTCAAATCAGCCCCTCGGGCTCAGCACTCCTTATCAATTTACACCAGGAGATCTGGTCAATAAGGCAACTAATGCATGTGTGCCAGTAATGTATGAGTGCTGAATATTATGCCACGTAGTACACGTAAACCAATGTATGTATGCCATGCAACGCATATGACCGCTACGGCGTGTAGCCCGATCCAATTTGGGTACCCGTTGTCACACCTCCTTTTTTCACCGCACATACGTATAGAATGTATAATGTGCCGCTGTTTAATACTACACCCCGAGAAGGGATATAATAATAATCAGTGAAGGAGTTTTTCCACTTAAAGGACAGTCGGAACGGGATCAATTTATTTAATTATTCAGAGTCGCCACTTGGGAAAATAATGGTGTCCCAAGTCACCGGTTTAATCCCGAACCGAGGAAATTTATGACTCTGTAATACAGTCTGCGAAACTAGAAACCTGGATAAGGAATTCTATTAACCCGGGAGAAGGTGTTAGGCACTCCCGGATTCCGTGGTTCTAGCACGGTCGCTCAACTGCAATTTTTGCTTTTATCCGATTTCTTTATATATTTTAACTATGTGCTATTAATATTCCCTTTTAAATTTTAGAAGAATTGTGACGTCACGAAAACACATTTCGAGCCACACCGCAACCAGTACGCCTGTGACTTTAATGCGTTTCAGTTTCGCCGAGAGTAAGATTTGGGTCACATAAATGCGCACCCGTATTTAGGAAAGTAATTTTATTAACTAACGTGCCTAAAGATTCTCCGTCTTTGTTAACTTTGGGAAAGACCGTAAAATTCGCTAAACGGTCCTTCCGAGTCTAACTTTTATTACAATTAATTAAGGACCCGGTGTATTATAATCAGGCAATGACCTCTGCTTTCTGTTTCCACTTTGTTTTCTTCTATAGACTCTGCCTCTCCTTCTCTTTCCATAACGCTGCTGCCATGCACAGTGCAGTACCAACAGGACTTGGAATATCAATAGCATCAGCTATCTCTTCAATGGATGCAAGTTCCACCCACTTCTTGACAACAGCAACATTCCATGTCACGATGCACAAGTGCAGTGGCGTCAAATTTTTGGAGTTCAAGATAGCCATTGATTTACAACCCCCATTTTCCAGTATGACCTTGGCACAGTCCGTATATTTCTTAGCAACAGCTCGATGAAGCACCGATTCACCTTCATCATCAACTGCATTTGGATCAGCCCCAGCCAGTAATAATTCACGCATGCAATCTGGTTGGCCATGGTATGCACAGACATGAGCAACAGACGGACCAAGCCCCTCTCTCAGTCTAGATCTCACATTGGCGTGCCTCCGGATTAGAGCACGAACACATTCAGGTGATCCAGCAGCGAGAGCAAACGCAAGCGCACTCTGATTCAGAATTCCGCCCAGCAGTACCGCTTGGGTTGTCATTGAAGAAGCGTGATATACCAATATCTTCCAGCAAAAGTGACTTAACTTGTACTAATCAACTAAAGCAATCGCAATGAATTTATCAGACATGACGATAAAGAAATCTCTTCACTTCTGATCGATCTTTATATTAATACCAGTATCATGTTTTACGAAATCCTTTCAAAGAGCATAAATCGCTAGTGTTTTCTTCTGTTTATAAATAACAGTAATTATAAACAACCAAAGTTAAAACAAAAATTAGCCACGTGCATGCTTGACACAATCTTAAAATTGCAATCATGTATTGAAGAACAGAAACGAAAGCTCTGTTAAAAGAGTTTTTCAGTATAACACTGGAGAGAAATCAGTAAATACACAGCCCTTGATTCTGAAATCCAATGGGAAATAATAACACAGTCTACGAGTAGAACTTTTGCCGAATAACCTCGACGAACAGCAACAAAATTGGCCAGAATATCAGTTAGAATTGACAGACTCGAATGAAAGATGACGAGCTAAATTCAAGTGGTAAAAATCGAATCAAACAGCAAAACGAATTGCGTAGCTTGGTAACAGCAGCTACACCAAACAGAAACCTATGAGACAAACAGTAGCAAGTTCTTTGTAGCTCGTTTCTCAGCTTCAATGACAGCATCCAACTAGCTAACCAGTGAAATCACTAAGAGATTGGCCCATAAAAAATGAAATCCAAACCCAAACAGAGCTCAATGTGGCTACAGCAGCAAATAATAACAGATTCGAACTCGGCGAGTCACAGATGTACTCGACTTTAATACAGCAAGAGAAAACAAAACTCACAAAAGCTTTCACCAACATCAAACTCAAACACCTCAAAACTCAGATCTATTGTGAAGCAAAAATTGAAATCGAAGAGAAGAAACAAAACAAATATGACATCCAAACAAAATGAGAGGAAATCCGAAATTGAACCTGAATGAGGACAGGTTCTGATTGATAGAACTCAACGATTACATCAAATGATTCTTCGAGAGGAACTTTTGGCTACTAAATCCAATCGAACAAATCACAACAAAGAACTTGGACAAAACCCGGCGGAACCTCCTCAAATCCTCTGTTTTCTTTCGATTATTGAATGACTCTGAGAATTTCATTGAAGAATTTGAAGTTGCTTAGACGAGAATCTGAAATTTCAACCTATTCGGTTGTTCTCCAGAAGAAGAACAAAACAATCACCAAAATTGAAAACGAATTTTCCCAAAATTCTCTCTAAAAATCTCTACCATTTTTTTTTCTGCCAAATCTCTTTCAATCTCCCTCTCTTTATTTGTGTGAGTTTTCTTTTGAGAAGAAGAAATCCCAAGAAAAATCGAGAGGCCCCCCCTTCTGTTTGTTATTTTCCGCCCCCAGGAGCTCCTCTATTGTTTTTGTTATATCGCCCAGGAGCTCCCTATTGTTTTTTGTTATATCGCCCAGGAGCTCCCTTCTGTTATGGAATCCGATGATTGAAGGATTCTCTTTTTTTTTTATTTCCTTTTTTTTTATTTATTGCTTTATTTTATGACTTTATTAAATTTTTAAACTAATTAATTCCTAAAATTTATCTGATATCTATTTTATAGTAATTCTCAATTAAAACATTAAGATGCTATTTTTATTTTTCTTTAATTGTTCTAAAATGAATTAATACCTACTAGCAAAATTAATTTCCTAAATGCAAATGCATATTTTTTGTATTTTTATATGATTTTTCATGCAACTAATTAATACGAATTGTAAAAATAAGGAAAAATTATTTATTTTGAATTTATGGGAATAACTCATATGTAGGGTAAAAATCACGTGCTCACAGCGCCATCGCGCAACACTGACAATGATTTTGATTTTTACTCATCGCTATCTCGTCCGAATACCCACGATCACATATAACACTGTTGTAGCTAAAAATCATCAGCTAAAAATAGCTTAGAAATGGTCCGGAACCCACGAAACTCTTGATCTCGATCACTAAAGTAGGAAACAGCCAACTCTGAAGTGCCTCAATCTTCTTCGGATCCACCTTAATACCCTCTCCTGAAACAGCATGCCCCAAGAACGCCACTGATTCTATCCAAAACTCACACTTGGAGAACTTAGCATATATCTTATGTTGTCGCCATGTCGAAGCACTACTCTCAAATGCTTCTCGTGCTCCCCCAGGATACGTGAGTATATCAACATGCCGTCAATGAAACAATAACAAAGGAATCAATATAAGGACTGAATACACGATTCATCAAATCCTTAAATGTTGCTGGGTCATTAGTCAAACCGAAGGACATCACTACAAACTCATAGTGGCCATATCTAGTCCTGAATGCAGTCTTCGGAACATTCGAGTCATGAATCTTCATCTGATGATACCCTAACCTAAGGTCGATCTTAGAGAACACCCTAGCTCCCTGCAGCTGGTCAAACGAATCATCAATACGAGGCAGTGGGTTCTTGTTCTTGATGGTGACTTTGTTCCAGTGGCGGTAATCGATGCACATCCACATGGTCCGATCATCTTCTTCACAAATAGCACTGGTGTGCCCCAAGGCGACACACTAGGCCTGACAAACCCCTTTGCTAACAACTCCTCTAGCTGATCATTCAACTCTTTCAACTCCATAGGAGCTATACAGTACGTTAGAACAGATATAGGTTGAGTACCTAGGGCCAAATAAATACAGAAATCAATATCACAACCGAGAGGCATGTCGGGAAGATTTGAAGGAAAAACATCGGTGAACTCTCGGAATACTGGCACTGAATCAATCGTCGGAGACTCTGTAGCGGTCTCTCGAACCTAAGCAAAGTAAGCCAAACATCCTTTACCGACCATATACTGAGCCTTCAAATATGAAATAACTTGCTAGGCATATCAACTGTGGAACCCTTCCACTCCAATCTCGGCAATCCTGGCATCACTAGCAAACTAGTCTAGGCATGGAAATTAAGGATGGCGTGATATGGAGATAATTAATCCATGCCCAGAATGACCTCAAAATCGATGATATCTAGCAACATAAGATTTGCTCTAGTCTCAAAACCATAGAAAGTGACTACACATGACTGGTAGATCTGATCCACAACCACAGAATCACATATAAGAGTGGACACATGAACATGAACACCTAAAGGCTCAGGAGAAATAACCAGGAAGTGAGTGAACAGAGATGATACATATGAATAAGTAGACCCTAGATAAAAAAATACCGAAGAATCCCTACCACCAAAAACAATAATACCTGTGATGAAGGCATCAGAGGCTAATGCATCTGGCCTGGCTGGAAGAGCATAGAACCTAGCTGGAGTGCCAGCTGGCTGGCCTCCACCTTACTGAGCAATATCGGGCTAGCCTCTCCCTGTCTGGCCTTCACCATTAGGACGACCCCTACCAGCCTGCCCTCGACCTCTAGGTGATTGGGCAGCTAGTGTTGAAATCATGTGTTGCTGATCCTGCTGCACTGCCTTGCCCAAAGTTTAGGGCAGTGTCTCCTCATATGACTGGGATCTCTGCACTTAAAACAACTATGCGAGGCGATGACCTGCTACCCTGATGGCTGACCTTGATAATTCGTAGACCCATTGGAAGAAGCCTGGATAGCCGATGGATGGCATGAACTCTCCGGCATGGCACAAAAACCCGGAGCACCTAAATACCCACAGGAGGAACGTGGAATAGCTGGTGCGCGGTAAGAACTCTCTGGAATGGCGTTGAAATAGGAGCATAGTGGACCACCCCAAGCAGGTGGTGGTGCTGAAAACTGGAGTCCTGTTGGGCTGACCCCTACCAAAATGACCTCTACCCTTAGCTGGGCATCTCTGAACTCTCCGAAGAATCTGGCCCTATTATCCTGCTGCATCTGCTATCTACCCCTCAAACGGTAACCCTCAATCCTACATGTAATCTCAATCACTAGCTGGTACCTTGTACCCATCTCTACCTCTCAGGCCATACAAGACCGGATAGTGGGCTTTAACCCTGCAACAAACCTCTATACTCTCTCTGCCTCTGTGGGAAGTATCATGAGTGTATGGCGGGATAACTCAGATAACCTCGCCTCATAATCGGTCACGAATATCTGACCCTGCTCTAGATGATAAAACTTATGCCGCAACTCTTCCCTCTCTGTGTGGATTATACCAATCGAGGAATAGCTGTGTGAATTGACCACGAGTGAGGGGAGGAGAACTTGATGGCCTGCCAAGTACATAGTACTGCCACCATCTACGAGCCCTGCCCTCAAGCTGAAAGGTAGTGAAGTCAACTCTACGCGACTCAATATTCTCATGTTGTACAGTCTGTCCTTGCAATTGTCTATGAAGTCCTGAGCATCCTCGTGATGCTCACCCCCGAAGACTGGAGGATGAAGCCTGGTCCATCTGTCTAATAACTTCTGTGGATCACCATCCAAAGTTGGCCTGGGATGGGGTGCCACTGCAGGAACTAGCTGAGCCACATCTTCGGGTAGTGCACCAGGAGTCTGATATACTATAGTTGCATGACCCAGAGCTTGAGCAGTAGGGGTCTGGGCTCTCCCTCCTGCCTGTGAAATAGCTGGGTCTATGAGAAATAAACGAGCCTGAGTCATAGTGTCCTTGAACCGTAGCATGTGACCCATAATCTCCTAAAATCCCCGTGTTATCATGAAATCCGCCGGGGTAGGCTCAGTTGCGGGCACCTCACTCTGCTCCTTAATGATAGGATCCCCCATAAGATCCGCTGGTGGGGCTACTGGAATGGATCTGGGATGCCCTCATCCTCTACCATGGGCCTTTGCCCTCATCTGGCCTCTACTTTGGCCTCTAGCAACGGAGGGAGCAGCTCTTCTCAGGTCTGAAATGTTAACGGTGCGAGTTCTCACCATCTGTGAGAGAATAGAAGAGGGAAGATTAGTACACTAACCACTGCACGACGGGATATGAATAAAGAGTAGTCTTTCCTAATACCATATAGCCTCTCGAAGATAAATACAGATATGTCTGTATCGATCAACAAGACTCTATCAGGTTTGCCCATAACTCATGAGACCTACGTGAACCTAGTGCTCTAATACCATGTTGTCACGACCGACTTCCATAATAGGTCATGATGGCGCCTGACCTTATTGTCAAGCAAGCCAACGCGGAAACATTTTAAAATTCTTTTTTACTTTTAGTCAAATATGAGTGAAATAAATATTAAATATGGAAGTAAGCCAGAAGAGCGAAATACCGTAATAGCATAGTTATACAACCCAAAAATAAAAATCTACCAAAGTGTGTGCCAAAACCTGGTGTCACAAATATGGGCATCTAGTAGAGTATACCAAAGATATATCTATCCTACTGTTTGAAATAGAGAAAATACAAAAAAAGTATAGGAAGACTCCACCGGGCTGCTGAGCGGCATAGGAAGGAAGCAGCTCACCATGGAAGTCTTTGCCGCAAACTCAAGGGCACGCACCGGACTGGTAACCAGATGTATCAGCCTCAGACCCTGTACAATTAAGTACAGAAGTGTAGTATGAGTAAACATACAATATGTAACCAGTAAGTATCCCGTCTAATTTCGAAGAAGTACAGATGAGAGGTCGACTTGATACCTACTAGGGTCAAGATAATATAATATAAATGTGATATGCTAAGCATGAAAGTCACCAATATTTAACAGGTTATAATGAAAAGAAATAATCAAATTCTTGACCTTATTTCAGTTTCCATTTACATTCTTCAATTACCAAGCAAGTAGGCATGTCATGTCTTGGCATCAATATATATATATATATATATATATATATATATATATATATATGTCGAGCGTTGTAACGGCCCGCTCCAGCAGAAATTAAATTTGCACTACCGAGGGTCGAACAACACAAACCATAGATGCATCTATTCACACCAAGGTGATCGGCCCGATCCATACATTTCAAGAAACATCAAGAATGCGCACAAAGGATCATGTATATACAAGGAAACTCTTACAAAGGATCAACAAGTTCGTATGTTCACTTCTATTTCCTTTAAGTCTCTAGCATATCATAAATGGTTATATTGACAATTTAAATAAGAGATATCTCCAAATTGGGCATGAAGTGGGTCCTAAACTACTCAAGCAATTAATATCATAGTAGCTACGCATGGACTCTCGTCACCTGGTATGTACGTAGTCCCCGCATTTAGTAGAAAATACTCAGTTATTACACCTGTGGGGTCAGTTCCCTCTTACAAGGTTAGAAAAGAGACTCACCTCGATCCAAAGCGTACTTCCAATATCGAGAACAAGCCCAAGTCCTCAATTCGAAGTCGAACGTTCTCAAACTAGTTAAATGAAGTAAGAACTAGTCAATATAGGCCTACAAGATCAAATTCTAACTATTTAAGCAATTCCCCAACCTTTTTCACAAGTTTCCTCAATTTCGAACCCGGGCCCACGTGCCTGAATTCTGAGGTTTCTCGAAGAAAGTTGTTCTCTATCACCTAAGGATCAATAATATATAAATTCTATTTCATTTCATAGAAAATTTTGTGGTTAAATCTTGATTTTACTTAAACCCTAGGTCTAGCTCTAACCCCTTTGATTTCACCAAATTTTTAGTGTTTAATAAACTTAATATACATTTATTCAAACTAATAATAAGTGGAATGACTTACCCTGAAGTGTTATGTGGAATACTCTCTTCGAAAGCCCCCAAATTGCCTAAGTGTGGAGTAGAAATGAAATATATAGCCTTTGAGTTCTAATTAAATGATCTCAATGCCTAGCAATTTCCGCTTCTGCGGTGCGATGACCGCTTCTACGAACCGGGGATCCCTTCTATGGATTTCGCCTAATACGCCTGGACCGCTTCAGTGGTCTGGATACCGCTTCTGTGGAAATGCTTCCACAGATTCGAAGTTGCTTCTGCGAAGCCGACCTAAGGTGATTAGACCGCTTCTGCGGTATGGGGACCGCTTTTGTGGAACCGCTTCTGCGGTTGCCCTTTACCTGGTCTTTTACCACTTTTGCGATGCTTTAACCGCATATGCGGTCCTAGAACTGCATATGCGGTTATGATAGAAGCAGCAACCTTCAGCTATTCTTCAACTTTTCTACGTCACTCTAACCTCGCTCGTTTGACGTTCGGGGCTTCAAAGCCCCGCCCGAACATACCGACAAGTCTGAAATCATGAGGCGGACCTACTCAAACCCTCAGAACGCCCAAAGCATCGCTAAATCTTGGAATGACCCCCTATAACCAAATGAATCCAACCATTGAACTTCAAGTTCTTAATTTTCTTCTAACGGGCCAAAACGCCCTTAAACTACTCGGATTGACACCAAATTTTACAGGCAAGTTCTAACTGATATTTTGAACCCGTACCAATCTTCGAAACCAAAATTTGATCCCGGTACCTAGGAAATCAATAATTTCTTAATTTCTTTAATTCTTTAAATCTTCAGTTTAACAATTTCCAATAAAAATTTATTGCTCGGGTTAGGGACCTTCAAATTCGGTTTCGGGCACACCCCCAGGTCCTATATATTTCCACAAACCCTCTGCGACCATCAAATACTGAATTCGGGTTCGTTTCCCCAAAAAATTGACCGAAGGTAAATTTGATATTTTAAGAGAATCTTAAAGAAACAATTGGACATATTTTTACTCAAAACTCTTTTAAATACCGAACCAACCATCCCCACAAGTTATAAATTAGCTAAAGCAAGCGCGGGAAGTCTTATAAGGGAACAGGGTTCTAAAAGACAAAATAACTGGTCGGGTTGTTATAGAGACATGATATAATATGTATGAACAAGACTGAGTACAGAATAACAATGAAGCTAATAATACGATAGCAAGAAATTATCTCTCGGATCTCAACAGTATCGGCGTGAAGCCTTAACATGGTAATTAGCACTATTTACAGCTCATTTACTTAATCATATAATCACTACACATGTATCAACAAGAAATAGTCACTAAGAGGTGTCATGGAATGCTCCAGGCCGCAATCCTCACGGTGCACGCCCACACGCCCATTACTGGGCATTTGCGTCACCTCCATATTTAATCATAGATTACATAGTTCAGAATTTTGAACCCTCAAAATCAAGTTTGGAAGCGGTACCTACCTCAAACCAAGCTAAACCTCTAATCCATGATGCCCTTGCCTCTCAATGTGGCCTCCAAAATCTCCAAATCTAACCAAAATTAGTATATTATCATCAATAATTTCTAAAAGAATGAAACCCACACGAAAATTATCAAATTAGACCAATAATCTCGAATTTGGCTCAAACTCGGCCCTTGGGCCCACATTTTGGAATCCAACAAAAATTGCAAATTTAGAAATTCCTTTCACTCCCGAGTCTATACATACCAAAATCATCAAAATTCGACCTCAAATGGTACTTCAAATCTCCAATCAAATATCTCCGAAACTCAAGCCCTAACCCTTCACTTATCTCCAAATTCCCACTAAATTCTATGATTAGACGGTGAAAAAATCATCACAAACACAACTAATAAATGTCAAGTAGCTTACCTTACTAATTATCCCACGATTCCCTGTTGAAATTGCTGTTTGGAGCTTCAATCTCGTTTAAAAATGGTGGAAATGGACTGAAATTCGCAGAGAACTTATATACTTTTCTGCCCATAACCTCCACTTCTGTGGTCCATAAGTCTCTTTTGCGATGCCGCTTCTACGACATCGCTTCTACGGTTTAATCAACAGCATCTACGATTTTCACTTATTCTCCTTTAACCGCATCTGCGTCAGAATACGCACACCCACGGTCACGCAGGTGCGTTCCTTCTCTAGCACCTGCGGCTCCTAGCTCCCTTGGCCTTAGCCATTTCTGCGGCTGCACTCCCATTTTTCTGAACATCGCACCTGCGGTCCCCACTCTATATGTGCGGTTATGACAGCTGAAGAAAATATTTAGCACTTTCTCAAATCTCATCCTTGATCTGTAAACCTTCTGAAATTAGGCCGAGGCCCTCAGGACCTTAACCAAATATGCCAACAAGTCACATAATATCATTAAAACTTATTTACACCTTCGGAACACTTAAAACAACATCAAAACACTAAATCGCCCACGAATTTAAGCCTAAGGATTTCCAAATTTCCGAATTTCGCAAACGATGCCGAAACCTATTAAACCTCACCTGAATGACCTAAAATTTTGCGCACATATCAAAATGACATAACAAACCCACTCCAATTTCTATAATTCCATTCCGACCATAATATCACAATTTCCACTGCTCATCGAAAAATGCCAAATTTTCAATTTTGCCAATTCATGCCTAAATCTACCACAGACCTCCAAATTACATTCCGAAAACACTTCTAAATCGAAAATTACCTAACAAAGCAATCCAAACTATCATAATTCACATCCGGGATCTTCTACATATAAGTGAACATCCGGTTGACTTTTTCTTACTTAAGCTTCTAAATAAGAGACTAAGTGTCTCACTCCACTCCACGATCACTCCAAAGCCGAACCAACCAACATGATACGATGAAATATAGCTGAATAACATAAAAGGAAGCATAATTGGGAGAAACAGGGTTGTAACTCATGAAACGACTGGCAGGATCATTATACTCAATGATGTTGATATCCTGTTTATGACCATTTTAATCTCAGATTGTTAGTTGTCCTGTTTTTGAGCATGTTAGTAATGACCATAGAATCCAGTTCAAGTGAAAAATTAGTGTACCCCAACTGGTTGCACCATTTCACTCCAAACTCTGCTGCAATTGTCTCAGCCATGTTGTTTCTTTCGCAAGTAATAGGAACGGAGAAGGCCTATAAATCACCCTTGATATCCCCGATGATACCTCCAATTCCAGCTTTCCCACTTTTATTAATATAACTACCGTCTGTGTTTACCTTGACAGTGCCACTAGAAGGAGGTTTCCACATGACTTACTTCCAGATATGAATTGGTTTTAGCTTCTCAACTCTATTACATAACATAGACCATTGAGGAGGGTTTCAATAATATCTTCTCTTCCCCTTATCACAATACCACCCTCTTCTTTGGGTATGCACATATTATCCTAATAACTCCCTTAATACTTGTCCTTACAATCCACAGAGCTCCACCAAAAATTTGCAGAGTGTTTCTCTATAGGCTTTTTAGTACCTTTATGAGGGTTTATAGCAGAGAGAATATAGGTAGCCATAGAATGTAAGACATGTTTGATAAGAATAATTCTGCCTCCAATCGACATCAACTTACCTGCCAACCAATAAGCTTTTTAAAAATCTTAGCAAGCATACCATCAAACAAACTAATATTCTTCTGTAATACATTGAGGGATATAATTAAGAATGTCTTGATCTCGGAATTGATGGCTGGTGTTGAACAAGTTCAAGAACTGATGGACTGTAGCCTTGCCAATATTTTTGTCAACTTCAATCCATCTGTTTTTGTGATCCATGATTCTATGAAGTTGGAATTTCCTTCTTCTATCTCTTATGAGACTAAAAATAACTAGTATTGAAATGTCTTTCTTCAAACCACTTAACTTTGGATTTCTGCTTCAGCAAAGCGTCTTACATTCCCATCCAATTTAAATTATTTAGCATGGCCTTTATTTAGTGCCGCTCTAGATAGATCAGTGTTGTTCTTAAGATCCTGGTCCTCGAGGTGTTACATCTTTGCTTCCCCAACTGAGGGAAGTCGCATCCGTCCCATCGCAAGCACCTACAATGTCATGATCACATTGGTTTACCCTAGTTTCTTTGGTAGTTTAGCGTACGGTCGCACCTCCAACAAGAAAAGGTATAAATATGGAAACTTCTCTGCCATTTGGATCGGAGAATTTATGGTGGAAATAAGGTTTTAAATTTCCAAAAACCGCACGATTATATAGCTAAAGGGAATAGGCCGCGCCTAAAATCATCCCAAGCGCTGCTAATGTGGCTACTAAGCTATTTCTTTGGAAAGCTCCTACTAAGATGAGAAATTCCCCGATAAAGCTGCTAGTACCAGGTGAACTCATATTGGCCAAAGTGGTTATAACCTGATCAAATACATTGCCAATTTCCTCTTTGGACCATTGAGTTAATCTTCAACTGAGAATTTTGAGCTTTTTTTGCAGTCTCCACATAACATTCCCATGAATTTGAGTGTTCCACACCTCTGCGACCAACTTCCTAAAAGCTGGTTGTTCTGTCCAGAAGTCTAGAAATCCAAAGTATGTAATCTTGCTCTAAGTATTATTATGATATTTGAGAAGAATAGGCTTATGGTCTGAGCCTGTTCTTACCAAATGCCTAACCATATTGTTTTGGAATAATTGGCACCATTGATCATTAACAAAGATCTGGTCCAATCTTTTCCAAATTCTTCTTCGAGGTTCCCAATTATTACACCAAATGAACGTAGGACCAACATACCCCAAATCCATAACGTCACAACTATCCATACAGCTTCAAAAGTCAAGGCTTTTGTACATTCTATAAGGCCGGCCTCCTTTTTTCTCATCAGGATCCGATATGACATTAAAATCACCTCCAATGCACCATGGCCCGTTAACTTGCAAATAAATATTTTCCAAGCTACTCCATAAGCCTTTCCTTTCTTCTACAGTGCATTTAGTATATACAACAGTTAGGAAAAGATTACAGTTAATTAGCAGCCTTATTATGCAGTCCGATAGCAATTGTTGATCATCATTCTCAATCACACTGGTCTGATTGTTCCCAGACCACATGAGCCATATATATATGACCACTGGTTTTGGAGATACAATGTTGAAACTTGAAACCCAAGGAATTTCATATACCTCTCGATCTTGTTCATGTTGACAAAAGGTTCAATAATGGCAACCAAATTGACTTTGTTGATGTTGATAAGTTTTTTAAGCCTAGGAATGGCTTTCTTGGTGTTGACTCCTCTAATATTCCGAAAAATAGCAGTTACCATGGAAAAATAGAGGGGATTAATTAATTTGAATTTCCTAACTTTGTCTTTGTTCTTCTTTCTTTGTTTCTTTTACTTCCCCTTGTAACAAAAAGAGAACCCAGTCTCATCATCCATACACCTTTGATCATTGTGATGTTGATCTTCAGCAGTCACGACGTGACTCTATTTGGTGAGTTGAATTCGATATGTTGCTCAGGTTTCATGGCCTTAACATTGGATGTAGATCCATCGACGTATTCCTGCCAGATAGGAGCTTCCTATTTCTTAGCACCTTGGATATTAGTCGATTCTTGAACAACCTCATCAGACATGTTGTTAATGACGTTGTCCATTTCCTTATAACCATCCTCATGTTTGTTAATATTGTCATGAGTCCGGCCAGTTTCATTGTTGTCGTGTGCCCTGTAACTTTCTTCTTTGTACGTTGTTGTCCATTTCCTTTATTGCCGTGGCAATTCCTAGTTTATTAGTATCCCCTTATTTCTGGAATTATAGGGATTTGGAATTGGTTTAAAAACCACTTTGGATAATATCTTAAGGAGCTTCTTTGAGTACAGGGGCGGTTCTATGTAGAGGTCGGGGTGGTACACCACCCGGTTGCCTGGGTATAATTTTATGTACGTATTAGTGTTTTGCTAGTATTTCACGTAGGAACGGTATATAAATAATTAGTTGCACGCAAGTGACAAAATGGTTGTAGGTGCCATGGCCAAAGTAGTCCTTCCCAAGCCCAATACCCCAGATCGATCCTCCTCTCACTCACATTGAGATAATTTAATTACTCTTTATGTTCCTTCTTTCCATATTGCTTTCTTTTCTCCTCTTTTCTTAACTTCTTTTATCTTCATTTTTATATTCTCTCTCTATATAAATCTCATTTTTATTAATTCTTTAGATTATAAAAGTATATTTGCCTATGTTTTCTTGTTCTAGGTCTTGAATTTTTTTATTTAAATACATTATTAATCATTTTTCTTTTTTATCTAGTTAAAATTATTTTTTTCTTTAAAGGACCAAATATATTTAGTTTTGTTATCATGTATTATTTATGCACTAAAATATTTTGTAAAGCAAACCAAATTAACTCAAAATGGATCGAGCCAAACCGAACCAAACCGAACCGAATTAATTTAAAATATAACGAATCGGTCAAATGCATGTATACTCAAATTCAACCTTTTTGACTACCGGTAAGTTTACATTAAATATAGTGACACCAGCAATTATCAAATCCTGGATCCGCCTCTGTTTGAGTATCCATATTTCTTCATCTTGCTAGTTCTTTTTTTGATAGTTGGAGTTTCTATCTGTTTGTCGTTGCCTTTTCCAGCTGCATCTTTTCGGTTTATACAGGCATTTTGCAATTCCTTATTCTCATTAGTTTCATGGTGTGGATAAGTTTTTTGACCCCATATATGGTTTCGTGACTATTATGTTTGTTAATTAAGACATTTTACATGTATTTATTGGATTGGTGTAAATACGTAAGTTTTTAACCATATACTATAATCAATTAATAAATATGTTTCATGGTTAACTTTCTCATTTATTTATTCTTGGTTTGAATATACGGATAGGTTCTCAACTAATGAAAACCAGCTGGTAAAACTTATGAATATTTAATATAACAACTAAGTTGAATCTTGCTAACTACTATATAGGTTAGCAAAACCTTATATATACTAGAAATATTCAAATTAAACTTTATAAAATATTGAATGTTCACACGTTCCTTTAACAAGCATGCACATGTCTTTTCATGTTCTCTCCTACTGACTGTTTATCATCTATTAAAACTCCTATTCTTCACCATGCCAGTCACCTTTCACACTCCATCCCATATCTTCTATCTTATAAATCTAAATATAGCACACATATATAGTGATGTAATACTAGCTTTTGTTCCTCGTACCTAGTCCAGCCTCAAAACCTTTCGCGGGTTGGTAAGAAGTCAATCTTGTTTGATAAGACGGAATTAGACAAAGAAAAGAGAATACTCGACCGGATTGGAAAAATGGGTAAAGATCTATTGCCTTTCTTGTTGATGGTGTTGGTGCAATTAGGTTATGCTGGCACTGCTATCATATCAAAGCTTGTTATGAATGAAGGCATGGATCCTTATGTTCACTTGTCTTATCGCCAAATTTTTGCCACCATTTCTATTGCACCCTTCGCTTACTTTTTCGAGAGGTAATCCTACGAAAACATTATGCACAAATATGTTTTTATTCACTCGATTTCTGCAGATTTTATTTATTTTATTATCATAAAATATATTTTTTTGTTTTGTCTTGTTTAAATGTATTTTCTTTTTGTCAATATATGATCTCTCAATTTATTAGTACACAAAAGAACTCAGAATACAGTTTCACATTTTTCTTATTGCTTTATTTGGCATATTTTTTACTTCAAGATTCAATAAAATAACATTGTTAAAAAAAATATGCTTTTTTCTCTTGAAATGGAATGAATATTGGAACTTGCTATCATATCTATATAATTTACAAAATCATGAAATGTAGTTGAGTATCAATCCAATTTTAATTTACTCTAAAACTAATTAATTAGAGTTTCGAGGGTAAATTTCACAAATGGTCATATAACTATGACATTTTTTCACTAAAGTCATATAACTTTCTTTTCTCACACAAAAATCATAAAACTTTCACTTCTTTACTCAAAAAATCCTAGCTACCGGCTAAGACAATCCTTCGGTCATTTTTTGAATTTTTTTTTTCACTTTTTTCATTTTTTTTTAAATTAAAAATATTTTTTCTTTAAAATAAAAACTGAAAAACTAAGATAAAACTAAATTCTTTAAAAAAACTGAAAAAAAAATATTTTTCAAAAATGAAAATATTTTGTTGAAAATATTTTTTCAGCTTTTAAAAAATAAAAACATTTTATTAAAAATATTTTTTCTAGTTTTTACAAAATAAATGCTTTAAAAAAACTGAAAAACATTTTTTTTTGTAAAAATTGAATTTTTTTTTGTAAAAATTGAAAAAAAAACTTTACTAAATTAGTGGGCATTAGTTTTTTTAAAGCATTACTTTTGTAAAAACTAGAAAAAATATTTTTAATAAAATATTTTCATTTTTTAAAAGCTGAAAAAAATATTTTCAACAAAATATTTTTATTTTTTGCAAACTAAATAAAGTCCAACAAAGATACATTTTCAAGAAATGCAAAATATTTTTCGTTTTTTAAACTAATGCAACAATAGTCCACTAATTTAGTAAAGTTTTTTTTTTCAATTTTTACAAAAAAAAATTCAATTTTTACAAAAAAAAAATGTTTTTCAGTTTTTTTAAAGCATTTATTTTGTAAAAACTAGAAAAAATATTTTTAATAAAATGTTTTTATTTTTTAAAAGCTGAAAAAATATTTTCAACAAAATATTTTCATTTTTGAAAAATATTTTTTTTTCAGTTTTTTTAAAGAATTTAGTTTTATCTTAGTTTTTCAGTTTTTATTTTAAAGAAAAAATATTTTTAATTTTAAAAAAAATGAAAAAAGTGAAAAAAAAAAATTCAAGAAATGACCGAAGGATTGTCTTAGCCGGTAGCTAGGATTTTTTGAGTAAAGAAGTGAAAGTTTTATGATTTTTGTGTGAGAAAAGAAAGTTATATGACTTTAGTGAAAAAATGTCATAGTTATATGACCATTTGTGAAATTTACCCGATCGAATTGGATTATACGATGATAGTGACTTATACCGCTTGTAGTTATGTTTAATTAAGTAAATTTTATTCTAAAAAATGAAATCATCCAACACTCGAATTCACATCACAATTTAAATAAATTAAATTTAGGACTTGAATGCGGACTTTTTCCTGAATGCGAAATGCTTTATATACTAAACCATTCTTTTTAATTTAAACTTTGGAACTTCAAATATACTTTTTAAAACAGAGGAAATAGTCAAAATACAGGCTCTTTAATACAACGTGCAAGGCACACAAACATATGCAAGAAGTACAATGATAGCTTGGATGAGACGATTGGTACCTTAAAAAAAGGAAAAGTTTTGCAAATAATTAGTGTCACATGGTATTGTCAAGCAAGTTTTTCAGGCTTGGGTGCATTTTGTATAACGAAAATCAATTTTTAAGAAATATATTTCTTGGAAAAGTCATTCTTTAGTGTTTAGTTACAAGAAATAATATTGAAAATATTTATTAAAAGTAAGAAAATGTCGTCTCACTTATGGACGAAAAATATAATTTTTGCAACTATCTTAAATTTTTTTTTTGTTTCTTGGTAGGAACTATCTTAATTTTTAATTTCTTGTTACTTATGCCAACTAATACTTCAAAACTAGCCATATCTTTATTAGTACTCAAAATCTAATAAAAGTGTTCTCTAATTTGCTACTATTAATATTAATTTTAAATATATTTCTTTACGTAACTCACCAATCAAAACATATTTTCCATCAGACTAAACACACACTATTAGATGTTTATCCTTTTCTTTCATTTTTATACAAATATTCAATGTTAGAATAATGGTTTTGTCCCACCACAGGAAAACAAGACCGAAGTTGACACCGTTTACAATTTTTCTAATTTTCTTGTGTTCTATTTTCGGGTAAGTTCCACCCTATTTTCTTTTATTTCACATGGTTAATATTTTTTAATCAAATTACAGTACAGAAAAACTCTATATATAACTTGTATATGTAATACTTGCAGGGTAACAGCAATGCAATTGACTTTACTTATAGGATTAAAGAATTCCACTGCAACTATTGCAACTCAGGTTTATTTCTCCCAGCAAATACATTCCTTTTACCCGTCCTTTGCGGGTAATATTTTTTATTTTATATTTTTATGCACTACGAATGCAAAAACAATTAAAAGTACAATAACAATTACTTCCTCCGTCCAAAATAAGTGACTTTTTAACTATTTTTACATATATTAAGAAATTCACCATCTAATATTAGTTAGCAATGAAATTGACCATATTAACTTTTGATATCTCTTCACGTAAATACTCCTAGTACATACTCCAATACTATTTACTCCAAGGACAATTTATGATTAATTTATTGTTGAAATCTAAAAAAATTATTTATTTTGGACCAAATGAAATATGTCTTAATCATAAAAAAATTGGGGTTAGACTATATAAATCCCCGCAGAAGAGGTTCATCATGAATTGATAAATTTTATGTTTGACTGTCAATCTACGATAACTGTATTCCTGTATTTGGGTTTCGGACTGACGATGTTAGCAACTCACGCATGATTATACTAGTTAAAAATAATTGCTTATAATAAGTATTTATTGATAATTTGAGAAAGCTTGCAAGTGATATTCTAATACTATATGTCAAGTTACATTGATGCTGCCCTTTTTTTTTTACGATAAATTTATATAACTTAAATTCATTGTCTCTAATCCTTTGAGAAAATATGTAAATTTACCAAAATATATATGTCTAATTTAGAAGGGTTTATTTTTATGTATGAATTAAGGCTTGAAAAAGTAGGGCTGAGAAGTAAAGCAGGGCAAGCCAAAGTGTTGGGGACAATAATATGCATTGGTGGAGCTATGTTGCTATCATTATATCAAGGGAAAGTTGTAATTGTCAAATTGGGGTTTCACTGGAAATATTCAGAAATTACAACCAAAAATAATGAAGCTAACAGCCATGCCGATTTCTTCACTGGGCCATTTCTAGTCATAATCAGCACTATCGTTTATTCTATATGGTTAATCATACAAGTAATATTACCATTTCAATCTTTCTCTCCTAATAAACTTATTATTTCTATTTCCGTTCAAAATTTAAGTTACATACACCGTCATTTATTTATTTTGTACTATCAAGTTCTCCAAACGATTTCGATAGTAAAAAACAAGATTTTTAATCTTTAAAATTATAGTATTAGATAGTTATAACCTACTAAAATATGTATAAGTGGTATACAAATTCTTTAAATTAACGATGTATGTAACTTAATCTCATTAAAATAATTTTCTGATATCAGCCCATTTATTTATTTTTATTGATTTTGTATTAGCCGAAAGTGAATGAGAGATATGCAGCTCCATATTCAAGTACAACTTTGATGTTCTTAATGGCAAGCTTGGAATGTGTGATTATTGCCATTTGTTTTAATCATGACTATTCTGCTTGGTCTTTGAACCCCATCAGAGCTATTTCAGTTCTTTACAATGTAAGTACATATAATTTTTCACTTTTTTATATTCATAACATTTCAAGAAAAGAAAAAATAAAAGATTTTATACAGCTGAAAGTCTAGAAAAATCTTAGCCATGTTGGTACTATTAACATTTTTAGGTCTAGTAGAATTCTTATACTACTAATTAGCATGATTCCGTTATAGTTCATGAGCTACCAACTACTAATTAGCATGATTCCGTTATAGTTCATGAGCTACCAAAAACTAACTTTGTCCATATATATCTTGGTAAAATAATACATGTAATATCACAGAAAATTTTCTTTTTATGAATTGGTCATAATATTCATTACTGTACTTTTTCTTCATACTCATCTTAGTGATAAACATACGATCTCGCTGTGATCTTTTCTTTAATTCTAAAAATAAAAATAAAAAGGGCAGCTCGATGCCCTTTATCAGCTCCTGTTATGCATGATGTCCGGGAAAAGACGGGACTACAAAGGTCTATTGTATGCAGTCTTACTCTGCATTTTTGCAGCATGTTGTTTTTACGGTTTGTTCTAAAAATTGTCAAAAAAACAAAAATACAAAAAGCTAGATTGACTAAAACCTCCCCTTATTCTCTTGCTTGATGAATAACGAGCAACTTTCTCAACTTGCGTAGTATTTTCTATTATTATTATTTACAGATGTTTTATTTCTGTTTATCTTAGGGAATTGTAAGCTCGGCCCTAGCACTCTATTTGATTACATGGTGTATTAAAAGAAAAGGACCTCTATATGTCTCTATATTCCTCCCATTACTATTAGTCTTTTCTGCCTTTCTCAGTTGGACATTTCTTGGCGAGAAGTTGTACATTGGAACGTAAGTTGAACATTCAATTGAAAAGAACAAATTATCCGTTTTTATTTTTGTATTTTTTAATTACTAGTAAGTTACATTGAATTTAAAACAACTGATTAGTCTTCTAATTTGTCTGTTTTACCAGAGTTGTGGGGTCAATTGTGGCTATTATCGGACTCTATAGTGTTTTATGGGGAAAGAAAAAAGAAATGAAGGGTAATGCAGTGCATGTTGAGGAGGAGATGAAGTATAATGTGTGTAAAGAGGATAGCAAATTGACTAAGATTGATGACTTGGGAATTTCAAATGTCAATTAAAATCACAGTTTCCACTATGATTAAAGTCAGAGGCGAAGGCCGAATTTAAAATTAACGAATTTGGAATTCTAGTCTAACTGAACAAGACTGGCTCTATATTTAAAATGTCGTATTATTAGATGTCTATTGTTGCACGTATTTCTATTTGCGCTCATGCTTATAATGTCGTATTAATAGATGTTTATTGTTGCACGGATTTCTATTTGCACTCATGTCTAATTACCGTACTGTTGCTATTGTCTGTTTATATCAGAGTTGGAAAATGCTACTGTCTAATTGCTACTATCTAATTACAGTGTATTATTCTTAGATATGTGTCTAACTGATGACTTGGAAAATTCAAATATAAATTAAAATCAGAGTTTGCACTAAGGCTGTTAAGTGGGCCGGTCTTGGACCGGGACCGGACCGGGACCGCGTGCCTGGCGGTCCTAGCGGTCCTGGCAGGCCGGTCTTACCGTGCCAGGCTCGAGGTGTGCTTTAAGCCCGTTATGGGCCGGTCCAACACATTAAAACCGCGAGACCGGGACCGCGAAGACCGGGACCGGCTAGCGGTCCTGGGCCGGGTCCTGGTGGGCCTGGCGGGCCTCTAGCGGGTCATAACGGTAAGTTTTTAAAAAAAAAAATTAAAAAAAAATGGCCCAACGGGCAGATTTAAGAAGTAGCCGTTGGAGCCTAAAAAATAACCGTTTTTTGGCTTTAAAAATTAGCCAAATGGTCCCCCAACTTCAATATAACCCCAAACTTTATATAATTACGCTTTTTTCCAATTCTCAACTATAAATACCCCCCCATTCTTTCATTTTAACTCACCAATTCATCAATCTATCTTAATCTCTCTCAATCTCTCTCAATTGCTTATATTATTATTCCAATTTTGTGAAATTTTGTGAAGTTGGTGAATTTATGTATTCAGTCTTCAAGTCTTCAACAATTTGCAATTTTCAATTTTGAAGAAGTTGTTCGTCAATTCGGTAAAGTCATTCCAACTCTTAATTTTTAAGAATATATTTTGTGTGATTTTGTTTGCATAATTATAATTAAAATGGAATTTTCATTGAAAAAAATGTTTAGTGCTAAGGGAAAAGCTAAAATTGGTGAAAGTAGTCGTCAACCAACTATCCTCCCCTCCCCCCCTCCCTCCCGGTTCCCCGACCTACCCGTCCTAGTGGTCCAATTATTCTTGATAGTGATAATCCCTCTTTTCAATTTAGCGATACTGAATTTTGTCATAATATTTCACGAGAAGATCAACTAGATAATGAAATTATGTCTGTTCTTTATCCTAATTTACAAGTTCATAGGCAATTGGATTTTGATGAAACCCAGGATTTTGATGAAACTCAACAGGATGTAGATGAAACCCAACCGGATTTAGATGACACACCTACTAGTCCGGCTAACAACCCAACTGAACCACAACACCCACTTGTACAAACACCTACTTTTAATAGACAACCTTCTAAACGCCAAGAAACCTCATTAGTTTGGCAATGTTTTACTCAACTAAGAGATCAAAATAAGACTCAATGTAAAAATTGTAAAAAATTGTTGGTGCATAGATATATTGGAGACCGTAGTGGCACGGGTACTTTGACTAGACACATACAAACACACCCTACTGAAAAAGCTAAATATAACAGATTAAAAGCACAGCTAGAGGGGACAAGTGTAGAAAAAGCGGATAACGCTAGTACAGGTTCTAATCTAGTTCAACCTGGAATAAATACTGTCACCGGAGGTATATTATATTACGATCCAAACAAAGATAGGGAAGAATTAGCAAAGATGGTTACCGTTATGTGTTTATCGTATACTTTTCCTTCTAATCCTAATTTTGTGCATTATATTAGAAAAGTTTTTAATCCTACTTATAAAGGTTGGCCTCGTGCAACAGTTAAGGCCGATATATATAAATTTAAACATGAATACGAACAATGTATGCGGTATTTATTTAGTCATATAACTAGTAGAATTTCTATTACCACCGATATTGGTAGAAGTAATAATGATTGTGACTACCTAACTGTTACTAGTCACTGGATTGACGAGGAGTGGATAATGCAAAAACGCATTCTCGCGTATAGAATAATTAACTCTCGTCACACAGGTAAGTTTATCGCTAACACTGTTGGTGATATTTGTAGATATTTTTGCATTAATGATAAAATAATGTCAATTTCTATGGATAATGCTTCTAGTAACACTAGTGCAGTAGGCATTCTTACAAACACATTAAATCCCTGCATTTAGTAATATATTTCATGTTAGATGTATTTGTCATATTTATCATTTAATTGTCGGTGATGGTATGCGAATTTTAAATTTAGAAATTGAAAAGGTTAGAATGGCTCTTAATTGGCTTTTTTATTCTAACCGTAGAAGTAGACTTAGGGAGTATTATAAAAAATGTGATGAATATGGCCTTAGAGAAAGAAAGGTTCCTAAACCTTGCCCCATTAGGTGGAATTATATGTACGAAAGTTTAGTAGTTGCTTACGAATATAGGAACCCTATTAATGCAACGTTCAATGCTCGGGTTGGGGTGTGGATGTTGATTAAATGCTTACAACCCAAGATTGGACTAATGTTAAAACTCTTATAGATTTTTTAGAATATTTTCACGCTGCTACAAATGTATTTTTCGGACAATATTATCCAACTATTTTTAAATGGTTTAGTTTATATTGCAGCCTTATGTGCATTATTTGTGGATTATAACGAGGGTGGGCCTATTTATGAACTTGCTATAAATGCAATGAAAGAAAAATTTAAAAAATATTTTTTCCCTATCCCTCCTATTTATGGTGTAGCAGCATTTTTAAACCCTACAATGAAATTAGGAGGTCCTCATTTTTGGTATACAAATATTTATAACGCTTTAGATCTTACGGTAGAAGAACGTGCTACTCTTGCAGATGCAAAAGCATCCATTAAAATTAATACTCAAATAATTTATAATGCATACCAACAAGCCTTACAAAATTCTAGGCCAAATGTTCCAACCCCTACTTCGTCTACTTCACAGTCGTCCAAAAGAGCCGCGGGCTTGAAGGCACATAAATCTTGGACGGAGTTTAGGGGTTCTCAAGGAGATAATTTTGATGAATCTTCCCATCTAAATGAGCTTCAAGTTTATTTGTCGCAGGGACTAGAGAAGGAGAATCCAGACGGGAGTTTTGAGCTTTTGGAATGGTGGAAGTTACAGGAAAAACATTTTCCTGTTCTTGCAAGGATGGCTCGCGATATATTATCTATTCAAGCTTCAACAGTTGCATCAGAGAGCGCCTTCAGTCAAGAAAGACTTCAAATAGGTGATCATAGAGCATCTATGAGGGAGAGCTTGGAGAAATCAGTGCTATTCAGAGATTGGATCCGCTCGGAAAGAAGAAACTTTGGACTTGCGGAATCACAACCGGGAGTGGACGAAGCTTACGAAGAAATGATAGCTGAACTTGCAGAGGATGCTGCTTCGCCGGAAAGTGGTGATGAACAAGCTTCTTTTCCACCACCGCCAACGGAACCTCCTCCAAATCTTGAAGGATTTATGAGATTTGTTAGAGATATGTAGATTGTGTTGTAAATTGTACTTTGGCACATCTTATTTAGTTTTTTTCCTTTTAATGGTGGTATTAGTACCTTGTTGTGTTCATTCCATTTGGGGAGAGAAGATTAATAAAGATATGTCATTTTTAATAATAAAAATTATTACACAATTATTTGATTTATCTCTTAATACATAATATATATCTATTTAATACATATACATATAATATATATACATAATATATATTATATATATATACATAACATATAAACTTAACATATATATATATACTTAACATATATATACTTAACATATATATAAACTTAATATATATATATATATATATATATATATATATATATATATATATATATATATATATATATATATACACTTAACATATATATAATTAACATATACTCCCTCCGTTTCAATTTATGTGAACCTATTCACACGCGCGCGCGCGCGCGCACACACACACACACACACACACACACACACACACACACATATATATATATATATATATATATATATATATACTTAACTTATATAAACTTAATATATATATATATACTTAACATATATAAACTTAACATATATAAATACTTAACATTTATATACTTACCATATATATATATATATACTTAACATATATATATATATATATATATATATATATATATATATATATATATATATATATATACACACTTAACATATATATACTTAACAAATATATACTTATTAAATAATTTGTTTTTTAATTAAAAGCCCATGAAGCCCGCCAGGCCTAGGACCACGTGGGCTTAGGCCCGTAACGGGCCGGTCTTACCCACCAAGCCCACCAAGCCCGGGAACGCCAGGCCCGGGACCGCCAAAAAAAAGACCACGAAGCCCAGGACCGTCTGGACCGGCCCGCCAGGCCCGTTTAGGCCCGGGACCGGCCCAGAATATAGCCTTAGTTTGCACTATGCCCAAAGCCGTATATTATAAATGATATATACTGTATAATTTAAGGAAAAAAATACATGATTGCTATTAATAACCGTTAATGGTTCTACTAGTTCCGAGATTCTCGCAGGGATTGGTAGTCGATCGCGGATATCTTGTGATTATGTTACTACGGTGTCAATTTAGCCCGATCTCGATCTAGTCATCATATTCTCTGAGCCCCAATTTGCATCAATGCTGGATCATTATCGAGACATACCTTTGATCCCGTAAAATTAGGTATCCTCGATTTTTACGATATATAGATAGTCCTCGCATTTTTTTGAATGAAATGATAAGAAACGATTTTGAGTCCTCGACAATCTTCGATCATTCTTCCCGAAATACCAAATATTCCAATTTTCATTTAATCTTGCTCAAGAAAACCAAATGGCCAAAACATATGAAACTGTTCCGTAAAAGGAAATCGCTCTAGTTCGGGCTAAGGAGTGCACCAAGTTTCGGTTTCTGAGGGATACCTTTGAAGAAATCCATACTCGAGGCTTTGTTCTTTCGATCGAGATTGATGGACCCCGAATGACAATTTGAACCAGAGTATGAGTAGCTCTTAGGCTTAACAGTCGAGTGAGGATATGCTTGAACTAGAAGTAAAGTTAGCCTTTAGGCTTTATAGATAATCCCCGATTGAGAATTCGCTCGAACTTGGGTTAAGATAGCCCTTGGACTTTTATGTTCGATTGAGTATTTGCTTGAACTCGGAGTAAAGTTAGCCCTTGGACTTTTTTTATATTGGTCCTTGGGCTCTTTAGATCGGCCTTTAGGCTCTTTAAGTTGGGCCAATCCAGCCTCTAAAAACGGCTATGATTTTTTCCTTTTATCGGCTAAAAGACTTGGTAAAATTTTCTTTATGCCTTACCATGTGTTTTTTGTACACGTTGGGTTTTTGAGTCTTCAACGAACGGAACCCAATATTTCCTTAACTTATTTGTGAACCTCTTGAGCTTGCCTTTAAATTATTCGAGGGCTGATTTTATCGAAACCTTTTTTGTTTGATTTGCCGAGTGTAGCCTTATTTAACCTATTTTTCATAGTGTTTGAGGGCCTTTATTTTATGTCGGAAGTCAAATAATGTCGAGCCGCATTATTTCAACCGTAGCCCTTTCATATGACTGTAGTTTTTAATATTGCCGTAGCCTTGGTTTATGTCTCTTGGATTTGTTTTCCGATCAAAATGTTAGTCCCCGAGTGTGATGAACTTGTACTATATATCGGGTGGTGCCTCTTTGGTGTCTTATTATCTCGAGCTTTGGATAGCTCGAGTAGGTGGTTCCCGAGTGTTCGAGTTGTACTTGAACTTGGGTTAAGAAAGCCCTTGGGCTTTTAAGATCGAGCGAGGATTTGCTCGAACTCGAAGTAAAGTTAGACCTTATGCTTCATAGATAGTCCCCGAGTGAAAATTTGCTCGAACTCGGGTTAAGATAGCGCTTGGGATTTTGTATTTGTTATGAATTACGGACGTCTCCATTCTACGTTAATTGGTCGTATACTCTTTAGTTCGGAACCCTTTGGGATTATCTTCCATTTCACTTCGTGCTTCCCGAAGTGTTAGTCCCCGAGTGGGATGGCCGTGGCTCGTATAGTCGAGGATTGCCTTTAAGGTCTTATGATCTCAAAATGTTAGTAGTTTGATTCCATTTGTTTTTGGGACAACAGTCCTCAAGCATGGTTCAGTTGTTCGAATTTCCAAATTGATCGACCGTTAAAGCATGTTTTCACAATAGATCATGAGTATAAAATATGAAAATTTTCTAAAGGTAAGGGATATTGGAAAGGAAAAATACTTCTCTCGATAGATTACATGCACACATGTTGGATGTTAAGGCTCCAGTAACCTATACGTGCACGGTTTATCTGTCCGTTTGGCCCTTACAATATTTTTTATATCGAGACCAAGTTAACACGAACTAATTCCCTTGCAACATAGTAGACATTCGAGGGTATTGCCCCCCCTTATCCCCCCCCCCCCTCAATACTCGAGGCTTATTATAAGGAACCTTGGATATTGTTGAAATGCTCTAAGTTTGAAAGAACAACAGTTGCCTCGTTAAAAACCTGTTTAGAAAAATCTATTTGGCATAAAAACCAGTCTAAGGCAAAAAGAGTGCAACATCTGCTTTAAGATCCAAAGCTTTATGTTGATCCTTATCCATGGACTACAAGTGTTAGTCGAGAAAAAGAAAGGATTGGAATGGGGTCATACCTTTATTTGGATTTTGGACGTTTTCCGTGATCTTCCTCCGCATCAAGCCCCCATGAATATTGACCTCCATCATTTCTCCCCTCATTTCGTGCGAGGCTTTTCCTAGATCTACTGCCTCTGTGGTCTCCATTATACACTTGATATCAACCTCTATTCGACCTCCGTTCTCGATCAATATCCCTTTTGATCCTATCCATAGGCCTTCTAGGATAAACGGACCCCGAAGTAGTCCCTAGTTGATCATCCTCCACCCTAATCTTCGATTGATATATGTACGTCGGCCCAAGTGACAGACGGGTACTCGGTTAAACCTTACTTCAATTAATGTGAAGCTATGGAACTCCGAGTATTGAGACCTTAAGTGAAAGCTTGAACAACCCAGTCATCGGTGACCAGCGGAAAATCCATTCTCTCCACTTAGAACCGAGATACAAATTTTCTAAGCATCTCATTATTTTTCTGCCTTACCTTGAAAAGGTCAGACTTCCTTGTTGCAATTTTAATGGCTCCGACATGTGCCTTTATAAAAGAATCTTCAAGTATAGCAAACAAATCAATAGAATTAGGGGGTAAGTTATGATACCATATTAAGTCGCCCTTAGATAGAGTCTCCTTGAATTTCTCCAGCAGTAAAGACTCGATTTCATAATTTTCCAAATCATTTCCTTTTATGGCACATGTATAAGAGGTAACGTGCTCGTTGGGGTATGAGGTCCCGCTATATTTAGGTATATCGGGCATCCTGAACTTCTTTGGTATGGGCTTCGGAGATGCACTTGGAGGGAATAGATTTTGCACAAACCTTTTGGAGGTCCAGTCCTTTAAGATCGGTGGTGCCCTCGAAATCTGATCGACTCGAGAATTGTAGGTCTCGACCTTCTTGCCATTAGCCTCATTTCTTTTTTCCCAACTCAATTCTTTTAGTAAGCTCCTCGAGCATTCTCATTATAGCAGGGTTAGTTCTCGAAGTATTGTCACCGAATTTTTCGGGCACTGGCTCAGTACGACGAGTAGCCTCTCATTCGACTCTACTCGTTGCCATGTGCTAATTTTACAATTGAGCAATGGAATTTTGTTGGGCTCGCAGCATTTCAAATATAACTTGGAGACTATCACCTTCGTTTCCCTTGCCCTGAGTACCTCGACCATTAGTTCGACCCTCTCTTCGTATGCCTTCCATCAGGATCCATGCCTAAGTCCGCATTCGGAGTAATATGGGAACCGACATCAAACGGGTTGATGGGTGGTGATCTTTTGATGTCATCTTGTGGCACCTCGATTTATGGAGTAATAATATTCTCACTCTCTCCGTGGAGTCTGATATCGTTGTCATCGTGAGTAGCTGTGTTTTGTGAGTTTGACACTATTTATCTTAAAAACAAAATTCTTGACAAGAAACAAGCGTAAAATAGTGTGTTATATGAAAATTAACACTGAACAATCACTATTATCTTTTGGGGGATAAATACTGACGTCTCTGTACCGATCCCTTAGATTCTACCAAGTTTGTCCGTGAGTAGCGAGACCTATGTAACCTAGTGCTCTGATACCAACTTCTCATGACCCGGATTTTTCACCTTAGGGAATCGTGATGGCGCATATGAATAGGAGCTAGGCAAGCTAATTAATTTAATACTTCTCTTAACAACATCAACAATATAAAGAAGAACGAGGCAATTAATATAAAAGTGGAAGTCTCAAAACATAAAGAACTGAAACCAAGGAAGTTCAAATACACCTATACCCAGATCTGGTGTCACTAACTCACGAACTTCTATCGAATGTCAAATACAAAGTCTGAATAAAAATAAAGTACTGTCGGATCTGATACAAAGGAAATCAAACGAAAAACAAAGGTAAGAGAGACTCCGGGCCATACGGACTCCAGCAAGGCTACCTCGGGAATCTTCAGACTGATGGCAGCTCCCAACACTCCTACTACTGTCCAAAAGCTCATAATTCGATACTATGATATGTGCAAAAAGATGCATAGAGTGTAGCATCAGCACAACCGACCCTATGTGCTGGTAAAGTGCCTGGCCTAACCCCAGAGAAGTAGTGACGAGGCTAGACAGGACTACCAATCAGCCTGTGCAGATATACATATAAAAGTACTACGAAAATCAATGCGAAAAGTAATAATTAAGACTGGGAGAGGAACATGCTTCTGGGGATAACAGATAAAATAGAACGGTAGAAATAAACAAGGAAAAACTATAAGTGATCTCTTCTAACACAGAATACGTGTCAACGTGACACACGATCCCATTTCAAATAATATAAGTGGTTGGCGTGCCACAGGATCCCATTTCATAATATATAAGTGGTCGACATGACACACGATTCCATTGCAAAATATATAAGTGGTTGGCGTGCCACACGATCCCATTTTATAATATATATAAGTGGTCAGCGTGCCACACGATATTTCATAATATATAATGATTTCCCGTCAAGGAAAGAAGTATTAATTCAACTATCCTGGCAAGGGAGAATACAAATGAATAGTCAATTCCCGGCAAGGGAGCAACAACAATGACATACACGTCCCGGCAAGGGAATAATTACATCTCTTTCTCTTTCGTTCATTTCATACTTCCTAATCATGACACAATCGAGCCAATTCTCCAAGGAGTTTACAAATCATATTTCCGCTTCATACTCTTCACATTTTATAGAAACCATCAATTAAACAAGGAAGAGTCACTACAGAGTCCCAAATAAGAACTAATAAAGATACTCGTCACCATACCAATACACCGTCACCATGCCTATACACCGTACTCAATATTTAGCAATTAGAAAATAATATTATAATCCTATTCCCTCAAGCCAAAGTTAGATCAAACACTTACCTCAAATGCTCCAAACTCACCTCAAGCCTCTAGTATAGATTTACCCCTCAAATTCGGCTCCAACTCAATCCAATCTATGAAATAATGACCTTAAAATATTAATAATAGCTACACAAACTAAACCCAATGCCTAAAATATGAATTTTCTAGCTTTCTTCCAAAAATTTCAAAATCGACCCCGGGTCTACTTGGTCAAATACGAGGTTCAAACCAATTCCAGATTACCCATTCCCCCACGAGCCCGGATATACAATTTATTTTTAAATTCGACCCCAAAGTGAATCCTAAATCAAAGGGAATTGTAAAGCCCTAACTCTACCCAATTCCCCTGATTTTCACCATAATCTATGCGATTTAAGCTTAGGAATTCACTAATTAATGAAGAAAAATGAAAGAAATAAGTGAAAAATTACTTACCCAAGTGGTATTGAAGAATGTGGGCTTCAATGGTTTCTTAAAGCTTGGGGGAGAAGAGAGTTCGTGAATTTTTTAATGAGGCCGCAACTATTTTGTTTCTCAAATTAAAATAATAACTGGGAAAATTTACCCTACATGATCGCGGAAATGGAGATGCGTTCGTGAAGGGTCCCAATGATTGGTCATCGCGATCGCGAGGATTTTACCGCGAATGCGTAGAAGAAATACTAGGGGTCCTAAAGTTTGGTCTATGCGAACGCGAGTCTGCTCGTGCGAACGCGTTGAAGGCAACGTTGAAGCTATGCTATCGCGTCATCGAGTATGTGAACGCATAAGAGGAAAAATCTAAAGAACACGAACGCGGCCTGAAGATTGCGCTCGCGAAGGAGGAGACAACTACGCAAATATTGCAGATTTTCTACAACTTTCTCTAAGTTTAAACCACCCCGAACACCTCCGAAAATACTCCCAAGCCCTCGGGGCTTCAAACCAAACACACACACTAACTTAAAAACATTCTAGGAACTTAACCGAATAATCAAATCCCAAAAATAATACCATAAATGAGGAATCAAACCTCAAAATCATCACTTTTTTATCAAACTTCATAAATTTTTAAACTTAGAGTTTTAGGTCCGAAATACGTCAAATGATGTCTGATTTCAACCAAATTTCATAGAAAGCGCTTAAACCATATATAAGACATGTATCGGGCGTCGGAACAAAATACGAGCCCGATACCACAGTCTTTTAATCAATTTTATTTTCAATTTCCTTAATAATTTTTGAAAAATAATTTCACAGAAAATTCATTTGTCGGGCTCTAAACCTCGGAATTAGACTCCGGGCAATTGCCCGAGTCCCATATTTTTCTACAGACCCTCCAGGACCGTCAAATCACGGGTCCGAGTCTGTTTACAAAAATTATTGACCAAAGTCAATTTTAATCATTTTAAAGCCACATTTTGAAAATTTTCACAGAATTTAACATATAAGCTTTTCGGCTACGCGCCCAAACTGCACACGCAAATCGAGGCAAGTAAAAATGAGGTTTTCAAGGCCTCGGAAGCACGGAATAAAAGAGAAAATATGTGATGACCCTTTGGGTCGTCACATTCAGTCTCGTATTATATCGAACCATGGTGCAAATTTAGGTTTGTGGCCCTAAGACGGATTAAGAACGAGATCCACCAAGATTGGAACCGAACAAGATAGAGATCGAGGGAAGCTTACTAAGTCAAATAATAGAAAGTAGAAATATTCGCAATTGGGCGAGGATCACGGCGCGAATTCCGACACGTATCAAGAGGAGACCGATTAATTAGCCAATTATCATGGGATTTTCTTACCTAATATTGAATTGTACTTAGAGTATGACTCATCTACTATATAAAGGGGAGTTATCATTTGTAAATGGATCATATTCACGCAATACAAAGCAATATACTAGCATTCTCTAGTTATCATAGTCTTGTTTTTCTGTTCTTAAGCCAGTTGATACATATTTGGTTCAAGGGTGACCGAACTCGAGACACAAGGCTATACAATTTGTGTGGTTTGTATTTATTCTTTAATTATCAATTTCAATACTAATTTATTTTTCTCAATTTGTACCAAGTTATATCATATGTCCTTAAAATCGCGTGTAAATTCAATTGTTATCCGATTATAGGGAAACAATGACAAACAAATAATTAAATTTAAGAACATGCAATGGAAAATTTAGAGTTAGTGAATTGAGGGTCAGCTTGATGTTAATATATGTATACATTTTAAATTTATTTTTTCATATATTATAGTATAATTTAAGCTTCACTTATGTGATTACACGGAATTGTTATTATTGTTGTATTATAGTACGTATAATTTAAGCCGAAAACACTAGATTCACTTGAATCCACCTTAGAATAGAGAGGTCTCATTCATAAGCAGTTTGCCTGACCATTTGCACGTCTGCTGCATGCATGCCCGTGACCAACCGCATCTCGTGCCTTAATTCCTTTGCTTATGGACAAAACAATATAAATCCAACTAAGGTTCACGAGCTTCTTCTCTTGTGATTTGATTTCCACTAAAGACTAACATAACATTCATTTGTTTATTAAAATGTAAAAGTTATCCTATTCCCATAAAATTGGGTGTAGAGAAGAAAATTTGTTCTATAACTTCTCAGGTATGTCATGAATGATTCAACATCAGTGTCAAGCTCGTGAATCATTCAAGAATCATATATAGAACCGGTAACTATAATAAATCAATGTTGAAATTCAAAATCATAATTAAAGTCTTTATTTTAATTGAGGTCATATTACTTACGATAATATTTACTTAACAAATTACATTTCTTCTTAATTATGCAAGTCATTGAAAAACTTTAAAGCAAAACAATGGTCATATTACTAGGAGGTCAGGGGTACGAGCTCTGAAAATATTCTCTTGCAAAAATACACAGTTGTTATCCATCCCTTCCTCGAACCCCGTGTATAGTTGGAGCTTTGTGCACCGGGCTACTTTTGTTATTTTATTAATGGTAAAAATCATGTAACAAGTAAGGACAATGATAAACTGGAAAATTTCGATGGACCAATGGAATGATAAGAGCTTGAATTTGTGTCATCTTTTATTCACTTATTTATGCTGTAAATATTGACTTCTCTTTAATCCTTTTCTGGATGATAGCTTGCTAACTACTGTACAATTATCCTTAAATTACCAAAAACAAAAAACAAAAAAAAAAAAAAACTCACGTGAATTTTTTGGTGTCACCAATAATTTCACACTCTTTTAATTCCTACCCAAAATCCCTAACTATACACCCTTTTTGGCTCTATATATACATGTTTCACCACCCTACCTAGTTGTCATTGTTATAAGAAGTTAAAGTTATGGCCTTATCCATAGCCACATTCCTTTTAATCTCTCTTCTTTCTACAACATCTTCAGCTTCTGATTCTTGTGCTTCTTCCAAAGGTAATTCAGACCTTTCAATCATTCACATTTATGGCAAATGCTCACCCTTTAACCCACCTAAACCTTCCTCTTCATTTCTCAATACTGTTATCAACATGGCCTCAAAAGACCCTCAAAGGCTCTCTTATTTATCCAGCTTAGTAGTATCCAAAAAGCCCACTATTGTGCCCATTGCTCCAGGCCAGAACCTCTTCAATATAGGTAATGATAAGTACTCCCTTCGGTTCAAAATAAATGATTTTGGTATTTTTCTTGTAGTCCAAAATAAGTAGTTTTTCAGATTTTAAGAATGAATTAATTATTTTTTTCCTACATTGTCTTGGAGTAAATAGTATTGGAATATGTGCTAGGAGTGTTCATGTGAGATAGTAAAGGTTAATATGGTCAATTTCATTGCTAATTAATGCTAAATAATAGGTTTCTTAATCTGAGTGAAAACAACAACAAAATATTACTTATTTTGGACCGGAGGAAGTATTGTATACTATATACTCAAGGGTAGCTTAGTCTTCTCAATCATTTGATGCAGTTACTATTTGGAGAGTCAGACGATTTTTTTTGTCCGCTTTTTTTTTCATACATCTTTTAAGCATTGTAAATTGTTGTACTTTTGTAAATATATGAAGTAACTTTTATTTATAAAAAAACTTGAAGATTCTATATGTCTGAATTTTAATAGAAAATTTGATAGTTTGAGCCTCGTACTAAGAATCATCTCACATGAATGGAATGCGAAGGGAGTTGTATTTATTCGATATAAATACCCCATTGTACATGTAATTCACATTATCAATGCTACACATTGTTACAGGTAACTATGTGGTCAAGGCAAAGATTGGTACTCCAGGCCAGCTTATGTACATGGTCTTGGACACTAGTAACGATAATGCATGGGTACCATGTAGTGGTTGTGTTGGATGCACATCTAATACTTTGTTTGCCCCAACTACTTCCTCTACTTACGGGTCGGTAGACTGCTCCGTACCCGAATGTACTCAAGTCCGCGGGCTATCTTGCACGAGTACTGGGTCAGGTTCCGGGTCAAGTGCTTGCTTCTTCAACCAATCATATGGCGGAGATTCATCGTTCTATGCCACGTTGTCACGTGACTCACTTGGTCTAGCCAATGATGTTGTTCCAAATTATGCTTTCGGGTGCATTAGTGCTGTATCTGGAAACGCAATACCGCCCCAAGGGTTGTTGGGTTTGGGCCGGGGCTCCATGTCGTTAATGTCACAATCCGGATCACTTTATTCGGGCGTATTCTCATATTGTTTACCAAGTTTTAAATCGTATTATTTCTCTGGATCACTCAAACTTGGACCCCTGGGTCAACCTAAAAATATCAAAACTACCCCATTACTCAAGAACCCGCGCCGACCATCATTGTACTACGTGAACTTGACAAGTGTAAGCGTGGGACGAATCAAAGTTCCCATTGCCCCCGAGCAACTTGGTTTTGACCCTAATACAGGTGCAGGAACGATAATCGATTCGGGGACGGTCATAACCCGATTCGTCCCACCGGCTTACAATGCAATCCGGGATGAATTTAGGAAACAAGTGAAAGGGCCATTTAGGTCGTTGGGTGCATTTGACACATGTTTTGCATCACCAAATGAAGCAGGGACACCAGCCATCACATTGCACTTTGAGGGAATGAATTTGAAGCTGCCAGTGGAGAACACTTTGATACACAGCAGTGCTACCCCCTTGGCATGTTTGGCAATGGCAGCAGCACCAAACAATGTGAACTCAGTGTTGAATGTGATAGCCAATTTGCAGCAGCAGAACCTCAGGATTTTGTTTGACACTGCAAATTCTCGCGTGGGAATTGCTCGTGAAGTTTGTAACTAGATTACAAAGAAACATGTTGTTATCAAGTCTGCTTTAATTTAATATGTGTTGTTTAGTTTGGAAGAGAAAATACACTCTGCAATTTAATTATCTAAAAGTTCAATAAAAATGTAAGTCCCCTTGGTGAAAAAGTTCAGCAAGTACAATTCCTTTGTCTCACAATTTGCAATGCTCGTTACATTAAGCAATATAATGAAATGATTTCGAGTACAATTTATGTTTAACTTTTTAGAGTAAAATAAAATACCGGTGCTTTTAGAATTTCTACTTAATATATAGTACTACTAGGAAGGCCTAGAGGTCATGTATTAGGGTTGTAGGATAGGGGTAGTAAAGCTTTCCTTACTTCATTGCGAGAGTGAGGCGGGGTTGGATTAAGGTTGGTCTTAGATGACTTGCAGTTTATGTTTGACCCACACTATTCTTGTTGTTTGTCTTAGCCCCGGGCCTTAGATTATGGTTATTGTTATTGCACGTCATTCATCTTTCGGTTTTTTGTTTCTGTTATTAGTACGATTTCTACTGGAATTACTAATGATTTCTCTCCTCTTATTGTTTCTTACTTTATTTTCGTCTATTTTAGTCGAGGGTCTATCGAAAACAGCATCTATGCCCATATCGGAACAGAGGTAAGGTCTGCGTACATATTACCTTCCTCAGACCTCACTATATGAGACTTTACTGGGTAGTTATTGTTGTCGTATATAGTACTACTAGATATCCAATTATTAGACAAAAAAATGACAATTCTTATTGTATATAACAATGTCTATATAGAATTGTACGAACTAACAATGAAAAGGAAAACATGAACTAACAATGAAACTTCTATTCGTAAACAAAGAGTATTTGTCTTTTGTTCTCTTTTAAAATATCAAACTGCTATAAACTATAACTTAAAACATGACTAATACACGATTATATAAAATAAAATAAGGAATGAATGAATGAGAGAGAGAAAAAAATCACAAGAAAGTATATCTACAATATCTGTTTATATTATATATACCCCATTATCATATTATTTTGCTCAAAAGTAATACATGATCAATAAACACTAGCAATTGAATACACAGAAAACCAATAAGCAAATTTAAAAACCTCATTTTCTATTTTGCTCACCCCACCTATCCTTTAATTTAATTTTTACAATTTTTTTATCAACCCCACCATTGGTGCACAGCAATACCTTCATCTCTCAACAATCCATACAATGCTAAGCATTCCCAATATGCTCTCCTATTTTTCTTATCACCATTTTTTATTCCTTGATGTTTACATTCCAAGAATAGTTCATCAATTAACCTAATAGCTTTGTTTTTCACCAATTCCTCAACCACATCAGCTTCTGCCTTCATTACCACATACTCATTTTCTTTTACATTATTTTTTAACCAATCAGACATGCTAATAATCATTGGTATAATCTCCTTTTCAGATGATTCTTTTGTCACTGTCTCAATCTTGAATATCTCAAATTTTGTGTTTTTTGTAGGATAATATTTTGAAAACCAATCTGACCCTTCATTCTTGTTTTGTGAACCAACATCAATGAACACTCTTCTTGGGTAACTTTCAAGGGAAACACCCATTAAATCTGGTAAATAACGAGTTTTTTTTAGATATCTACTTGATTTTCCTGATGCTGCTCTTGGTGGTTCAAGTAGTACATCTTCTAGTTTCTTTAGTGCTGCCTCTTTTGCATTTGTTTTCTTCGCTTTAGGCCTCTGATGTTCTAATTCAACTGGTCTGATCAATTTGAATTCGTGCAAGCTTGTCCGACTAAGGGAAGTAAAGTATTTCCTACCAAAAAACTTTTCATTCTCAGGGTTTGAACCCGAGACCTCTCCTGCATTTGTTGTTAGAGTACTACAAAGTCGTCGTTTGCTAGAAGAGCTGATAGAGCCATTCTTTGTTTTCCTCATGGCTACAATAGTTGAATCAAATTTTCGTACATAGACAATCTTGTAATTTGATGGCTGTGGAAATTCAGCCATTGGATTGTTACTAAGTGGTACAACTACAATGCCACCTATTTTCAAAGCTCGTTCAATAAAATTTGAGGACTGAGGGAAACCATAGGAAAATACAAAGTCATAAGTCTCATTTGGAACAACATCTTGTCGTGTAGAATCTGAAAAAGAAATCAAATCTGGATTGTAATCTTTAACAATTTGAGAATTGTAAATACCTTCCTCATTTCCACTGGCAACAACAAGGGATCTGTCACCCATTCTTAAAAGGCCTTCATTTGCCAAATCTCGAAAAATTATAGGCAAAAACTCAAAATCCATTGGATTAAAAGCCATTTCATGGACTTTGAACAAAGCATTGGATTCGTAGAGCGATAAATACCCGATTATCGTATTAATCCAGGGTAAAGAGACAATTACCAATGCTAAAATTGTTGCACGAACCATAAACTTCAAAACCCACGAATGGTCTAATCTTATAATAACCAATTTTGTGTCACCATGGTAACCCAAACCATCTATGTATAAACCTCTCATTTTGTTATGTTGCTTTGTGTAAAAACTTGGCAACATATCATTCATCGTTTTGTACCTCATGCTTATACAAAGTGACAAAGTATCAAGAAATGAACACGAATCACGAAAAATCTTGACACTTTTTCGTTTAGAAAGCCGCAAGAACGACGTTTCAGGGTGTATGCAAGCTAGCCAGACACTCGAGAGAAGGTTAAGAAAAAAAAAACACTCGTGGAGAAGGTTGAAAAAAAATTAAAACTAGAGTAAAAAGGAGAGATGGGTGAGCTACAATAATGGAGAGAATATGAATATTATTTTAACGAGTGCAAAACCTGGCAGCTGTGTGATTTCCACCCACGAGGGCAAGTCGAGTACTTTGCACTTTTGTCCACAATAACAACAAATCCTTTAACCTTTGAATTTCCATTTGTCAATAAAAAATACTCTCCTTCCTTCTATAATTTCCAGATCGATGACTTCTATTTGGAATATTAACACTACTCCATGATCCAGTTTAGCGATACATTGTCATCGATCAGAAAAAAGAAGGAAGGAGGAGGTTAAGAGCAAAGACTATTGGATCTTATACTTTTTTTTATTTTTTTGATTTTATACTTTCTGTGCTATTACTTCTTTCTTTATAAGGCTATAGAAACTAATATAGCACAACGAGGGTATGGATTCAAATTGATAACGATTGGATATGCGATTATTTCTCTTTAAAGGAATGGTGAAAAAATTCAATTTTGATGGATGACTTTCACCCTTCAATCTTGACCAGAATCAACAAATTTTAAAGAGGTTTGGATTAGTACTTCATTCACCAACTCTTTTACCTGCAAGATCTGTTATCATAAATGAGAGACAACAAAATATCACCACATAAGCATTTTGTTGAAGATATATTAGGTCAATAAACGTATGTTCTTTTTAGGGTAAAAACTTCTTTTTTAAATGTGTTTGTTCATGAAATTTTGCAAGTTTTTGAAATTTTTAAATGAATTTTTGAAAAATCACTTTTTCAAAATTTTCAGAAAATTTTCACTCACAAAACTGCAACATGTCCAAATATAATTTTAAATTTTAAATATTATTTTTCAACTTAACTTCCTATTTTATATTTTTTCAAAAATTATAGTTTTTATGTCCAAACACTTAGTTTAAGCTTTTGATAAATAATAACCAAATATAAAATTTTTGGCTTCTATTTCTCTTGAGAATTTTAATAAATTGATTTAAGACGGTGGATTTTCATAATATTTGAATAAATAAGATAGTAGAAAAAAATATATAGTGTTTCAAATTTTTTGATACTCACATTAATTAGATGTAGAGCTATCAATATGGGCCGATGTAGCCCAACGTAGCTCAGTCTATGCAAGCTTTGGCATTTGATGGACTTGGTAGGGATCATTATTTTGATGGGCCTTAAAATGATCAACCCAACATATGCACATATTGGTTATAGGCCCCATGAGTTCTGTCCGCTAATTTTAAAAATTATTTTAAATTATTTTAATTTTAAGTTTTAACCTAAAATATTTTATTATTTTTTACAAGTCAAAAAAGCATTCTTGTTGGATAAAAGATTTCGGCAAAAGTTAATAACTTTTGACATTGTTCGAATAAATTATAAAACACAATAAAAGAGGATAATATTTTATTAATTAAAAGTCAATATTCAAACAGACTACTCAAAAATATTATCAAGGTGCTCATGGCATATCCAGCACAAACAAATCATTTTCACCAAGCACTTTTAAATCCTCTTGTGAAACAAAGATGTATTAACGGGTGTGTTTGGTATGAAGGAAAACATTTTTTGGAAAATGTTTTCCAATTTTCCCATGTTTGGTTGGCTTAAATGTTTTGAAAAATATTTTTCTTATCAATTCATTTTCCTCCAATTGGAGGAAAATATTTTCCTTATCAAAAGAAGGGAAAACATTTTCCAAAGCTCCTTCTCAACCATTCTCATCCTCACCAACCCACCCCACCCCCTCTCCAGAAAACAGTTTTTTTTAGAAAAATTTCAGTTTTTTCGTTACCATCCACCCTACTACCCCTCCACCCCACCCCGCAAAAAAAAAATTCTTTTACCTAAATTTTTTTTCTATAATTTTAAATTTCTGTTTTCTTATTTTTCTGCACCACCCACCCCCACCCCCTACCCCCTCCCCCCGCCCTCTCCCTCCCCCTCCCCCGCACAAAAAAAATTACTTTTTTTTGTAATTTAAATTTTTATTTTTTTTCGATTTACTCCCCCCCCCCCCCCCAAAAATTTTTAAAATATATTTTTCAGTTTTTAATTTTATTATTTATCATCTAAAGGCTCAATATTTTACAACTTCCAAAATTATGAGTTCGGAAGTTTACGGGTTTAGAAATTATAAATTTACCGATTCGAAAATACGCGATTTTTGTGTTAAAAAGTAAAGCATCACATTAGTTCCTTTAGATTGTGTCAATTTTTAGAGACTTCGGGAAGGGGAGGGGTGGGGGAGGTGGGAGGGGAGGGGTAGGAGAGTTGCAAAAAAATATTTTTGTAAAAAAACTATTTTTTACTCTCTAACCAAACATAGAAAATATTTTCCGGAAAATATTTTTCACTTACCAACCAAACAAGAGAAAATAAGTGATAAAATCACTCATTTTCCATGAAAACATTTTCTAGGAAAATATTTTCCATGAAAAATATTTTCCTTCATACCAAACACACCCAACATCTTCATTTTCATCTAAATCTATAACTATATGTAATTTTAATTAGTTAAATACTCAAAAAATAATTAAAATTTCAAGAACAAAAAATATTTGTATTCACCTAAAAAATATTAACAGTTTAATATTGGACTATTCTTCTTATTATTTTTAATTTTCTATATTTATTTATATTTCTAATTAAAAACATTATTAAGCCCATGGACCGACCCAAACTACTTTTGGTCAAGCTTTATGGGACACGGGCTTATTTGGGTCGGGTTTAAAAGCCCCATTTTTAGATGAGCTCTAAACATCTAAGTTCAACCATATTTCATCACGGCCTGGATTGGACTAGCCCAGTAGGCCAAGCTCATATTTACGACTCTAATTGGATGTGTATATGGCAAAGAGTATTGGGGCTCCTCCTAACTGTATTTTCAAACTTTAGAAAACATTACCCATTTTCTCAACTAGGTTTGTTCAGTATGCTGGAAGTAACTAATATATGTGCCGAATTCAGAATCTAGACTCAGAATTTCACAATAAATGTAACGACCCTATTTTTTTCTCCATAAATCGTGATGGCACCTAGTATCTACGACTAGGTAAGCCTAATATTTGACAGCAATTAAACAAATATAAATAAGAAAAATAATCAAGCCAGTTCGACGAACTCATATAACTAATATAAAGCAAAATTTCAACCATGCAATTCCAAGAACTGTGGAACAGAGTCATAAGCACTACAGGATAACTAAAATATCTGATACATCACCGTTGGCGAAATAATACAATAGTAACTGAGAATAAGGGAAGGGGACTCTGAGGCCTGCGAATTCCGTGCAGGCATACCTTGAAGTCTCAAATAAAAGCAGCTAGCAAGACTCTCTATCTACCAGCATGAGCAGACGTACCTAGATCTGCACAAAAATATATGCAGAAGCATAGTATGAGTACACTACAACGGTACCCAGCAAGTATCAAACGTAACCTCAGTAGAGTGGTGATAAGGTCAGGTCATGACACCTTCTAGGATATGAAATAGACAGTATAAAATAACATATGGATATAAAATAGGAAGTAAGAAAATAACTAATATGGAACAAGATAATAACATAAAAGAAACAGCTAAAGTGATACAAAGATCATGTATATAATACAACTACTAGAAGGATAACGACTTGAACAAAAAGAAATAGTCTTTCCACAACACTTTGCAACATGAAATAACAACGAAAAGCACATTGAGGTACCGCCTTGTATATAATAAACTCACCTTAAATCGAGGTATCGCCTCGTATAATCAAGAACAACAACCGAGGTATCGCCTCATATTCACATTTCTCAAATTCAATCATAATCCTTCCTTATGTCGTCGCGTGAGCCTTACATTTGAAAATAGGTTTGAAACTAAAATTCCCGAAATAGCTACATGCACTTTAGCCCACCTTATGACATTGTGTGGCTTCACGTAATTACTTTACAAGTAACACGCACATAAGTCTCACCTTATACTGCCGCATGCACATCAACCTAAGCCTTATACCACCGCATGCGCATTAATATCATATCACAATAACAATAGCGCGCCACAATTACCCATATATCATAACTTACCAGCAACAACAATATCAATATTTTCACAACAATAGCACATGGCTCTAACACAACGTACACGAGAATATCAACAATAATAATAGATGAAAATGCTCCAAAAGGATAGATGTTTAAACAATAACCAACATCGCCTCAACGTGTTAGAAACTTCCACAACCTCAACATCAAATACTCAACAATGATTAAAACAATGTGTAACCACAATATCAAATAAGACTAACTCAGAATATAGAAAACAATCTTCAACAATGAGTTGTGACGACTCAACCCATCATCTCATGTGTTACTGCTTTGTTTTCTCCGTTTATTACTTCTTCATGTTTTGTTATTGGTATGTGGTGTGTGATAGTTGATTTGGATTAGTTTTGATAAGAAATGAGACACTTAGTCTCTTTAAGGAAGGCTTAAGTTATAAAGGTTAATCGGGCATTGACTTATGAGTTATAGGGCTCGTATGTGATTTCTGATAATTCGGTTAGCTTCGGGAGGTGATTTGTGACTTAGGAGTGCGATCGGAATTTTGGAGGTCTAGTGTAGAATCAGGCTTGAATTGGCGAAGTTAGTATTTTGGCGAATTTCGGTTGACAGATGGGATTGTGATCCGAGGGTCGGAGTGGAATTTCAAGAGTTGATGTAGCTTCGATATGTGAGTTATGATATGTGTGAAAAATTTCAGGTCATTCGGACGTCGTTTGGTTGTGTTTTTGATCGAATGCGTGTTTCAGAAGTTTTGAAGAAACTTAGGCTTGAATCCGATGTGAATTGATGATTTTAGTGTTGTTTGATGTGTTTTGATGGTTGGAACAAGTTTGTATGAAGTTTTGGAATGTGTTGGTGCCTTTGGTTGAGGTCCCAGGGGCCTCGGGATGATTTCAGATGGCTAAACTGAGGTTTTGAACTTTGAAATGTTGCAGAAAATTGCCCAGCTGTTGCAGACCAAAGTTGGTCTTTGCATTCACTGCCTTAAGAACGTGTTCGCGATGAGGAAATTTGCAGACCATCGCGTTCAAAAGAGCTACTTTGTGTTTGCGTAGAAGGGGGCCTGGGGCCCTGCCTGTTTTGTTCATTATGTTCGCGACACCTAGGTTAGCCTTTGCATAAGGAGAAGGTCAGAGGCATCGCGGTCACGGTTGGTTGAATGTGTTCGTGTAAGAGGAAGAGATTGATCATCGCATTCGCGGGCTTGGAGTCGCGTTCGCGTAGAGGTAATATGGTCAACAGAATTTGTTCATTGTGAACGCGGGGGTGTTGACCGCGTTCGCGTAGCGTAAAATGTCACCTGGGCACACCTGTTGTTATATCAATTAATCCGCGAGTTTTAATCATTTTTTCCTCCGTAGTTGATCTTTTTGGAGCTTGGGAGCACAAATTGAAGAGGAATTCAAGAAGGATTGATTGAAGGTAAGTTCCTTGGCCTAAATACACGAGATTATGATAGATTTAACATGAACATTAGTTGAAATTAACCAAAAAGAGGTAAAGCTAGGGCTTGAGTTTTTGATATTTCAAATTGGGATTTGATAGGTCATTGAGCTCGGATTTGGGAGTTCTTGGTATGTATGGACTCGTGGAAAGACGAGGAATCCGGTAATGTAAGTTTCATAATTTTTTGAGAAGCAGGCCCGGGGCTCGATTTTTGCTAGTTTCGAGATTTTTGCTATTTTTCGATTGGGTATTATTCCCTTAGCATATTGTGATGTATTCGCTCTAATTTTGGTTAGATTTAACGCGTGTGGAGGAAGGTTTGAGGGGAAAAGGCATCGAGAGCTAGGGATTTCACCGGTTCGAGGTGAGTAATACATGTAAATGATATCTTGAGGGTTTGAAACCCCAGATTTGCACACCATAGTGCTATATTGAGGTGACTTGCACGCCGGTTAGTGGGTGTGGGGTAGAGCACCGCTGGAAATTATGACTTGGTCCGTCCCGATTGCTTAATTACTGCGTTTTAAACTAGAAACTATTTGTTATCACTGTTGTTTGGGCTGATTGCCATATTTCGGCTTTATGCCAACTATTTGAACCCTTCGGGGATTATTTTCACTATTTTCTCACTGTTTTGACTTATTACTTGAACTCGGACACATTGTTTCTCCGCTATTTTATAACTCAGTTGCTTTTACTCAAATTGAGTCTTAAATAATATTTGAAATGATAATTTGAGCTGAGGACTACTATTTTACTAATGCCCGAGGGGCTTGTGATTGATATTCTGTCTTGACTGCGGCCAAGGGCCAAAAGTGAGGATACACTGAAGGATGGGAGGCCGAGGGCCTGGATGTGAGAATTATATATGGATCGTTTTTGGAGACTTTTGAAGGAGATTAACGAGGGATTCAAGGGGGAACGTTTGGAGGTAAGTTTCTTGGACTCAAAACTTATTTTTATTGTGAAATCCATCTATGAAATCATGAAAATTTAGATAAAATGGTAAAAACTAGGGCTTAAAATTTTGATATTTTAAATTGGGATTTGATAGGTCATTTAAGCTCGAATTTGGGAGTTCTTGGTATGTACGGACTCGGGGCGAGACGCGTAATCCAGTAATGTAAGTTTTGTAATTTTTCAAGATGTGGGCCCGAAACTCGGGTTTCACTAGTTTTGAGGTTCTTGATATAATTCGATTGTTTTCGATTGGGTATTGTTTTATTTATATATTGTGATGTATTCGCTCTATTTTTTGCTAGACTCGACGCACGTGGAGGCCGATTTGAGGGGCAAAGGCGTCGCAGGCTTGAGATTTCGCCGGTTCGAGGTAAGTAAAACTTGTGAATGATATCTTGAGGGTTTGAAACCCCGTATTTATACATCATAGTATTGTATTGTGCTGACTTGCACGGCAGGTATGACCGCGGGGTAAAGCACCATTGGGGATTGTGAATTGGTCCGTCCCGGTTGAGAATTTTACTGTATAATTGAATAAAACTTGCTTGATGTACTCTTGAATTGGGCTGATTTTTATGATTTGGGCTTCGTGCCAGTTATTTGAACCATGTAGGGGTTATTATCACTATTTTTTTGAAACTTAGCATATTAAATGATTTCAGTCCTGTGTTAAACACTGTTCTGAAATGTGCAGTCATATTGCTAAAGTTTAAAGACTTAAATTGCATTTTCTGATGTTTTGAGTTAAAAGCTATTACTTGACATAGCCCGAGTGGTTCATTTGCATGTTCTGGACTAAGCTATGGATCGAGATGCACGCCGCAGAAGTATACACACATATACATGCATGGACCGGACTGTACACCGCAGTAGTATATTATATGGATCGGACTGCACGTTGCAGTGATATATTATATAGGAGCCCCTCCGAAGTTATACAAACCCCCAGTGAGCGCGGGTACTCAAATGGATCGGGTTGCACGCTGCAGTGGTCATGTGCATTGCATTGCATTCATGCATTCATTTCTGTTTGTACTACGTGGCATAATATTTAGCACTCACATATCATCGGCATACATGATATTACTTGCCTTGTTGACCAGATAACCTGGTGTTATATGCTAAGGAGTGATGTGCCCAAGGACTTATGTGCCGATTTACACTATCTGATATAGCATTCACATGCTTGACTGTTGGAAAAAAGATATTTGTAAAAGAGATTTTTAACTGAGCTTGAGATTTTTCTAAAGGATTTTTACAGTGTTACAATTTTTCTCAAAGGGTTGTAATGTCTTTTATAGCATTTTGGAGTGCTCATACGTGTTTTCTTATCGCTCTTATTACCACTGAGTTGGAAGTACTCACTTTACTCCATGCACCTCGTGTACAGTTGCAGGTATTGTTCAACCAGTAGCGGGTTAATAGCGGATTGAAGGTTTTACTATCGTAGCTAACCAAGGTGACCGCCAGCGTTCACGCATCGAGTTTCTTCTTCTTGATTTCCAGATTTTACTCTATGTATTATAGACTTTGAGATTGAAATAAAGATCCCCCTAGATGCTCGTGACTTGTGACACCCCGATCGGACTGAGTTAGGCTATAATGTTTTAAATTAATGTTCTTTAAGTTGTATTTTCCATCTATTATATTTAGTAAATATTAAAGAAATTAATCAGATTAGTTGGCTGGACCGGGTATGGAGATTGGGTCGTGACTGTGTTATTGATTGTGCCTAAATTCATCCGACTAATTCAATACAAGACCAATGCATTTATTAAATAAAAATTAGAAGCTGTCCATTCATATACTACTATGTTTATCTTTTCGTTTCAATTTTAATTTGCCCAAACCACTATATATCTTGATGCAAGAACATTATTTTTATCAAGAAAAGGTGAAACAAATCAGTCAAGTTCGGGGTAAAAAGTTAGAAGTACTTTAGATTCTGGCATGATTGTTCAAAAAACTAAAATTATATCGGCGCAAGGATAAAATTTGTTAACGGAAAAAATCAGGTACAATTTGTATGTATATTATATTTGCTATATAATCAGAATAAAAGTCAAGAACTCTCATGCATTTTCCTCGATCTTCCAAAACTGTAGTATTGTTCTTGTATGAGTAAAAAGAACTAAAAAAAATGCAAGAAACTGGATAAGATAAGGTCGGAGAGGAGTGTTGAGAATTAAGTATTTTTAGTGTTGGGTCCTTTTGTATTGTTCATTATATATTTACTCTTATATGATCACCCTTTGATGAGAAAAATTTGACAAGTTTCCTATACACTATAGTCACCGCAACATAACTTGTACGTTTTCATCTACCCTTTTAGCTTATAATTATGATTCTTTTACTTTATTAGTTAGTCATTCAAATATTTAGCCGTATTTGAAATCAAACCTTCCGAACAGTTCATCTTACATTAAAAAAACAATAACAATTTTAATAATATTCAGTAAAATTTCATAAGTGGGGTCTAAGGAGGGCTATGTATACATAGACCTTATCCCTACTCCGGAGAAGTAGAAAATTTGAAGAAACAATAGTATTTCAGTTTGGATAAAGTAAATAACATATTTTAAGGGTATTTATTAATATTAATTGCGTAATTTTATGAAGCTGAATAATCCAAATATTGCTACTATAAACAATACACAATGCGCTGCATAAAGAAAATGTTTTATTATTATGATATTATTGTTATTATTATTATTATTATTATTATTATTATTATTATTATTATTATTATTATTATTATTATTATTACACCTTTTATTTTTAGTATAATTGTCACTATACTTCAGTAAAATTCGCTTATAATCAATAGTTATCAAAAGAAAAATTAATTCAAATAATTGTTGGATTGGGGCATTTGTATCTATAATCAGTGTTGGGATAGAGATTTTTACGTACCTATACCGTATATGAAATCTTATTACCCTCAATGTTTAAGGTTTGTGTTTATTACATCTAAGCATACCAAATTACCATTTATACATCACAATTCAAATTAAGGGTATAATTATTGCTTCATTTATTCTAGGCATGATTTTAGGATCACATATTCACTTTTTTTTGTTTACTTGGCCTCTCTCCTCCCATTCCTCACACCCCCCACGATTTACCTTCGATACCTCCCCTCCCCCCCCCCCATGATTTACCTTTAGTTTTTTGTAGATGTTCTGCGTTTGAATCTCTTCTACTAATATTCCTCTCTTCTTCTACTTTTCTCCTCATCATCGACATCTTCAACCACACTACAAAATTCACAGATCTCACATTGTTCGTTACACTTCTCTTATCACACTAACGTGCCTAAGTGAATTTTTCTCTGTTCTTATGCAGGAAGTGGAATCAATTTTCCTCGTAATGTATCAAATGAGTTGATCACTGATGTCGATGATCGTCCTTGTATTGAACATCTAGAAAATTCTTTGACTAATTTACATAATGGCAAATTGGAGGAGTAGTTGGGTTGTGCAATTTGTAAAGGAAATGATTTTCTCGTGGAAGACAATAAAGTTGATAGTGTGGGTGCAATTGTAGTTTATTTGTAGCTTTTATGTAGAAATTTTGTAGATGAAGAGCAAATTTTGTTGTCAAAATTTTTTCTTGACACAACATTGTAGTTTAATCATAGTATAAATGTAGCAATTTTGTAGATACTCTTAAAAACAATACAACTTTATACAATATTTAAACTGATTTGTAGTTTATTTGTAAAAATTTTATCTACAAGATATCTACAAACTGAATATATTGAATTATAATATCTCAATTCCCATTTCAATTGTATCATAATTGGCATTTTCGACATAACTGTAGAAGACTTGTAGAAGTTTTAGTCTTTCCAATCTACAATTTATCTACAATTTATCTACAATTCTATAATTTATCTACAATTTAACTACAATTCTGGAAATATGTCTTCTTCTTGTTCTTCGACGAGTTTCAATCTGAAATTCAGTCAAAACCAAGTCTATTCTTCACCAAAATCCCCCAAAATTGATATATAAACTCCTAAACATATTCTGAATTATTTACAACAACACTCAATCCAAACAAATAATGATTTTGAAAATCCGAATTTGAATTTAAAATCTTTCAAGCGTTTTAATGGCTATCAATGGTGGAAAATATATGAAAGAATAGATTTTTTTCAACTTTGGAATTTTTGACATGATTTAGTGTAGTTGATAGAGAAAAAGACGAAGAACTGATATGATTTCGATAATTTAAGTACTAATGTCGACGAAAAATAATTTTGTATTCTATAATTTGTATTGCGTTGTAGAATTCGTAGAACCAATTTGATTACTGGAGCTTCAGTAGCTTGCGTTTTTTGAGAATTGTAGTAGAGTGAGAGAAGATACATATGTTTCCGTTGAGGAAGGAGACAATTTCGCAGCAATAAGATCTCCTTCCGTTTTAAAAATCAATACGCAGATCTGGTGCCTTATTTTTAGCGCGCTTTTATGGCAAAATCTACCTATTATTGGATTGGTATATATTTTATAGAAAAAGTGTGAACTACACGAGTAAATAATAAATTATGAATATTTTTTATAATAAGATTTTATATATGGCATAAATAGGTAAAAATCCATTTGGAATTTTGCATACAAAATTATAAATCTATCCACTTTTTGGATAGCTTTAAACATATGAGTTCGAAGTAGCAAAAAATTATGTTTATAGTTTATATTTCAGCATATTTTACTTGAAATGTGACCTTATCAAATCAAAACTTCAAATATTTTAGCCTAAAGTTTGGCGTAACATGCAAAGCCATTGAAAAAACTTCGCTTCATAGTATAAACTTCAGACCAATTAGTTCTTGTCAGTTTGTAGTGTAAACTTCAGACTAAATCAACTTGTTAAATTTGAAAGTGGAGTCAGCGAAATAAGATGCATCCAAGAAGTTAAACAGAATTTCAAAAGCTGAGCAGAGCAGATCACTTTTCAGAGCATTGCACAAATATGGTGAGATCCGATTTCTTTCTCTCTTTGTTTTATTTCTCAATTCCCCAATTTATGTCAAAAAATTTCCTCAGGATCGCAAACCCGTCCCTCTCTTGGCTCTTTCCGAATTAAAAAATGAAACCCTAACCCCCTAACCCCCCGGTTTTGTGCCTAGCCTCAGCCAGAACAAGTCCGAACCACTTGCATGGTGTGGTTATGTAATTGCAAAGTCGCAGTTGTATTATAAGGCAGTGCCACATTTCAGCACATAATTGTCGTGTTCTTAGAATTGGATTCCATCTGCGCGTACCCTGGCCCGAGAGGAGTAATTGGCATGTTGAAACATTGGACATGGAACAAGTGAAGTTTGCTGCTTTTTTATGCTATTTTTTCTTTGAGGATTGCAAATGGGTTGGGTTTGTAAAGTGCTAAAGATCTTAAACCCCTATATACCCGAATATACATGTAAAAGGGCCCATGTAAACATAGATTTGGATATTGAGTATTGCATTTATTTTTCTAGTGCAAACGATTTAAAGTTGAATTGTTTCTGTCATTGTTAATAGACGAGTAAATTTGTAACAATTAATTTTCGCATTAATCCTTGAATAGTCTCTGGCCTTTGTCAACCAGAGAATATATTAATCCACAACAATCAGTGATTGGTTCTGAATCTTAATGGTTGTGTTATGCTGTTCTCAGTGCTAAAATCTCGCTTCTTACAAGACTTTGCAACTTTTATACTTGTATGATTTATGTCTTATTCTTAACTTTTGGTTTTGTTGCACTCTATACTCATTTTATGTGGTTCCATGTATCAGTACTTCGGAAAGTCAAAGCTTTTGACTGTTTTATTTGTTTTCTGAATCTATTATAAAACTAGTTTAACTCGTGGAAATGAAAATTACTAAGAATGAACATATTGAACAAGAAGTTATGTAGTTGCTAGGCATGCATAAAGATATGGAGAAATATGATGCTTGTGGTTTATGGTACCACAAGGCATTATCTGAACCTCATGCGAGTAATTTTGAAAAAAGACATTTATGTGAAGTGCTATACGCTTGTCTGATTATATTTGAAAGTTCAGATCACTATAATAGTCCATGATTTTCATTATCAGAATGTTGTACTTTTGCTCTATTTTTTCCATTTAAATAGGAAGAGAATAGTCTCCGGTGTTCAGCCCACAAGATTGATACATCTGGGAAATTATCTTGGTGCCATGAAGAACTGGATACACTTGCAGGTTGGTTTCTTTGTCATTTTTCTTATACTTTCTGAGGGGAAGAATCTCTGTCAAAGAATTTTAACTTAGTTACGACATACTCCTAGCAATTAAAATTCTCTTTATTTTGGTTGCTGGCTTCTTATTTAAAATTGCTGAATATATCCTATTAATGTTTTGTGTTGCAATCTGAAGCGAAGGTGGAAGAGCTTCCTACTAATGTCGCATGTCAAATGGCGCTTGGATTTTCCACTTTTTAGCTTTTGCTCAAGAACTTTGTGTTCACAAAGTTTGTTGGATCTATCTCGGTGTAGTCAAATTCATTTGGATCATATTGGAAACTTATGTAGCATCAATCTAAGTCTTCCGAATTTCTTTGGCTAGTTGATTATCATTTCTGTACTAAGATTTGTTTCACAAAGGATGCCGGTATCAGCCTAGAAAACTATGTTGAATGAACCTTATTGAATCCACAGTTCCTAGTCATCATCCATCAACATCTTTTCACAATATGTTACTGTGATTGGCCATCATGGTCTGACGGGCAATGTGTAGGGCCTCCAACTGACATGCTAGCATGCTGATCAACTCGGTATGAATCAAATCTACTGATCTCTTTGATTTGCCTGAATATTCTATTGGTGTCGATGCCTCAATCGGGTTTTGAGTGGAATGGTGAATTCCAGTTGCTGACACAGTTTGATGAGAAAACAGTGCATGTTATAACACATACATGCTATGAGTTCCTGTTTTTGTTTCAGTTCTTCTTTCTGATTATTTGGATCTCAATTGAGTTGCATATTGTTAAAGAAATTCTGGAAAACTCTTAATGCTAGTATTCAGTTTATTGGAAAATTACAGCTGCTGTAACATATAAGATATATTAAGATGTATTAATCTTTTTTCTGATTTGTATAAGACATTATTATTATTTTCCGCAGAAATTTCAATTTAGATTTGAATTAATATTTCACTGATGACTTTGCTCTTTTCAGTATACATATGAGACATTCTTCTCCATTGTGGACCTTCATGCGTTATCGTTGAAATTCCCTGACTATTCCTTAGTCATTTAGTTTGTTTTTTCTTTGGAATTGTCTAGTGCTGTTTTATATTTTATGGAAGATGTATATGAACTTGCATTATCAAGCAATAGTTGTATGATTCACTTCTCTCCTTTGTGTAAATTTGATCATTAACTCTATACTCACTCAGTTTTGGAATATTTTTGTGATTATCTGCATAATTTGCTAAGCCAATATTTCATTCCAAGGAAGTTTTTAAATAAAGTGTCTAGATCTTTCATCATTCTCCAATACTCGCAATTGGAAGTTATTCATCTAGTATTCTGGCTGACTGACTATCTCTATTCTCAGACTTTATTAGCTGAAATCCTAGTAGGGACTTCCCGTTGCCTTTTCTTTTTGTTGATAACAGTGGTGTCGCGACTATTCTACTAGGTGCTTGTTACTTCCCAATTCCCACCCGTAAATGTACTGGTATTTCCCTTTTCTTCCTTTATATGGACTTCAAAAAACTAAAGTATGATGCCCTTATCAAAAGAAGAAGAAAAGGAAAAGAGAGAGAAAAACAACTAGGTATGGATGTTGTCTTACTAGTTGATGTGACTTTTCCTTTCAGTTTAATGTTATTTTATTTTCTTTACTTTAATCATCTAAAATGTAGAAACATGATTCACTGCTTTACAATGCTATTTTGTTTTCTTTACTTTCGAAGGGCATGGATGGAAGCATAGTAATTTACGATGAGCTTCTTGGGGGTCACAGCTATTGGGTAAGCAGAGTATTCCATTTAAAAGTTAGAAGGATGCTACCACATCTTAATTCAATGTGGCTCTTAGTGATGTGAATTGCATCATTCATGTGCTTTGACCAGAATATAACAAAACTCAGCCGTTCTAAAAGCTAGCTAGCATCTGCAGCATTCTGAACTTCCAGTCGTGTTATATCAAAGCTCTTTAAGCAGCAGGTACACTCTTGGCTGAAATTCTTGCCTCCATTTTCATAGTTGCACTTGGTGCTTCCTTAACAGTGTGATGTATTCTAATAACGTAAAAGCCATTCTTTGTGGATCACAACCAAGTTTCTCAATGCATTTTAATCCTGTAAATATTTCTCCAATGGATAGCCTTTGTCTGCAGGATATTGGGCCTCATCTGCTAACCTCACTCAACTTTGATCATTGAATCTAAAATAGATTCCAAGTTGTTATCTGAAATCAGACAGTTCGTCAATGCCAAAAGTGTCAATTTCAAGGATCACCCTTAGCTGTAGATACTAGTTCGTTTATTACCCCTGTCGTTTACTCGCTTACCTAACTTTCAGAAGTGCAATTAAATTAGACTCTCTACTAAAGGCTTTTAATTCCATTTATTTCCGTGTATTTATTTTGCTCAAAACCCAGATGAAATAATCTCAGCAATTTAACAGAGGCTTAAACCTGGTTTCCCTCTTTTCATCTTTCCAACCCTGGTACATAAACCTCAACTCCAGGGAGGAAAAAAAAACAAAAAGGAAATCCTTAACCAATCACTTTTTGTTTTTTGGGCTAAAGATAATTTTTGGCCATCTTAATAAAAATGAACTACATAGAAGGTACCGGGCCTAAACGGGCCTCGCGGTCCCGGTCCTGGCGGTCCCGGTCCTAAACGGTCCCGGGCCTGGCGGTCCCGGGCCTGGCGGTCCCGGTCTTCGTGGGCTTGGTGGGTAAGACCGGCCCGTGACGGGCCTAAGCCCACATGGTCCCGGGCCTGGCGGTCCGGGCCTGGCGGGCTTCGTGGGCTTTTAATAAAAAAAAAATTATTTAATAAGTATATATATGTTAACTATATATATGTTAAGTGTATGTATATATATATATATATATATATATATGTTAAGTATATATATGTTAAGTATATATATATATATATTTTATTTATATTTATGCAAACAAAATAACACAAAATATATTCTTAAAAATTAAGAGTTGGAACGACTTTACCGAATTGACGAACAACTTCTTCAAAATTGAAAATTACAAATTGTTGAAGACTTGAAGACTTGTATACTTCAATTCACCAACTTCACAAAATTTCACAAAATTGGAATAATAATATAAGCAATTGAGAGAGATTGAGAGAGATTAAGATAGATTGATGAATTGGTGAGTTAAAATGAAATAATGGGGGGTATTTATAGTTGAGAATTGGGAAAAAGTGTAATTATATAAAGTTTGGGGTTATATTAAAGTTTGGGGACCATTTGGCTAAATTTTAAAGCCAAAAACGGCTATTTTTGACCTCCAACGGCTAGTTTTTAAATCTGGCCGTTGGGCCATTTTTTTTTTTAAAAAAAAAAATTTTTTTTTTTAAAATATTACCGTTGGGACCGTTTGGGGCCCGCCAGGCCCGCGAAGACCGGCCTAGGACCGCTACCCGGTCCCGGTCTTAGCGGTCCCGGTCTCGCGGTCCTACACGATTGGACCGGCCCATCACGGGCTTTAGGCCCACATGAAGACCGGCTCGGCAGGACCGGTCCATCAGGACCGTTGGGACCGCTAGGCCCGCGGTCCCGGTCCGGTCCCGGTCCTGAACCGGCCTACATTACACCCTTACTGAGAAAAATATAATAAAGAAAGAAAAAGGGCAGGGGGGGGGGGTCAGAGGAGAGGGTATCTTTGGGAGGTGGATTAGTTGGGAGGGGTTTGAAGAGGGTGGTGAAAGGGAGTTAGCTCTTTTGAATTAGTCCATGTAGATGTGTAGAGATCTTAGCTTTAGTGGATAAGCTAGTGGATTAAAACTTACTGTTGACATAAGTACTTAACTTTAGTGGATTAGCATAGCGCATAATGATTAAAAATTAGTGGTAGATTAATTAATTCCAACTTCTTAGCTGTATTTGACAAAAATCTAGTTCCACAGATACTATGCATCTGGTTTTAATACAATAGGAACTTTGCAGCAATAGCAAGATAAACTAGAATCTTAGAGAAAGCTGGCTTCTCGCAGTACTTTGAATATAGATAGCACTTTTAACACTCCCTGAATCCAAAAAAACGTGTGTATTAGTCCTGAATTCTTTATTTTTTTTGGTTACCCCAGACAAGCAGAATCCGGAACCAAAGTATTGTTTTTTTTAAAATTAGTAACATTTTTAGGTGTTAAAAAAAAACGACATAACTATATATAACGCCACTTTAGGTGGCGTTGTACATTAACGGTAACGGCTCCGTTAGTGTACAACGCCACTTAAAGTGGCGTTGTATCTGTCAGTACCTGTACAACGCCACTTTACCCGGCGTTGTACACTTTTTCAATAATTGAATAGCACAACGCCAACTCTTTTGGCGTTGTATCACAAGCCCCGGCTCTTCATTTTCTATATAAAGAGAGGTGTTACGTTAGGATCATATACATTCAAACAATTTATAACACTCTTCTTGCTCTATTGCTCTTCTTGCTCTATTATTCCTAAATTCTACAGCATTTCTTCATTATGTCTGAAGAGCGAAGGATAAGAACTTCTTTATATTGGGTGGTGAGATTATGATGGAGAATAACTCTGTCAGCTACAGTTTGCCCGCCCAATGTCATGTTAAATTGCCATTGACAATGGAGTACGATACATTGATATCGTTGTTATGCAAAAAAATGAGTGTGAGGAAACGTTCCGTCATACTTAAAGTTACCGGAAGATATCCGTATTCCGTCACTCCACAAGGGGTTGTTTTTTACTCGGAGTTTAACATCGACGATGATGAAACTTTGCGTGATTTTTTGAGGACTCCGGACGAATGTCGTGATTTTCTTCTAATCACAATGTTGGAGATGTACGTGAAGGTGGAAGACGTCCCTAAAAATGAGCTTGTGCGTAGTATAGATAACCCCCAATCATCGGGCGGTTATTATGGAACAACTTTGGATTTAAACTTATCACCGTCTGCTTTCCATAACTCACAAGACGACTGGTAAATTTTATTTATTATTTGTGATAATTAAGTATATATTTATTAAATTGATTTAATAGTAACACTCGCATATTTAATAGGAGGTACCAGCCTATATGAATTTAATAAGTGGCCCATCCGGTAGTCATGTCCAACTTGGAATTTCATCACATTATGACTTGTAAGTTAAGTGATTTATGTGAATTAGGAAAATCATATATAAAACATGGGATTTCATCATATTTATTTTGATTGTGCAGTGAAGATGAGCAAGTTGAACTCACACAATTGCCCGAAAATGATGTATTACATCGGGAGCTGGCAGATACACAAAGTGATGAAGAGAACAGTGACTACGACAATAATGCGGATGAATCCGGTGATGAGACACCATTTGATTGTGAGGATGGTGATCCTGAGGATGATGAGGAAGAACCTGGTTTGAACAGAGACCCCCCAAGTCAAAAAGTGTATGAGTCTGAAGTGTCGTTTAATTCAAGAGAGATTCCTTACATTGACAATTTACCAACCATGTCGGATGTGGAAGCTCTCACACGGGATTTTGATGAAATCCGGACTGCAATGTGGGATGAATCTAGACCAACGGTGCTTGCAAAGGGGATGCTTTTTCCTGATAAAGTGCGCCTAACCAGGGCTTGTAAAATGCACAACATAAAAGACTGTCATGGGATGCTGGTAGCGGAGTCAAGTCCAATGGTATACAAGGTTATTTGTCGCAGGTGGTTTTGGCCGTGTAATTGGATGTTGCGTGCGACAAAGAAGAAGACAGGTATGTGGAAAGTGGGTAAATACATTCCCACCCACACATGCGAAATGGACACATTCAACGGGAATCACTTTAATTTAGATATTGACTTGATTTCTCTTGTTCTTATTCCACATGTTGAACAGTCCATAAGGTATAAAATCAAAGACTGTATTACATCTGTCCAGCAGGAATATGGCCATACCATAACTAAAAGAAAGGCATTTCTCGGACGCAAACGAGCGTTCGAAATAGTGTATGGTAACTGGGATAAGTCATTTGCAGATCTGCCTAGGATACATGGCTGCATTGCAGCATTTCAACCCCGGGACGGTTATTGAGTGGAAGCTCGAGCGAAGTGTAGGTATGTCTGAATATATATATTCAATTATGTGTTCTGGGCGTTTAAGCCAGCAATTGATGGTTTTTTTGCATTGTCGTCCTATAATATCCATAGACGGCACTCATGTCTATGGAAAGTACGATATCAAACTATTAATAGCTGTGGCAGTAGATGCTAATGGACAGATATTTCCTCCGGCGTTTGCTATTTGTGCCAATGAAAGCCAAGAGACGTGGACGCTCTTTTTGAACCATTTGAAAGAGCACGTTGTGAAACAACATTCTGGTATATGTCTAATCTCTGATCGGCACGGTGGCATCTTAAGTTCTGTTGAGAACTTGCCTGCATGGCAAAAATCGAATGCCTATCATCGTTATTGTGTTAGGCATTTGAAAGCCAATTTCCAGAAGGTATTTCCCAGTAAAGTTTTGCATGATTTGATGTGGATGGCAGCAACAGATCATCAACAACATAAATTCGGAGGCACATGGAATATATCAGGCAACTGGACGAGGCAACTTATCGTTGGTTAATGCGACATGACCCTGAAAAATGGACTTTGCATGTGGATGGTGGTAGACGATGGGGAACTCTGACTACAAATGTGTCAGCGTCTTTCAACGGGTTATTGAAGTCGGCTAGAGGATTGCTTGTTACAACCATGGTATGGATGTCATTGAAGCAGATGGCAGAGAGGTTTGTTTAGAAATCTGCGGCTGCAACGTCATTGATGGAACGTGGTGTTGAATTTATGCCTGTGCCAGTGGCGAGATTTGAGAAATACAGACGACGAGCACAGTGGCATTCATATTTGCAGTATGATAATAACAGGAATGTGTTTGAAGTTCGCACTCCTATCCATCAAAATCGAGGTAATAATGTGCATACTGTGAATGAAGCTGCAAGGTTATGCTCTTGTGGAAAATGGTCCATCTACCACATGCCTTGCTCACGTGCAATCAAGTGCTTTCAACATGTTGGTTTAGGTGCAAGAAACTATGTTGATCAACAATATAGCGTTTCTAAGTACATAAACACATATAATAGTCAGTTGCAACCACTGGGCGCTGAGCATTATTGGCCTCCTGCACCATTTAAAATGGTGTGTAACAAGTCATTTTTGCGTAAGGTTCAGGTGAAGAAGAGAATGCGTATACGAAACCAAATGGATGTTAGTGATACAGTTTATACGCGAAAATGTGGTATATGTTCGCAACTTGGACACGACCGTAGAAAATGTCCTTTGTATGGCAACAGTAATCAAGCTCGGGGTGGGTGTTCTTCTAGTTTACCTAACAATGTATGAGTTTGTAATAATATGTAATGTGTATTTTGGTTTATTTCTAATGTGTATTTTGGTTTATTTATGAAATAAAATTATGTTTCATTAATGTTGTAGACGTTAATTCGAAGGCCTATACCTTTTGATCTATAAGGAATCAGGAAAACTTCAAAACACGAAAGTTGTAGACCTTCATGTCTACTTTGCATAAAGCTAAATAAATTGTAATTTGGATCCCCGTAGTGAAAGTTATGGTCTATTCAAAATGACTAGTGGAGCTCATTTTCCAGAATTTTCTTGCGGGGACCTATCAATGACATAAAGTATTAAAGTAGTCATAAAGTGACTGAAAAAGCTGGCATAAAGTGACTGAAAACAATGACATAAAGTAGACCGATCAATGACGTAAAATAGACATATCAATGACATAAAGTAGACCTGACATAAAGTGACTGTAAAAGCTGGCGGTGTAACCATACAACGCCATTAAAATTAGCGTTGTGCATACAACGCCATAAGAAGTGGCGTTGTATGTTCATTCAATCATCTATAAATGCGTAGCTCATTTCGTTCATCACATACGCTCAAAAAAATTACTAAACCAGAATATTTCTTCAAAACTTTGATTTTTCCGAAGTAAACTTAAATGGCTCAATATGGTACACCAGTGTGTTATTGTGGAAACAAATGTGTGCAACAAACATGTTGGGAAGGTGATGATGTTGGACGTAAGTACTGGATGTGCATGAACCAGATGGATTGCTACAAAAATCCGAATGAACCAATGTGTGAGTTCAATGAATGGGCCGAGGAACAATGTCTCCAAGCAAACTACAGAGAACGAATGCTTAATCTGCATAATATGTGGTTAGCCCAAGCAGAAAGCAACTACAATAGCAATATAAGAAGGATAGAACTCAGGGACGAGGTGAGGGAAGAAAAGAATAAAAAACTGAGAGCAGAATGGAAATTGGCATCAGTTACGGGAGAAAACAAAAAAAATAAACAGGAAATTGCGGAGCTTAAGGCGAGAGTAAAAGAGTTAGAAGACGAAAAAGAACAATTGCTTGAACGATTTAAGTGGTTAGAACGTAGAATAGATGGAAGTAGGGACTAAATAATTCCTACTATATGTTTAGTTCATTTGTATGTTTGTCTTTCTTATTATGTTTAGTTCATTTGTATGTTTGTCTTTCTTATTAATTTATGTTTGTGTTTGTGTTCTACTAATTTATGTTTGTGTTTGTGTTCTAGTAATTTAAGTTTAAGTTAAATATTATATTTTTGTTCGTGTTTAAATATTTAGAGTTTTTGTCGCATACGAATCAAATAAAACAAATGACCAAAATGAATAGGTGGTGGTACAACGCCACAATAAGTGGCGTTGAACTTAAATATTTTCTCTCACACATTCAACGCCACAATAAGTGGCGTTGTAACATAACGTCCGTTATATACAATGCCACTTATTGTGGCGTTGTATATACTACGTGTGTATTAGTCCTGAATTCTTTATTTTTTTTGGTTACCCCCAGACAAGCATTGGACTTTGGTGTACAAAAGGACTTTTGCCCCTGCAACTTAATGGCTTTTGGGCGTAATAAATTCCAACACCTTTACCTCTATCATTTAGTGGACTAATATAATATTGAAAACTCTAAATGAGATCCACCTAGGATATAAAGCTGTCCTGAAGAGTAAGGGTGTAATGTGGGCCGGTTCGGGACCGGGACCGGATCGGGACCGCGGGCCTGGCGGTCCCGGCCGGTCCTGCCGAGCCGGTCTTCATGTGGGCCTAAAGCTCGTGATGGGCGGTCCGGCCGTGTGGGGCCAGCGAGACCGGGGCTCGCTGTAGGCCGGGACCGGGCGGCGGTCCTGGGCGTGCTTCGCGGGCTCGGCGGGCCCCAAACGGTCCCGACGGTAATATTTTAAAAAAAGAAAATTTTTTTTTAAAAAAATGGCCCAACGACGATTTAAAAACTAGCAGTTGGAGGTCAAAAATAGTCGTTTTTGGCTTTAAAATTTAGCCAAATGGTCCCCAAGCTTTATATAATTACACTTTTTCCCAATTCTCGACTATAAATACCCCCAACCCCCCCATTATTTCATTTTAACTCACCGATTCATCAATCTATCTTAATCTCTCTCAATCTCTCTCAATTGGTTTATATTATTATTCCAATTTTGTGAAATTTTGTGAAGTTGGTGAATTGAAGTATTCAAGTCTTCAACAATTTGCAATTTTTAATTTTGAAGAAGTTGTTCGTCAATTCGGTAAAGTCGTTCCAACTCTTAATTTTTAAGAATATATTTTGTGTTATTTTGTTTGCATAAATATAAATAAAATGGCATTTTCATTGAAAAAAATGTTTAGTGCTAAGGAAAAAGCTAAAATGGGTAAAAGTAGTCGTCAACCAACTAACCTTCCCCCCCGGTTCCCCGACCTACCCGTCCTAGTGGTCCAATTATTCTTGATAGTGATAATCCATGTTTTCAATTTAGCGATACTGAATTTTGTCATAATATTTCACGAGAAGATCAACTAGATAATGAAATTATGACTGCTCTTTATCCTAATTTACAACTTCGTAGGCAATTGGATTTTGATGAAACCCAAGAGGATTTTGATGAAACTCAACAGGATGTAGATGAAACCCAAGAGGATTTAGATGACACACCTACTAGTCCGGCTAATAACCCAACTGAACAACAACACCCACATGTACAAACACCGACTTTTAATAGTGTGACGACCCAAAGGGTCATCACTTATTTACTTACCATATATATATAGTTATCATATATATACTTATTAAATAAATTTTTTTTTTATTAAAAGCCCACGAAGCCCACGAAGCCCGCCAGGCCCGGGACCATGTGGGCTTAGGCCCGTCACGGGCCGGTCTTACCCACCAAGCCCACGAAGACCGGGACCGCCAGGCCCGGGACCGCAAAAAAAAGACCATTTAGGATCGGGACCGCCTAGGATATAAAGCTGTCCTGCCCAGGCCTCTTTTCCTTGTCCGATGTGAATTTTCTCAGGCGTCAAACCATTAAATAGCCACATCTCTCGATCCCCCCTTCCCTAACTATGTCCTTCCTTGGACGAGTCCCAAGACAAATCAATAACACTTTTTGCCTTAATTAATTAATCAAACATAATCTACTAAGTTTGTAAGGAAAAAAAAATGAAAGCTACCTGGGGTGTTCTCTGACATGGGATGTTCAAATGAAGAGACGAAAGAATTTATAAAGTCAAAGAATGAAGCAAAATTGGTAAAAGAAAAAGGTTAAGAGAAAAAAAATTCAAAAAGGGATTGGGAATAACGAGACAAAAAGAGGGGTAGAGGAGAAAAAGATAAAAGTATCAACCGAAATCCCCACTATAACATTATTACAAAAGATAGTCAGTGCATTAATTATGGTTGATCAGCATTGATAGATATACAAGTAGCATTTTATAATGTGAAAATGGTTTCCAATTGATAGATATATAGTATTTTAATACAATGTCTAAAAATATAGAGTCAAAAAGAGGTTATGATCAATATGAACCTAGATCAACAACAACAATAACTACCTAGTATAGTTTCATATGGTGGGGTTTAGGGAGGATAATATGTACGCAGGCCTTACCCCTACCCGATAGGACAGAGAGACTGTTTCCAATCGACCCTCGGCGAATGATCGAGAAAAGAGGGGAAAAAAAAAATAAGAAGCATTAGTGACTCCAGCATTAATCATATAAACAGTTGCGTAAACATAGGCCATAAATAACCTGATATATAAAAGGACAAGATAAACAAAACAACAATAAGAACAAATAACAAAAGACATTAGTAACTCTAGGCGAAGTCACAGAAATACTTATAAAACCATAAGCCAAAAGAAGAATGGCATGCAATACACTACACCAAGCATATATGGTAACCCCCCAGACCCAGCCCTATTCCTATCCCGCGAAATAATAGAAGCCCCTAACCTACAACCTCGATACTAGACCTCCAGATTTTCCTATCAAGAGTCATGTCCTCGGAAATCCGCATAATAGTCATGTCCCGCCTAATCACCTCCTCCCAATACTTCTTGGGCCTCCCTCTGCCGCGAGTCGCGCCAACTGCCGATAGCTGCTTGCAGCTCCTCACCGGGACATCGGAACTTCTCCTCCGCACATGCCCGAACCACCTGAGTCTCGCTTCCCGCAGCTTCTCATCCTTTGGGGCCACCCCTACCTTTTCCCGAATAACTTCATTCTTGGCCCTATCCAACCTGATGAGCCTGCACATCCACCTGAGCATCCTCATCTCCGCGACCTTTATTCTCTGAATATGAGAATTCTTCACCGACCAGCACTCAGCCCCGTACATCATGGTTGGTCTAACCACGGCTCTATAAAACTTCCCTTGAGTTTCTGTGGCACTTTCTTGTCACACAAGACTCCCGAAGCAAGCCTCCATTTCGACCACCCGGTCCCTAATCGGTGAGTCACATCCCCGTCGATCTCTCCGTCCCCCTGAATCACCGACCCGAGATATTTGAAATTGTCCTTCTTGGCGATGGCTTGGGAACCAAGCTTCACATCCCTACCAACTCCTTCTTCGCTCGGCTCGGAGCTAAACTTGCACTCCAAGTATTCAGTCTTAGACCTGCTTAGTCTGAAACCCTTTGACTCGAGGGTCCGTCTCCAAACTTCCAACCTCTTGTTAACACCGACCCTCGACTCGTCTATTAAGACTATATCGTTAGCGAATAGCATACACCATGGCACATCTACTTGGAAATGTCGTGTTAGAGCATCCATCACCAAAGCAAACAGGAGAGGGATGAGAGCTGATCCTTGGTGAAGCCCCATTACCATCGGGAAGTGGTCCGAGTCGTCACCCACCGTCCTAACCCTCGTCTTAGCGCCATCATACATATCCTTGATCACTCTGATGTAGGCTTCCGGCACGCTCTTCGCCTCCAAACACCTCCATAACACCTCTCTTGGAACCTTATCGTACGCCTTCTCCAAGTTGATAAACACCATGTGCAAGTCCTTCTTCTTGTCCCTAAACTTTTCCACCAATCTCCAGACAAGGTGGATAGCTTCTGTAGTGGAGCAACCCGGCATAAAATCAAACTGGTTCACCGAGATAGACGTCATCGCCCTCACCCTCGCCTCAACTACCCGCTCCCATACTTTCATGGTGTGGCTTGTAATTTGATGCCTTTATAGTTGTTACATTACTGGATATCACCTTTGTTCTTATACACGGGGACAATTGTGCTCCACATCCACTTCTCGGGCATCTTTTTGGAATATGAACCTAGAACATTCAACCATTATTACTCACTAATCACTGTTGATCGGTGGTAAAGACACATTTGAGTTAAATATTCAATTTGGGACGGTCTCTTCCAAGAAAGAACTAACCATCAGTGGGCCAAATCTAGTATATTTTTGTCTTTTGGAATTTAACTTATTTATTTTTCTTGCTTCTTAGTCTTTTCCGAAAGCATGGAAATGATTAGTAATATAGGTTAAATTAGAATCTACCTAACTCTCCACTCTCATAAAGTGGCTTTCTATTAAAAAGAAAAGGAAACTGAAAGCAGGAAATATGATTCATAGAGGGTACTGCTCCACCCCTTCCTTGATGTTGAGATTGACATTGACATTTGTCTTTGCATTATTTCCTCAAAATTTGCAAATAAAAATTGTTACAAAGCGTTTGTCCAGAACAAATGTTCCTTTTAATTAATTATTTTCTTGAAGTTGTGATTTTTAAACAATTTATTCAAAAATCTCGTGTTCCACTCATAAAACACCATTGCAATTACATGGCCTTTTATAGGCATAAAAAGCAAAGAAGATTGACATAAAATAGGAGATTTAATCTTTCAATTATTCACAACATGGGCATCCAATGTAGTATCCAATGTAGCATCCAATGTAGCATCCAATGTGCAAATTATTCATAACACTCCCCCTTGGATGTCCATGTAACATAATGTGTCTCACTAAGAACTTACAAAAAAAATATTGGGATGTACATAGTTATTTATAATATACATTGCTTGCTGCATCATTAAAAACCTTACTAAGGAAAATCCAGTGGGACAAAACCTTGGTTAAGGAAAAGAGTGCAGCATGTACTTACTCCCCCTGATGAAAAATCACTTAATGTTTCGAAGACGACGCATTCCAATCTTATATATCAACTTTTCAAATATTGAGGTTGGTAATGCCTTAGTGAACAGATCAGCCAAATTATCACTTGAACGAACTTGTTGTACATCTATTTCACCACTCTTCTGAAGATCATGAGTGAAAAAGAATTTTGGTGAAATGTGTTTTGTTCGATCTCCTTTGATATATCCTCCTTTCAATTGAGCTATGCATGCAGCATTGTCTTCATACAATATTGTTGGAATATTCTCTTTCGAAGAAAGACCACATGTTTGCTGAATGTGTTGAGTTATAGATCTTAACCAAACGCATTCTCGACTTGCTTCATGAATGGCTATTATCTCTGCATGATTTGAAGAAGTAGCAACCATAGTTTGTTTTGTCGAACGCCATGATATGGTTGTACCTCCACTTGTAAATAAATAGCATGTCTGAGATCGACCTTTGTGTGGATCAGACAAATATCCTGCATCTGCATAACCGATCAATGATGGCTTGGATTCATTTGAATAAAATAAACCCATATCAATGGTCCCTTGGAGGTATCTAAATATATGTTTAATACCATTCCAGTGTCTTTGTGTTGGCGAAGTACTAAATCTTGCCAAAAAGCTTACCGAGAAAGCTATATCTGGTCGAGGAAATTATTAGCAAGATACATTAATGCCCCAATTGCACTAAGATATGGTACTTCGGCACCAAGAAGCTCTTCTTCATTTTCATGAGGTTGGAATGGATCTTTCTTTATATCAAGTGATCTCACAACCATCGGGGTACTCAATGGATGTGCTTTATCCATATAGAATCGCTTTAAAATCTTTTCGGTGTATGTTGATTGATGGACAAATATTCCATCTTTCATATACTCAATTTGTAGAACAAGACAAAATTTTCTCTTTCCAAGATCTTTCATTTCAAATTCTTTCTTCAAACAGTCTACTGTTTTTGGAAGCTCCCCAGGAGTTCCAATGATATTTAAATCATCAACATATACGGCAATTATAACAAATTCAGATCCAAACCTTTTTATAAAGACACAGGGACAAATTGGATCATTCTTGTACCCTTCTTTCAACAAGTATTCACTCAGACGATTGTACCACATACGACCTGATTGTTTCAATGTGTACAAAGATTTCTGAAGCTTTATTGAAAAGGTTTCTCGAAAACTTTTATATGCTTCTGGCACTTTAAATCCCTCAGGTACTTTCATAAAAATTTTGTTGTCTAATGATCCATACAAATGGGCTGTAACAACATCCATTAGATGCGTATCAAGTTTTTCTTGCAATGCCATATTTATGAGATACCTGAAGGTGATAGCATCCACTACAGGAGAATATATCTCCATATAATCAATTCCAGGCCTTTGGGAAAACCCTTGTGCCACAAGTCGTGCTTTATATCTAACGACTTCATTTTTATCATTTCGTTTTCGCACAAAAACCCATTTATACCCTATTGGATTTATGCCTTCAGGCGTTCGAACTATGGGTCCGAAGACTTCACGTTTTCCAAGTGAAGTTAACTCTGCCTGGATAGCGTCTTTCCATTTTGGCCAATCATTTCTCTGTCTACATTCATTGATAGATTTTGGTTCAAGATCCTCATCTTGTTGCATTATTTCAATAGCAACATTATAAGCAAAAATGTTATCGATAACAATATTATTTCGGTTCCATCTTTTCCCGGTTGAGACGTAACTTATTGATATCTCTTCATTTTTATTATTTTCAGGTACCTGGACCTCCCCCAAGGTCTTATCATTTGTTACATCTTGGGGCTCTTCTTGAGCCACTACCTCTGTGTTATGTTTACTTTGATAACTTGCTCCTTTTCTTCTTCGAGGATTTTTGTCTTTAGAACCGATTGGTCTACCACGTTTCAAGCAAGGCTTAGGCTCATTTGCTTTAATTAATTGTCCTTCCGGGATATCAACTCGAATTGGAGCATTAGCAGTTGGAATATGTGACTTAGTCACCCTTGGTAGGTTAGTGAATGCATCCTGGCAATTGATTTGCAATATTTTGCAAATGAATAATCTTTTGAACCTCTTGTTCACATTGATTTGTTCGAGGATCTAAATGAGACGGTGATAATGCATTCCAATCTATCTTCATTTTCAGCTGCTTATTTTCTCTCCCTAATGTTGGATATACTGATTCATCAAAATGGCAATCAGAAAATCTTGCCGTAAATAAATCTCCAGTCATTGGCTCTAGATATTTTATAATAGAAGGAGATTCATATCCAACATATATCCCCAACCTTCTTTGGGGACCCATCTTTGTGCGCTGTGGTGGAGCAATTGGAACATATGTCGCACAACCAAAGATCCTAAGATGGGAAATATTTGGCTCATGACCAAAAGCCAACTGCAATGGGGAGACTTTATGATAACTTGTGGGCCTTATCCGCACAAGTGTTGCTGCGTGCAAAATAGCATGACCCCATACTGAAATGGGAAGTTTTGTTCTCATAAGCATTGGTCTAGCAATTAATTGGAGGCGTTTGATCAATGATTCTGCTAGACCATTTTGTGTATGAACATGAGCAACTGGATGCTCAATTGTTATCCCAGTTGAAATACAATAATCATTAAAGGCTTGGGATGTAAACTCACCAGCATTGTCAAGACGAATTGTCTTAATTGCATAATCTGGAAATTGTGCTCTTAACTTTATTATTTGAGCCAACAATCTCGCAAATGCCATATTGCGAGTTGATAGTAAACACACATGTGACCATCTTGTAGATGCATCTACCAAAACCATATAATATTTGAATGGTCCACATGGAGGGTGAATGGGCCCACATATATCACCCCGTATACGTTCCAGAAATGCGGGGGATTCCATCTTAACTTTAATAGTTGATTGTCTAATAATTAATTTTCCTTGAGAACATGCAGCACAAGAGAATTCCTTAAATTGAAGAATCTTTTGATTATTCATTGCATGTCCATGTGAATTCTCAATTATTTTACGCATCATATTAGAACCAGGATGGCCCAATCGGTCATGCCAAATAATAAAATTATCTTGATTAGTAAACTTCTCATTTACTACGGCATGTGTTTCAATCCTGCTAATACTTGTATAGTACAAGCCGGAGGAAAGAGCAGGTAACATTTCAAGCACATATTTCTTACCGGACATTATTGTAGTAATATAAAGATATTCAATCTTTTCATTATTGGTAGTCTCAATATGATAGCCATTTTGGCGAATATCTTTGAAACTTAATAAGTTTCTTTGAGATTTACTACAATATAGTGCTTCATCAATAGCCAAATTTGTTCCTCCTGGTAGTAATAAATTGGCTCTTCCAGAACCTTCAATTAATCTTGTACTACCGGATATTGTATTAACATCCGCTTTTTTCATTACCAAATAAGAGAAATATCTCTTATCTTTTATAATAGTGTGTGTTGTAGCACTATCCAGAAGACATATATCATCTTTATTAATCTTGAGTCCAACTGAAGACTGGGGAATGTTCATATTCTTCATTAAAAAAAGGCAAATAATACATTATAAGAAATATGAAAGACAAGCAAAAAAAAACATTAAGAAATACATTAGGAATGTAGAAGGTTGCAACACGTGATGCATTAGGAAAATACACTCAAGAAAAATAAACTAGTTGCAAACATAAAAACAACAACTTTTATAGCTTCATTCTCCGGTAAGATAATTAGTTCTTCAGTCAATATCCTCAAAGAAGTCTCCAACTTCTAAATGAGTAATATTTGTTAGGCCTTCAAAATCATCATCTTTATATGCAATATGTGCCTTAGAATCATATTTATTTGAGGGACCTGCTTCATCATCATTATTTTGAAAGGTCAAGTGTGCCTCCGCATTATTTTCCCTTTTCTTGAGAGAGGCTTGATAAAGTTTAACAAAATGCTCTGGCGTACGACAAATGCGTGCCCAATGACCTCTCATACCACATCGGTGACACATACTAGCTTTACCTTTTGAATGATTAATTTGAGAACCCTTATTGTTCTCCAATTTATTTCCACCATAATGACGATAATTGTTTCGCCCCCTGCCACGTCCACGTTTACGACCATGTCCACGACCACGGTAATTATTTTGTTTTCTTTCAAACTTATCATATGTTGCTACAGCATTAACTTCCGGAAATGGAACTGACCCAGTTTGACGGGCTTCGTGATTTTTCATTAACAGAGTATTATTCTGCTCAGCCACGAGTAGGCATGTGATTAACTCAGAATATTTCTTAAAACCTTTTTCACGGTATTGCTGTTGTAGCACCACATTTGAAGCGTGAAAAGTAGAAAATATTTTTTCCAATAAGTCCTCATCTGTGATAGTGTCTCCACGTAATTTTAATAGAGAACTTACTTTAAAGATAGCAGAATTATACTCACTTACGGTTTTAAAGTCTTGCAACCTTAAATGTATCCACTCATACCGAGCTTTCGGTAATACCGTAAGTTTTAGGTGGTCATATCGATCCTTTAAACTAATCCATAATTCAAGTGGATCTTTTACGGTTAAATATTCAGTTTTTAACCCTTCATGTAGATGATGACGAAGAAAAATCATGGCATTTGCTTTATCCCGATTTGATGCTTCATTTCCTTGTATAATAGTATTTCCAAGACCTTTAGCGTCAAGGTGAATTTCAGCATCAAGAACCCATGATAAATAGTTCCTCCCGGTGATGTCAAGTGCAACAAATTCAAGTTTTGATAAGTTTGACATAGTGAAAACTATCATAAAAGATGAATAAGTTAGAGAAATAATTAAATGATTAATGATAACACAACGATTTAGATAAAAGAAATAAAAATAGAACTATATCATGTTAACAATCTACTATTTTTTTCATAAAGTAGAAGCTTTTCACTTTATATTATTGATATATATGTGTTAATAGAATTGAACGTGAGTAACATTATTTATGTCCCAATAAATATAAAGCAATTAAACTATAAAATTATTACTTATCAGTTCATTTCTCACTGTTAGAATATTTAAACAAATGGAAATGCAATTATTAGTAATGTGCATGAATTTAATTAGAAATTTAAATATCAAAGTAATGTTGACAACAAATAAGTGAAGTACTAAAATAAATACTCAACTTTGAACATGTTATTAGTTGTAGTGAATATATAATGTATACACAACGTACATATGCATACATGATAAACAAAAATGTGAAACAGACGAAAAAAAAGGGAACAACAACATGAATTATGTAAATTATCAAATATTGCAAAGAAAAATTTGGGTTGTAAGAGTTAAACATATGATATGTACTGCGATAAAAAAAAATTATTATAATGATACATACCTTAATCAAATATGGCTCAACTTAGCGAGAGTTAAGAATAAAATTAGAGCTTCGTGCTGATAACGTGTTGTAAAATAAAAGCAATGCAGTAAAATGTAAATAAGAAGAGATAGAAAGAAGGGAGAAGAGTTTTGTTCTTTCACTTTGATGTATTTTTCCATTGCAATTACATGGCCTTTTATAGGCATAAAAAGCAAAGAAGATTGACATAAAATAGGAGATTTAATCTTTCAATTATTCACAACATGGGCATCCAATGTAGTATCCAATGTAGCATAAAATTGTTACAAAGCGTTTGTCCAGAACAAATGTTCCTTTTAATTAATTATTTTCTTGAAGTTGTGATTTTTAAACAATTTATTCAAAAATCTCGTGTTCCACTCATAAAACACAACAAAACTCGTAAACAAGTGTTCTAACTTTTAAAAACTCTTTTTAACTTTTTTTTTTCAAACGTTATATAATTAGCTAAAATCCAAGTCCACCTGAGAACAGAAGTAGCAACATAGTCTTTGTACTAAATATGATCTCTTTCCACAATCTTTTTAAAGCACCTTGCTACAACAACTTAAGTGAATTTGCCAATGTGCATAATGCCTAGTTTGAATATCCCACTTCGCCCATGCATATTCCTCGTTCTTTCTTTCTTGCTCATCAGCCAAAGATCATGTTGTTATGGAAGCTACACACCTTTGGGATTTGACTGCTCAAACACCAGTACTTACAGTCAAAATAGCTCCTATCCATCTAACCTCAATATGCTACTGTCCAATTTATCAAATGCCTCTAGCAAAAACAGTTATTACAACTCCAATACTGGCGGTACTGAAGATGGTTCTGAAATAATTTATGGCATGTTCCTCTGTCTAAATAATGCCAACGAGAACCAATGCCAAGATTGTGTGAGTAGTGCTACTAAATACATAATCGAGCGCTGCCCCAACAGAAAAATGGGTATGGTTTCGTATGACTACTGCTTCATACGATATTCAAATCAGTTGATATTTCCTGAGCCAAATCCATCCATATTTATCCATCCAGATGATTCCAGTTCTTATGTGGAACATAATCCAATCCTAATTAACGTTGAACCACATAGGTTCAGAAAGATGCTAAGAGACACGATGGATGAAATTGCAACTCAGGCTGCTAATGATGGCTCAGGAAAAAGAGTTGCAACTAAAGAAACCAATTTTACTGACCAGATAACAATTTATGCACTTTCTCAGTGCACTCCTGATCTTTCTACTTCTGCCTGTCTAAAGTGCCTTAAAACTGTGATAACTAAGTTCCCAGTCTGCTGTAATGGGCAAAGGGGTGCTAGGATTTTCTATCCTAGCTGTTATATCAGGTATGCAGGTGCGGAGGTTTGATTGAATTGTCTTATACTGTTTAAATAGGGCAAATATTCCCTTGACATAAGACAATATTCTAGTCTAGTGGCAAAAGCGTGACATTCTTTTACTCTTTTTGAGTTCCCTGACTCTGCTACTGCAGGTATGAAGTTTATTCTTTCTACACAACCAAAACAGTACATATGCCTGCTCTTGCTCTGCCTCCGTCCAAAAGTAAAGGTACAGTTTGGTAGGCACTCCATATATGTCTTGCGTTTTGTATCGTGTTCTTTATGATAGTTATTGTTAGATGTTATTGCATGATTTTTAATTTACGATTTTATGTGTAGTTATCTATTTTATGCATTTTTTAATGGAGTCACTAATGTTCTTTTGTTTTTCCTTTTCTTATCTTCTTCTTTCTCTTCCCTTGCACTTGAGCCGAGGTCGATTGGAAACAGCCTCTCTGCCATTTTGGGTAGGTATTCTCTACCATTGAATTCTCACTTCCAGATAAACCTGGATAGTTGTTGTTGTTGTTTCCTCTGATATAGTATGGAGACGATGACTAGTTTCTTCTCTTCACCAGACATGTACGCAATGTAATCTGGAATAAACTACATAAAAAACGTCTGATCTGTATACAACCTTTAAAAATTACTTCCTCCCTTTCATTTCATTCGTTATTTCATTGGTTACAAAATTTAAGATATTAATTTAATTTATTTATTATATTAGTGATGGTACAGGAAAATATATATCATAGTAATTTGAAATGTTAGCCTATAGCAAAAAAGTCGTATAAAAAAATAATCATTAGATGAGTTTGAGTTATTGAGAGCTATAAAAATTATAGTACTATAAAAGAATACTATTCGTGGAACAATATCGTACAATTTTGGGATATCTCCAACTTTACATCGTTGCGGTTGATGATTTAGAGCCAAGGTTTTCATCAGGATCGATATTTTGATGTAGGGCATCACAATAAAATGAGAAAGAAAGTAATTGTTGGCACAATAGTTCCCATTGTGTTGATTCTACTATTCGGGGGAGGCTTTCTTTTGCGGAGGTGGAGAATGAAGAAAAGGAAAGCTCCAAAAATGGAATTGAGTGGTAAAATCCGATGACTCTTATGACTTTATTACTACAATTTAACTCATTCACTAACTTACCCTTTTTCTATTTTATAGATGATCTCATGAGTGAGATTGTAACAGCTGAATCCTTGCAATATGACTTTAGCACAATAGAAACAGCCACAAACTGCTTCGCTGCGCAAAATGAAATTGGAAAAGGTGGATTCGGTGATGTGTATAAGGTAAAGTCAGTCACTTCAGATTCATGGTTTTTGTCAACGATTTAACTTAATAGATTGATAATGTAAAAGTATATTACACTATGAGTGTATTTGAAGGGGAGCCTTGGTGTAATTGGTAAAGTTGCCTCCATGACGAGGAGGTCACGGGTTCGAGCCGTGGAAACATCCTCTTGCAGAAATGCAGGGTAAGACTGCGTACAATAGACCCTTGTGGTCCGGTCCTTTCCCGGACCACGCGCATAGTGGGAGTATATAGTGCACTGGCCTGCCCTTTATGAGTTTATTTTAATATGGTTTAGCAGGTAATCTATTTTATTTTCCAGGTAACTAGTCCTTTTTATGGATTAGTACCTGTAGTTGTAGTATGAAAATTATTTTACAATGCCTAGAAGGTAAACTCATTTGTAAAACCAAAATATTTCATTCATATATTGTTACTTTCAGGGGGAACTTCTTACCGGACAAGAAATAGCTGTAAAAAGGCTATCAAGAAGGTCAAGCCAAGGTGTAGAAGAATTTAAGAATGAGGTTGTACTCGTAGCAAAGCTTCAACACAGAAATTTAGCGAGACTACTCGGTTTTTGCTTGGAAGGGGAAGAAAAGATACTCATCTACGAGTTCGTGCCAAACAAAAGCCTTGACTACTTTTTATTTGGTTGGTTGGTTTAATTTTATGTAGTTAGATTCATTTTCTTTCTTTATAAATTTCCTGCATTTTCTACCATGGATATCTTGAGCACCTCGTTGAAGTAAATTAGCCAGAAAATTTGGGTAAGAATGGTCCGAGGGGGTTCACTTCAATCACACATTTGTTGAAAAATTATACGTACCAGAGAAATAGGGTACGCAAAAACTATCTTTTTAATTTGTTTATATATAAATTGTTGAATCCCTTTAATGTAAGGGCTGATTCTAGTGTAGGGACAAAATTTGTTTTAGGTTGTAGGTCTGAATCTTAAGTGTGGCAAGTTTACATTTTTGTCAATCCTCCTCACTGGTCATTGGTATTGTCTTCTATATATTCCCTTGTTTACTGTAAGCTCTATACAGAGATGTTCTATCTGACTTGGAATATATAATCATCTTACTGAGGATAAAGACACGAAGAAGCAGGCATCATTGAATTGGTCAGTACGTGACAGGATTATTAGAGGAATAGTACGAGGATTAGTTTATCTTCATGAAGATTCTCGTCCTCGAATCATACATCGTGATCTCAAAGCAAGCAATATATTGTTAGACAAAGACATGAACCCAAAAATTTCAGATTTCGGCATGGCTAGAATTTTTGGAGTTGATCAAACTGAAGGAAGCACTAACGTAATTGTTGGGACATAGTAAGTGTTTATTTTCTGCAACAACTTTAGATATTAATGTACTCTCCTCTCCTTTATACGTCCATAATATTCTATCTGTTGCTATCTAGCAGCAACACAGTGGAGGATTAAATTCACACCAATAGTTCTTAATATAGGGTTAAATTTAACTTGAAAATTTATGCATAAGCGATGCTTACAGCACTATATTAATGCGATTTATTTTTCTCTGCTAGTGGTTACATGTCCCCAGAATATGCAATGCATGGTCAATTCTCGGTGAAGTCTGATGTATTCAGTTTTGGTGTGCTTCTTTTGGAGATAATAAGCGGAAAGACAATTAGAACTCTTTATCAAGAAGATGGATTGGCTGACCTTCTTACCCACGTAAGTGTAAATTTATATTGAAAAATTCCCTCTATTTGCTATTTAAATTGTAGTGTATATTTCAATTTTACTCCATCTAGTAAGGGGAGAAAATATCTTTTCCTTTATCATCGTACATCATTAGATTATTTTAAATTTTTTCTTACGCGATCAAGGTTAAATTTACATACACAACAGGCCACTCTTCATAGTAAGCTTGAGACGATAATCTAGAAACTGGAGTAATAAGAGTAATAACCTGCTATCACCGGTTAATTTATATTTAATCTAGAAACTGGAGTAATAAGAGTAATAACCTGCTATCACCGGTTAATTTATATTTATACTAACAATAAAGAGAAATTTAAAGAGTCAATAATTTTGTTTTAAACGTGATTTTTGAACCTGAGATGAACGTCTGTATCTATAGGCTTGGAAGCTATGGAAAGATGGCAGATCTATGGAATTTGTAGATCCAACTCTTATTAATGGTGACTCAAAGTCGACGTCTGAAGTTGTGAGATGCTTACATATTGGACTGTTATGTGTTCAAAATGATGTCGACGAAAGACCTACAACTGCTTTGATAGCTCATATTCTCAGTACTGATTCTGATACTCTGCCCGAGCCAAATCCACCTACATCTTTCAAGGCTTATGCAAGAACGAAAACAATAAATCAACTCACAAACAAATCCATTTCATTGCCTATTCTCCAAGAATCAATTACTGAACTCTGTCCAAGGTAGTCTTATGAAAAAGGTTATTGCATAATTGGAAGCATCAAATGTAAACTGCATTGCATATTTTGTTCATTGTAAATAGGGATTTTGGGAAACTCTAGTGACTCTTAATTATTTAAGGTACTTCCCCTCGTTAAGTTCAATTTTATGATTGCTTAGCAGTCTTTTTTGAAGTTAAAGGATCTAATGAGCTAAGTGAAACGTGGGGAAGAAAATTTACCTTTTTGTTGTGTTTTCTTCACTTTAGTCTACGTTAATAAGTCATAACTTTTATTTGTAAAAGTTTCAAGGGCCGCCTATTTGATCGCCCATTTAATTTGTACTCACTTTTTGAAAAAAGTCAATACAGTACACGAAGTAAGATAACTTCAGACAAGCTGCTTTTCTTCCTCAGTTAGTTACTGTGAAAATAGAGTTGACATAGATTTATATGGTGTTTGTGAGCATGTATAAAGGTGTTTTAACGGTAGTGAGCTGTTATGGTGCTTTTTTCTTTGTTATGCTTAGGGTTTCGTCTCCTTAGTTGCAAAATGGGCTTGTTAGATTTGTTGTTGTTTTGACAAATTGATGATTGGAGTTTGTTCTTGTTGATATTTGAAAGTTATGTTTTAAATTTGAGCTCATTTAGAATAGATTTAGGCGTAATGAATAAATTTTTTTTTTCGGGCAATTTTCACATAAGACTAATTAATCTTGTTAATTAGTCTTAATTGTATGCAAAATTTTGGTTGCACTTCAGACTATGCATTGTCACGAGGAGAACTTCAGATGTGAATTTTTGGAACTTTAGACGTAACGTATGGAGTGTATTCCAAAGTTGGTATATCAATTTTTTGTGCAATGTGGGTAAAGTTAAAGGGTGGTCCAAAAAGGGAAAATTTCACTGGGATTCTACTTTTCAATTTTATAGCTCATATTTCAATTTTGTAATTAACTAATCAAAAAATAATAGGCTAAAATTCTACATCCAACTACAATAAATTCTCAATATTACTATTTAATTTTTAAAAAAGATTGCTCAAGCTTTTAAGTTAATTTTCGAATAAGCAATTATAACTCAAATATTAGTTCAACAAACCAAATCCATTTAAATGGTGAAAATTAGATTTTAACAAGCTTAAATATGTGGGTTTAGATTTCGAATTTGATTTTGTGAGAAATTTAGAGTGGGTGTTATTTAGAATTGTTAGAAATAGTATGAGGAGGTTGTATATAAAATTTGAAGTTATTTAATGGAGATTTGAACTGTTTTGAACAAGAATTGTAACTAAAAATCGTGAAAGAAGTTCGTCTACAGACGCTTGTATAAAGGTGTATAAAAGTGTATAATAGTATATAAGATGTGTTTATATGCCCATATACATTATTATACAAGGTTATACATAGTTATACAAAAAACTTACTGCGTCTTCTTCCTTGCGTTTTTTCTTAAATTTAACTCAAATCTTGTTCAAATCTACTCAAAATCACTTCAAATTGAAAGTTTGAACTCCTTATGATATTTCCAATCAATTAGAACAACACCCAACCCAAACAACTAACAAACTCAAAAAATCCAATTTTCAAAAGCAAAGCTTTGAATAACCTTCAATGGTGAACTTCTACTCTTCAATTTTCTTACATTACAACCAGATGACACATGGGAGAAGCAATAATAGCATATGGTCCCTTGAAACATATGTAGAATGAGTGAGAAGAAAAGAGAGTGAATGAAATATTTGTGAGAACACAAATTAAACTTTATAAATTTTGAATTTGCTTGTGCTTTCAAAATATTTACAATATGGGCTAGATAGGATAAAACTTAAAAACATGGGCTATTTTTATTATGGTTTGATGTCAAATGTATTTTCTTATAATTGTTTTGTCCAAAAATTGGGTATATCTACACTTATTCCGTTTCATTTAGAATTGTCTAACACACAATTAATTATTTTGTATGTAATATTGGTGTTGGTATCAACTTATGCATCTCAACTGTTTGCTCCTTACTGTCACCATACCTTATTTCCTAAAATAAAAGTGTAAATTTCGGTATATATACATATATATATTCTGTGCAGCAAAAAAAATCATGAGCTCTGCTTCTCACTAACCCCTATTTCTCTCTACCCTAATTCTAATTACATTAAATATATATAGTCATATAAAAAAAATCCCCTTTATCCCATCTAAAGACATTCAATTCTTTTTATTTGAATTGTGTTACTAATTAACTAGAGATTTACATACATTAAATACGTTTATATATATGTATGGGTAGTTATGAAGAACGTGGGGGTGGCCCCAGTGGATGAGAAGATGCGAGAAGCGAGACTCAGGTGGTTTGGGCATGTGCGGAGGAGAAGCCCTGATGCACCGGTGAGGAGTTGCGAGCGACTGGCGGTGGTTGGCGCGAGTCGAGGCAGAGGGAGGCCTAAGAGGTATTGGGGTGAGGTGATTAGGAAGGATATGGCTAGAATGGGGATTTCCGAGGACATGACCCTTGATAGGAAATTTTGGAGGTCTAGTATTAGGGTTGTAGGGTAGGGCCTTCTAGAATTCTTAGTACTCCTGTTAGGGGCCGAGTGGGGTTTGGTAGCGATCTCTATAGTTAATTAATGTATCGTATTATGCCTCTTATGGTAGTAACCGATTGGTATTATTGCATGTCATTCTACTTTTGGTTTTATGTTTAGATAATTATTTATTTGATTTATCCGGATTTACTAACATTGTTTTGTTTTGTTTTATTTGTTGATTTTCTCTCTCTTTTTCTGAGCCGAGGGTCGGCCGGAAACAGCCTCTCTACCCTTTCGGGTAGGGGTAAGGCCTGTGTACGTATTACCCTCCCCAGACCCCACTTTGTGGGAATTAACTAGAGATTTACATACATTAAATACGTTTATATATATGTATGGGTAGTTATGAATAGTAACAAATTCATAGTATGAATACATTGAGGTGGTGACGGTGCACAGTTTGCCAAACTCAGTTCCCATCTCGTATTGGATGCTTGCTGACCGCCATACAACATATGAATCTGTGTAGGCTCCAAAAAGATTTAAGTTGTCAAAGATGTAGTAATTGTAGAGATTTGGTCTTCTTTTCCATTAATTCTATATTTTAAAGTAATGACTTTGAATTTCAAGAATCCAGTTTAAGATCCACTTCAGGATCATGTTTTGTTGCTTCAACCAATTGGAGCTTTGTCCATTAATCCTAATAAGGAAGACTGTCTACATTCGCAAGGGCGGAGCTAGATACCAAGGTACGGATCCAGCTATTCAAAAATTGTATGTCTTTAAAAAAGTCATATTTTTCACTTTTCTTATAACCTAGAAATTCCACAAGGACTAATGGCGCACGGTTCGAAACTCTACGGATAATGGGTTCACTCTTTAAATATCATGCTTTAACCGTGTCAACATGTTTCTCACCTTTTTTGGGCCTCCAATGGACCATATGCCTACAACATTTTTGGCTCTCCTACATGCAACTATTTGGAGAAAGAGTGAAATGCTAGAATTTTTTAAGACAAAAAGGAGAATATTGTAAATTTTAATTTCAAGTGTATAATTTTGCTTTCTTTTTGGGACAATATGGCTGATGCAAATGCGACTCGGGATGCATAGGCACTGCTTGATATGTTTTTTCTTTATCTATATCTCACGCACTCTTGGTGCTGGCCATACATCTATAAAAGCTAATATTACTTATCAAAATTGTGGTTTTCAACATTTTGTCAATAATCAAGAAATCCTCGTAGGCAATGGCTCACAATTTAAATGACTTTTCATCCACTATAAAGTATGCACATTTCTCAATTTCTCCAAAACAAGTTTTATATATACTATACTTGATCCTGAAGTTTGGAGAGTGCAGCTTGTCCATCTTTAGTGTAGCTCTCATTTGTCTACCAAAACAGACAACCAATTGATTACCTTGTCCAGAGCAGTGAGTGAAGTTGTAACAAATGTAACAGTTTTTTATATTTAACACATTAGACATTTAGATTACTACTAAACTGCCTACAAAAGAAGACAGTAGTTACAATTGTCATCACTTATTTAAACTGAGCCCCTAAAACCTACAAAAAAAAGAAAACAGTACAACCCATACAACATAACTAATACATATTCTAGGCAACTTATTATATATGTCCATCCACAAAACTTAAAACCCATTTTTGGGGACTAAATAAACTCTAGCCTTAACAACCGATCCATTTCCAAGCTTAAATCCATGACTAACTGGAAATCCAACAACTAGACCCATGCCCATTCTCCCTCCTATCCCCATGGAAATAGAATACTTTACCACACTTTCCATGTACTGTGGGTGAAACTCGGATCCTTTGCTCGCCTCGAAATGACTTGGTGGAGGATCCAAAGAAAAGGTTAGCAAATGCAGCAGCCAAACGGCCTTTGCTAGCCCAAGAAACTCCCCATAAAACTGACTTCTCGGATGGTTCCCAGCCAATACCTGTCGCCGCTGCTCCAAATCACCAAACAGAGACTCCTCCATTTTGGGGTGCACAATGGCCAAGTACTTCTTGAAACAGAAGTTCCCGAAACTGCAAGTGGGGAGAATTCCCAAAAGTTCCATTGGGTCCATTGCTTTCATGTCCCTGTACTGTGTAAAACAATCACGCCGGTGTTGATCTGGGTGGAGCAGTGATGACAAGCTTCCATCCATGTAGAATGTTTCGTGATCGAATCCTTGGAACATTTTGCGGTTCACATAAGATTCCAGTGCATATTTGGCATGGTTGGATCCAACGATTGAATCTGCCGTGGGTGTGTTTGTGTTGGATGAAGCAGCTTCGATGGATCTCACAGCAGCTGCAATGTCCCAGTGGGCAGAGCGCATCAAAGAGAGGAGCAAATTCGTGAAGGATTTTGAAGCTTCTTTTACTAAGCTCACTGTAGTTTCGAATACGTCAGGTGCCGGCAACATTGTAACTGGAGCTTGACTGCTACAGCTAACTTTTCGTTTTGACTTGCTTTTCTTTCCACCACTGCTGCTAAGACTTGTTGCTGTTTTCAGCTTCTCCCTCAAATTATCAATTTCCATTTCTTTGGCCTTCACTTCTTGCCTTAGTTCCTCCATGGTGGCTTCATATGGTGCAACCACTTCTCTCAGTGTAGCGGCACCGACTCTCCAGTCCCCTTTTCTAATTCCACCACCAACATTCCTTCGAAATCGTTCCCTCAACACCCCAAGCCTCCGTAGTTCCGATATCACAGCCACGTCAGCCACACGCATTTTATCCTGATCCCAAGGACAATGCGCCTCTTGGAGACTAACATAAGCCGACTTCATCGCCGACACCGCATCGAACACTTCCCCTAAAAGCATCTCCATTTCAGTTACTTTCTCAGTTCTTATCTCCTCCTTTGTGACCTCAACGTTCTGGAATTTTTCCTGAGTCTCCACATAAGGTAGGTCTTCTTTTTCTTCTTCGTCTTCGGTACTATACTTGTCATCTTCAGATTCATCGCTGTAATGAGCATTGGAGATATTGCCGTCAATACGGCCAGAGGAAAGTGGATGGAGCAAGCAAGAAGCAGTGACACGTTGGATTAGATCAGAGAAGTTGGAGACCTTGTTAGCCATTTTCTTTGATGCCTTGGTTCTGCAATTTCAGAGTCAAAATAGAGAATAAGAAATGGGCAGCAGTGCACTGGCGCATAGGTGTATAGTAGAAGAAGACAAATGTAATATATCTGTATAGAACTTTTAAAAATTACTTCAACCATTCCATTTTGTGCATACGACAAAGTCATAAGAATCGCTTCATGAAATTCATCATCTTACTGATCATCATCATAGAAAAGAAACTTATTGCATATAGGTATAATAATCCGACCCTCGAACGTGTTTTGACTGTCACATACAGTATATGATTAGATTTTCTTCGATGAACTAAAAGAAGTTTGGATGAAAGGGATCAAGGGTGGAAAAATGAGGAAGAATAGAGAAAAAAACCAACTGGTGCAACCTGATCAGGTGTAGCACCAGAACGTCTACGGTGACACTGTGGAATTAACGTGTATCCACGGATGTTTAGGGTGCCATCAGAAGGGGGCAGTTTATCGTGTCGCCATGAAGCTAATGCAACACGATGAATAACAGAGGAAAGAATAAACTTAGGATCTCTAAAGGAATTAAAGCATCCCATGAAGATACCGTGTCACTGGTAAAGAGAGCTGATACAGAAGAGTTATTGAGCTGCGACAAAACTACAGCATCACAGTAGATGCTTCAGAATTCCAAAAATCAGCAAGGTTTAATTGGCCTTTGACAGTGATTTATATCTTTGGTAGAAATGACAATCTGTTTCGCAACTGAGTACGTAATTTGCAAAGGGAATACACTGTGCAAAACTTAGTGGAGAGGACTCATCTTCATTGGATGATTTCTTAAGCATTGCGGTAAGCCTAAATCTTTTTTTAAAATAAGAAGAGGTACGCCTAAACCTTATTCAATCTATTGAGTGTTTGGCTGAAATTATTGTGATTAGAGCTAATGAATTGAGGATTTCAAGCATGTATATGCTTGAGGAAACCTATGCGTAATTACACGGGCATTCAATCACTCGGTTTACTACGAACACACAAATTCCCTCAACAAAGCTTTGTCGATACCAGCTACAGTTCCCCCGCCAATAAAAAGCTTCAGCGAGACAAAATACTCAGTGATACACCGGCACCTTCAGCCTAAAAAGCAACAACCACCATTTCACTCACCACTCTCTTCCTAAATCTATAAAAGGCCATTAACATTAAGAAGGTTACCAACTCTTGAGGTACAGTTGCTACCGATCACATAGCATAAGTGCATAACATTATCATTACAACAGAAAAAGATCATTACATCTCCTTAGTTGTTGATTCATATAATTCAACAAAGAAACAACCAAATTAAAAGAGTCACACATTTTAGCATTTGCATTGCACTAGGGGAATCACACCCTTTCCAAATTAAAATAAATCAATACCTAAAAATTCAAGACACACAACAGCACACTTGAAATAGAAACTCAAACAAAAAAGATTAGCAACACAAATAATAAAAGGGTATTAAAAAAGAATATAAAAAATCAAAAGCCAAATTCTTGAGGAAAAAAAACTAACTTTTGAGAGTACAGTAAGGAAAAGTACAGAACAAGAACAAAAAGAAAAACCCACCAAAGATTCAGTGAATTATGAGCAAATGATGAAAATGTAGGTGGGGAAAGCTCACAAAAGAAAAAAAGAGAGAGACTTTTACACTGAATTCAGCAAAAGCAAAGAGAACTAAGGACATGAAAATGAAGTTTACATGCAAGTAAAGAGTGTTTAAGGAACCAATTAATGTAAGATTATGTTAATAAAGAAAGAGAAAAGACATTACCTTTTGCAATTGCTGTAAAAAGAAAGAGCAAAAAGCTAAGCTTGGAAAGTTACAGAGATTTTGGGGGACTGAAGAGATCTGAGAATTGGGGTCAGCCCGAAATGGAGTTCTACATCTTTTCAAAATCACAAACTGGTCTTTTATGTTTGGGGTAGGTCCAAAGTGATCCCTTGATTATATTTTGAGTGGCTTTAGTCCTTTAAATATTTAACATTGAGCACTTTTAGTCCTCATTAAATATTTTGATATATGCTTGTTAGAAAAAAAATTACAAAGTGTCCTAGTTGTTCTTTTCGTCAAGATTGTAACTCAAATTAGGGGAGGAAAATTTCATACTTTGGACATATGACCTGAATTATAACCTTTTCACCCTTTTTTTTTTTTACCGAAAGTACAATAAATATTTGATGGTCTGAATTTTAAGATAACCAGTTCCAGTTTCTTTAAGATAAGTTAGTGAAATTATAGTTTTAACTTAGAGAGTACAATATACAATAAAAAAATATCATGACAGAGAGTACTTTTTCTTTAATGGATGTTGGCGACACGAATTCAGATTAGTAAGAGTCGAAATATGCATATTGGACATTAGGTGAGACACCAAAAAAAATACAAAATTCCCTATGAATTTTTCTAATTATTTGTGGCTATGAATGGTCACAAAGACTCAATATTACCCCAACATTACTCCCTTTGAAACTTCAATTATTTGACGCTGAACCTTCCTAAGATGATAGGTATGTGGTGTTTATTAGCACTATGCGATAATATAAATTGTATATTCCTCATGTTGCCTCTAGTGTAAAAACAAGAAAGTATCATTGCAAATTCATTATCTGATGTAGGTGTGGTAAATGGGCAGGTTGGATTGAATATAAGACGACTAGAAAGTATTTAATGAAAAAATGGACCAATTATCCGACCCGACCCATACTTAATACGGATAAAAAATAGGTTAACCGACGGATAATATGAGTTACCCATATTATCCATGACTTCTTGTATATGATTACTTTTGGGAGAATTTTTATGTCTCCTTAACTTGAGGAACCCCCAGTTTGAGGCTTTACAAATGTAAAATTTAGACTACATCTCCATTAATAACCAATTTCTTATTAACAACATAAAAATTACAGCGGAACAATCAAAATTAGCGGAAGACTTAGTCAGATATGATAAAGAAAAATCCAAATCCGATACACTACCCAAGACTGGTGTCACAATACTCACGAACTTCTAAGAATAATACACATAATTGTTTGAAAGAAAATACAAGCTGTTTATCTCGATTACATGAGATAACAGAATGAAAAGCATAGATAGAAGAGACAACGGGTCCTGCGGACGCCTGCAAGGCTACCTCGTAGTCTCGGTAGTCGAAAAATCCACAAGTCGCTACTACCGTTGCTGTTGTCCGTAACCTGTATCTGCGCAAAAAGAGCGCAGAGTGTAGTATCAGCACAACCGACCCCATGTGTTGGTAAGTGCCTGGCCTATCCCAGCGAACTAGTGACAAGGCTAAGGCCAGTCACCCACCTAAACTTGTACAGTTGCAATATAGATATATATATACAATACATTTATAAAGAAATACTCTGCTCTGAAATAATATTCAACAACTCAAGATATCCAAAATAATCTTACTTTCATGTCTCAATTTCCTCTTTCATTTCATGTCTCGTGGTAGGCGTACCACCTGCTCCCAACTATCACAGTAATTATCTCTTGTGGTAGGCGTACCACCCGCTCCCAATTATCAATAATTATATCTCTTGTGGTAGGCGTACCACCCGCTCCCAATTATCAATAATTATATCTCGTGGTAGGCGTACCACCCGCTCCCAAATATATCAATAGTTATATCTTGTGGTAGGCGTACCACCCGCTCCCAAATATATCAATAATCATATCTTGTGGTAGGCGTACCACCCGCTCCCAAATATATCAATCGGCTACCGGCAACCACACGATCCCAATTCATAAATATATAAGTGGTCGGCGCGCCACACGATCCCAATTCATAAATATATATATATTAACGGCATTTAGCCAATAATCTCTATATCAACAATATTTATAATTACCGGTTTTAAACCAATAATTGATAATAATTTCAACAAATTACCTTCATTACTGGTATAACACCAATAACTCTTATTCAGCAATTTATTCATAACTAAATTCATATTCCTACAAACTAGGATAGAACAAACACTTACCTCGAAAGTTTACGAATGATTTAATCCGTAGCAATGCCCTTTCCTTTCGAATTTGACTCCAATCCAATCGTATCTATACACAATTGATTTAATATCATCAATTCTACTCAACAAACTAATTCTTAAGACCAAATACCACTTTTACAACATTCTGCCATGAATAGTGAATTTCAACCCCGGGCCCACATGGTCGGAATTCGGGGTTAGTACCAAAATCCGGTTACCCATCCCCCCACGAGTTCATATATATGATTTGTTTCAAAATCGGACCTCAATTCGAGGTCCAATTCCCCAATTTATGAAAAACCCTATTTTCTAACAAAAACAAGAATTCTACCATGAAAATCATTGATTTCTTATGAAAAACATGTTTAATGATGTTAGGAATTGAAAGAATTAAGTAAAAAGTGACTTACAATCGTTTTGATGAAGAAGAAATCCTTGAAGAATCGCAAATGAGTGTTTTGTTTTTGTAAAATGTGAAGAAATGGCTGAAATTCGTGTTTTTCAGGTCTCTGTGTTCGCATTTGCGAACATGGGTTCGCAATTGCGAACCCCGACCAATTTCTGGAGTTTGAAAAATAAGCTAAGGGTGGGAAGTTCGCATTTGCGAACTTTTCTTCGCATTTGCGAAGCCAAGGCAAAGCTGGGAAGTTCGCATTTGCGAACTATTGTTCGCAATTGCGAACACAGGCTAAATATGGGGAGGTTCGCATTTGCGAACTATTGTTCGCATTTGCGAACCCGGGCAGAATAGTGTCTAGTTCGCATTTGCGAACTATAGTTCGCATTTGCGAACACAGGCACAGTAGGGGGGAGTTCGCATTTGCGAACTATTGTTCGCATTTGCGAACTCTGCAGAATAGTGGGGAGTTCGCATTTGCGAACTATTGTTCGCATTTGCGAACTCTGCAGACCAGTTGCAGACAGCAACTTGCGAACTATTGTTCGCATTTGCGAACTCTGCAGACCAGTTGCAGACAGAAACTTCTAACATGAAAAATTGATCTCGTGGCCTATCCAAAGTTCACCCGAGCCCTCGGGGCTCCAAACCAAATATGCACGTAACCTCAAAAACACATTATGAACTTGTTCGTGCGATCACATCGCCAATATCACCTCGTTTTCATCAAATCAAGCCTCAAATGCATGATTTTCATACCTTTAGTTTTCAAAACTTTCAAACTTGGGACTCGAGGTCCAAAACATCTCAAACGACATCCAAATGTCACCAAACTTTACAGAAATCACATATATAATATTTAAGACTTGTACCGGGCGTCGAAACCAAAATACGAGCCCGATACCAAGGTCAATTAATTTATTTCCTTTAATAATTGCATCAAAAACAATTTCACATAAAAATTCATAACTTGGGCTCTAGGCCTCGGAATTCGACTCCGGACGCATGTCCAAGTCCCATATTTTCCTACGGACCTCTCGGGACCATCAAATCTCGAGTCCGGATCCGTTTACCAAAAATGTTGACCGAAGTCAACCATATCAATATTAATATCATTTTTATCCAAAATTCTCATAGAATTCATATTTTCTATCACAAAAATCTTTCCGGCTACATGCTCGGATCGTGCACGTAAATCGAGGCAACATAGAATGAGGTTTTCAAGGCCTCAGAAGCTCGAAATGATTAATTAAATAAGTGATGACCCTTTGGGTCGTCACAATCTCCACCTCTAAAACAACCGTTCGTCCTCGAACGGACAAAAGAAAGAAGTACCTGAGTCAGGAAACAAGTGTGGGTAGCGGCTCCGCATATCGGACTCGGACTCCCAGGTCGATGCCTCAGGAGGCTGACCTCTCCACTGAACACGCACAGAAGGATAACTCTTCGACCTCAACTGTCGAACCTGCCGGTCTAGAATGGCCACCGGCTCCTCCTCGTAGGATAGATCATTGTCCAATTGGACAGTACTGAAGTCTAACACATGTGTGGGATCGCCGTGGTATCTCCGAAGCATAGATACATGAAAAACTGGATGCACGGCTGATAAGCTAGGCGGCAAAGCTAATCTGTAAGCCACCCCTCCCACTCTGTCTAAAATCTCAAATGGACCAATATACCTAGGGCTGAGCTTGCCCTTCTTTCCGAACCTCATCACGCCCTTCATAGGCGACACCCGAAGCAATACTCGTTCACCGACCATGAAATCTACATCTCGAACCTTGCGATCCGCATAAGTCTTTTGCCTGGACTGAGCTGAACGCAATCTCTCCTGAATAGTCTTGACCTTATCCAAGGCCTCCTGAACTAAGTCCGTACCCAACAACCGAGCCTCTCCCGGTTCAAACCATCCAACTGGTGATCGACATCGCCTACCATACAACGCCTCATACGGAGCCATCCGGATGCTAGATTGGTAGCTGTTATTGTAGGCGAACTCTGCTAATGGTAGAAACTGATCCCACGAGCCTCCGAAATCAATAACACAGGCTCGAAGCATGTCCTTAAGAATCTGAATAGTCCTCTCGGACTGGCCATCCGTCTGAGGATGAAATGCTGTACTCAATCGAACCTGGGTGCCTAACTCTCGCTGGACCGCTCTCCAGAACCGCGAGGTAAACTGCGTTCCCCGATCAGAGATAATAGATACTGGCACCCCATGGAGACGAACAATCTCCCTAATGTAAACCTCCGCTAACCTCTCCAAGGAGTAGGAGACAGATACTGGAATAAAGTGTGCTGACTTGGTCAGCCTATCAACAATGACCCAAATAGCATCAAATTTCCTTCTAGTCAAAGGAAGTCCAATAACGAAATCCATAGTGATCCGCTCCCATTTCCACTCGGGAATTTCAATCCTATGGAATACACCACCGGGTCTCTGGTTCTCATATTTCACCTGCTGACAATTTAGACACCGAGCGACATACGCAACGATATCTTTCTTCATTCTGCGCCACCAATAGTGCTGCCGTAAGTCCTGGTACATCTTCGCGGCGCCTGGGTGAATAGAATACCGCAAAATGTGGGCTTCTGCTAATATTAACTCTCGAATCCCTTCGACATTGGGCACACAAACTCGACCCTGCAATTTCAATATCCCATCATCATCTAGATTTACTTGTGTGGCACCTCCCCGCTGTACTGTATCTCTCAACTCACGCAAATGAGGATCATCAAATTGCCTCTCACGGATACGCTCTAATAAAGAAGAATGAGCGACCGTGCAGGCTAACACTCTGCTAGGCTCAGAAATATCCAATCTCACGAACCGGTTGGCTAATGCCTGGACGTCTAGAGCCAATGGTCTCTGACTGACCGGAATATATGCAAGACTACCCATGTTGGCAGACTTTCTACTCAATGCATCGGCCACCACATTGGCCTTACCTGGGTGATATAAAAAGGTGACATCATAATTTTTCCGCAATACCAGCCACCTTCTCTGCCTCAAATTCAACTCTTTTGTTTAAACAAATATCGAAGACTCTTATGATCGGTGTATACTTCACATACTACACCATACAAATAATGCCTCCAGATCTTCAATGCGTGAATAATCGCCGCCAATTCTAGATCATGCACTGGATAGTTATTCTCATGAATCTTCAACTGCCTCGAAGCATAGGCAATAACCTTGCCATCCTGCATTAACACTGCACCAAGCCCAATACGGGAAGCATCACAATAAACAGTATAAGGTCCCGTACCTGTGGGTAAAACCAATACCGGTGCTGTGGTCAAGGTTGTCTTGAGCTTTTGAAAGCTCGCCTCACGTTCATCGGACCATTCAAATTGAACACCCTTCTGGGTCAATCTGGTCAGTGGGGTTGCAATAGACGAAAATCCTTCTACGAATCGGCGATAATAGCCCGCTAACCCCAAGAAACTCCGAATATCTGTGGCTGATGTCGGTCTAGGCCATCTCTTGACTGCCTCAATTTTCTTCGGATCAACCTGAATACCTGCTGCCGTCACAATATGACCCAGGAATGCAACTGAACTTAGCCAAAATTCACACTTTGAAAATTTTGCATATAGGTGGCTATTTCTCAGAGTCTGTAAGGCCACTCTGAGATGTTGCGCATGCTCCTCCTGACTGCGGGAATATATTAATATGTCATCAATGAAGACTATTACAAACAAGTCTAAATAAGGCCGGAACACCCGATTCATTAATTCCATAAAAGCTGCTGGAGCATTTGTCAACCCAAAAGACATGACCAGAAATTCATAATGTCCATACCGAGTGCGGAACGCGGTCTTAGGGACATCGGATGCCCTAATCTTCAGCTGATGATAGCCAGATCTCAAATCTATCTTTGAAAATACCTTGGCACCCTCAAGTTGGTCAAATAAATCATCAATTCGCGGAAGTGGATATTTATTTTTGATAGTCACCTTGTTTAACTGTCGATAGTCAATGCACATTCTCATCGAACCATCTTTCTTCTTTACAAATAATACAGGTGCACCCCACGGCGAAACAATGGGCCTAATGAAACACTTTTCAAGTAAATCCTGCAACTGTTCCTTCAATTCTTTTAACTCTGGCGGAGCCATACGGTATGGGGGAATGGAAATGGGCTGAGTGCCTGGAGCCAAATCAATGCAAAAATCAATGTCCCTATCGGGCGGCATACCTGGCAAGTCTGAAGGAAATACTTCAGGAAATTCGCGAACCACAGGCACAGAGTCAATAGAAGGAACCTCAGCACTAGAATCACGGACATAGGCCAAATAAGCCAAGCATCCCTTTCCAACCATACGCTGAGCTTTAACATAAGAAATAACATTACGGCTAGTATGAACCTGAAATTCCTTTCCACTCTATACGAGGCGAATTCGGCAGGGCTAAAGTCACAGTCTTGGCATGGCAATCTAAAATAGCATGATACGGAGATAGCCAGTCCATGCCTAGTATAATATCGAAGTCCGCCATATTTAGGAGTAATAAATCAGCACGGGTCTCGAGACCCTCAATTACTATAATACATGACCGATGAACTCGATCAACCACAATAGAGTCGCCTACTGGTGTAGACACATGAACAGGAACACTCAGTGGATCACTGGGCTGAACCAAGTATGGTGCAAAATAGGAAGACACATACGAATATGTAGACCCAGGGTCAAATAATGCTGAGGCCTTTCTATCACAAACCAAAATAATACTTGTAATGACAGCATCTGAGGACTCGGCCTCTAGTCTGGCAGGAAATGCATAACATCGGGGCTGGGCCCCACTAACCTGAGCAGTATCTCTGGGATGATCAGTTGCTGGCTGGTCTCTACCTCTATCGGTCTCAGCTCCACCTCTATGACCTCTGCCTCCACCTCTATGTCCTCTACCCCCGCCTCTAGCCGGTCGGGCAGGCTGTGAGGGAACTGGGGCCTGAATCATGGCACGAGAACTCTGCTGGTGAGATCTGTCAGGAGCTCGAGGGCAATACCTTGCAATGTGCCTAAGATCACCGCACGTAAAACAAGCCCTCGACTGCTGAAAATGGCGAAGTGGTGGTGCACTGATAGGCTGCTGATCAGAGTAGCGTGGCTGAGAATTACGATCACCTGAAGCATCATGAGAAACCTGAAGAGCTGACTGATAAGGCCTAGGAGGATGGCCTCTATCATAAAAATCTCTATCTCCAGACGAGGTACCACTGAATCTACCAGAATTACGAGATCTCTTATCTGATCCATGTCTCGCTCCCTGTGACAGAGCCATCTCGATCCGGCGGGCTGCATTAGCCGCCTCCTGAAAAGTGATTTCGGTTCCTGCTCCCATAGCCATCTGTAGTCGAATTGGCTGATTCAAGCCATCAATAAACCTCCTCACTCTCTCCCGCTCTGTGGGAAGTATGATAATAGCATGACGAGCCAGGTCCACGAACCTAGTCTCGTACTGTGTGACAGACATAGAACCCTGATAAAGACGCTCAAATTGTCTGCGCATAAACTCCCGCTGAGTTGTCGGAAGGAACTTCTCCAAGAATAATTCTGCAAACTGCTCCAAAGTCAAAGATGACGATCCCGCTGGCCTGGTTAGACAATAATCTCTCCACCAAGTCTTGGCGGAACCAGATAACCGAAAAGTAGCAAAATCCACACCATTAGTCTCCACAATACCCATGGTACGGAGAACTTCGTGGCAGCTGTATAGGAAATCCTGTGGATCCTCTGAAGGAGTACCACTGAATGTGGTAGTGAACAGCTTAGTAAACCTGTCCAATCTCCACAACGCATCAGCAGACATAGCTGCACCATCATTAGACGGAGTCGCAATAATAGGCCGAACCGCCTCAGCTGGCTGAATCACAGGATCTTGAGCCTCGGGAATTACTGGCTCTGGAGTGCGCGTAGCAGGAGTCTGATTACCTCCTCCAGCCTGAGAAGTGGCTGGTGCTACCGGTAATAAACCTGCTCTGGTGACATGATCCATAAAACCTGCTATCCGGACCAAAGCATCCTGAAGATCCGGTGAAAATAAAGCTCCTCCGGGGACCTGAGCTGGGCCTACTGGAGCTGCTGGGGCTGGAATTTCCTCCTCTATATGAACCTGAGGTTCTGCCACTCGTGCTGCTGCTCGAGGCTGAGCTCTGCCCCTACCTTGTCCTCTAGGACGACCTCGACCTCGGCCTCTACCCCTAGCAGGAGCTGCCGCTGCTGGGACCTCGGGCTGCTGGTCGGTAGATGAGGATGCACGTGTCCTTACCATCTGCGGAAGAACAGAGTAGAAGTTCAATTAACATTCAAAAGATCAAGTCGCACGACTGGAAAGAATAAAGAGAATATTTTCCTAACTCGGTAGCCTCTGGAGGATAAATACAGACGTCTCCGTACCGATCCTTCAGACTCTACTAAGGTTGTTCGTGAGTTGTGAGACCTGTGCAACCTAGTGCTTTGATACCAACTTGTCACGACCCGGATTTCCCACCATCGGGGTCATGATGGCGTCTACTAAATAGAAGCTAGGCAAGCCAAATATTAATTACATCTCCATTAATAACCAATTTCTTATTAACAACATAAAAATTACAGCGGAATAATCAAAATTTAGCGGAAGACTTAGTCAGATATGATAAAGAAAAATCCAAATCTGATACACTACCCAAGACTGGTGTCACAATACTCACGAACTTCTAAGAATAATACACATAATTGCTTGAAAGAAAGTACAAGCTGTTTATCTCGATTACATGAGATAACAGAATGAAAAGCATAGATAGGAAAGACAACGGGTCCTGCGGACGCCTGCAAGGCTACCTCGTAGTCTCAGTAGTTGGAAAAATCCACAAGTCTCTACTGCCGCTGCTGCTGTCCGTAATCTGTATCTGCGCAAAAGAGCGCGAGTGTAGTATCGGCACAACCGAGCCCACGTGTGCTGGTAAGTGCACGGCCTATCCCGACGAACTAGTGACAAGGCTAAGGCCGAGTCACCCACCTAAACCTGTACAGTTGCAATATAGATATATATATATACAATACATTTATAAAGAAATATTCTGCTCTGAAATAATATTCAATAACTCAAGATATCCAAAATAATCTTACTTTCATGTCTCAATTTCCTCTTTCATTTCATGTCTCGTGGTAGGCGTACCACCCGCTCCCAACTATCACAGTAATTATCTCTTGTGGTAGGCGTACCACCCGCTCCCAATTATCAATAATTATATCTCTTGTGGTAGGCGTACCACCCGCTCCCAATTATCAATAATTATATCTCGTGGTAGGCGTACCACCCGCTCCCAAATATATCAATAGTTATATCTTGTGGTAGGCGTACCACCCGCTCCCAAATATATCAATAATCATATCTTGTGGTAGGCGTACCACCCGCTCCCAAATATATCAATCGGCTACCGGCAACTATGGCCAATGCCAAGATTTCAAGTCACTTTGTGGTCGGCGTACCACACGATCCCAAATATAAAATATATATGTTACCGGCATTTAGCCAATAATCTCTATATCAACAATATTTATAATTACCGGTTTTAAACCAATAATTTACAATAATTTCAACAAATTACCTTCATTACCGGTATAACACCAATAACTCTTATTCAGCAATTTATTCATAACTAAATTCATATTCCTACAAACTAGGATAGAACAAACACTTACCTCGAAAGTTTACGAATGATTTAATCCGTAGCAATGCCCTTTCCTTTCGAATTTGGCTCCAATCCAATCGTATCTATACACAATTGATTTAATATCATCAATACTACTCAACAAACTAATTCTTAAGACCAAATACAACTTTTACAACATTCTGCCCGGAATAGTGAATTTCAACCCGGGCCCACATGGTCGGAACTCGGGGTTAGGACCAAAATCCGGTTACCCATCCCCCCACGAGTTCATATATATGATTTGTTTCAAAATCGGACCTCAATTCGAGGTCCAATTCCCAATTTATGAAAAACCCTATTTTCTAACAAAAACAAGAATTCTACCATGAAAATCATTGATTTCTTATGAAAAACATGTTTAATGATGTTAGGAATTGAAAGAATTAAGTAAAAAGTGACTTACAATCGTTTTGATGAAGAAGAAATCCTTGAAGAATCGCAAATGAGTGTTTTGTTTTTGTAAAATGTGAAGAAATGGCTGAAATTCGTGTTTTTCAGGTCTCTGTGTTCGCATTTGCGAACATGGGTTCGCAATTGCGAACCCCGACCAATTTATGGAGTTTGAAAAATAAGCTAAGGATGGGAAGTTCGCATTTGCGAACTTTTGTTCGCATTTGCGAAGCCAAGGCAAAACTGGGAAGTTCGCATTTGCGAACTATTGTTCGCAATTGCGAACAGAGGCTAAATATGGGGAGGTTCGCATTTGCGAACTATTGTTCGCATTTGCGAACCCAGGCAGAATAGTGGCCAGTTCGCATTTGCGAACTGTAGCTCGCATTTGCGAACACAAGCACAGAAGGGTCAAGTTCGCATTTGCGAACTATTGTTCGCATTTGCGAACTCAGGCACAATAGGGTCAAGTTCGCATTTGCGAACTATTGTTCGCATTTGCGAACACAGGCACAATAGGGGGGAGTTCGCATTTGCGAACTATTGTTCGCATTTGCGAACTCTGCAGACCAGTTGCAGACAGCAACTTCTAACATGAAAAATTGATCTCGTGGTCTATCCAAAGTTCACCCGAGCCCTCGGGGCTCCAAACCAAATATGCACATAACCTCAAAAACACATTATGAACTTGTTCGTGCGATCACATCGCCAATATCACCTCGTTTTCATCAAATCAAGCCTCAAATGCATGATTTTCATACCTTTAGTTTTCAAAACTTTCAAACTTGGGACTCGAGGTCCAAAACATCTCAAACGACATCCAAATGTCACCAAACTTTACAGAAATCACATATATAATATTTAAGACTTGTACAGGGCGTCGGAACCAAAATACGAGCCCGATACCAAGGTCAATTAATTTATTTCCTTTAATAATTGCATCAAAAACAATTTCACATAAAAATTCATAACTTGGGCTCTAGGCCTCAGAATTCGACTCGGACACATGTCCAAGTCCCATATTTTCCTACGGACCTCTCGGGACCATCAAATCTCGGGTCCGGATCCGTTTACCAAAAATGTTGACCGAAGTCAACCATATCAATATTAATATCATTTTTATCCAAAATTCTCATAGAATTCATATTTTCTATCACAAAAATCTTTCCGGCTACATGCTCGGATCGTGCACGTAAATCGAGGCAACATAGAATGAGGTTTTCAAGGCCTCAGAAGCTCGAAATGATTAAATAAATTATCCATGACTTCTTGCATATGATCACTTTTGAGAGAATTCTTAGTCTCCTTGACTTGAGGAACCCCCAATATGAGGCTTTACAAATGTAAAAGTTAGACCCGTTGGTTATCTATTTTCTAAATGGATAATATGTTTCTTATCCATATTTGACCCGTTTTAAAAAAGTTTATTATCCAGCCCATTTTTTAGTGGATAAAATGGGTGGTAAACTGAGTGTTGTAGCTATGTTCTCCCATTTACTGCTTATTCCATGCTCAATTATTGTTATGTGACTTGTCGGGGTAGTTGGTTTCGGTTCCGGGGATGCTTCGGAATGAGTTGAGACACTTAGTCTCAAGGTTGGAAGTTTAAGTTGAAAAGATTGACCGGATATTCACTTATGTGTAAATGGCTCCGGAATGGAGTTTTGATGGTTTCGCTAGCTCCATTGGGTAATTTTGAACTTACAAGTGTGTCCAGATGCTGATTTGGAGGTCCGTAGTTGATTTTGGCTTGAACTAACGAAAGTTGGAAAATTAGAAGTTTTGGAAATTGAGAAGTTTGACCGAGAGTTGACTTTATGATTATTGGGTTAAATTTGGGTTATGTAAGTTGGAATAGGTCTGATATATCAAATGTGACTTGTGTGAAAAATTAGAGGTCAATCAGACGTGATTTGATAGGTTTCGGCATCGGTTATAGAAGTTGAAATTTCCTTAGTTTAACTACGCTTTAATTGGGATACGATTCATATTTTAGATATTGTTTGATGTAATTTGAGGGCTCAACTAAGTTCGTATCGTGTTTTAGGACTTGTTGGTATGTTTGGTTGAGGTCTCGGGGGCCTCGGTTGATCTGGGGTGATTAACAGAACATTTGGAGTTGTGTTAGATTCCTTATATGCGATCGCGTGGGAAGGTCCGCGATCGCGTAGGCTTATTTGGGAAGTCGAGATTCTCATTCTACGTGTTTGCGAGTTGAGGGCTACGATCACGTAGGTTAGTGAAGCAATGAATCGCGAACGCGTGGGCTAGGCCGCATTTGCGAAGAGGAAGTGAGGTAGTTGTGTTCACGTGCCTTGTTCTATACGATAGCGTAGGGCTACCCGTGATCGCGTAGGTCAGGAATATTTGGTGTTCGCGTGCGCATGGTTTTGTATGCGTTCGCGTAAAGATAAATTTTGGCAGGTATTTTTTGTGCTTCGCGATTGCGAAGAAGGGACATCAAGGCAGAATTTAAAGTCTGAAAAATGAGGGTTTGAGTTTATTTTACAATTTGATTTTGGGGGGCTCGGATTGAGGCGACTCTTGGAGAGATTTTCAAGAGAGTGATTGTCGTAAGTGATTCATACTTGGTTTTGGTTAAATTCCATGAATATATCTTTGATTTCATCATTTAATTAGTGATTTTGGTTGAAAATTTTGGATAAAATGGAGAAAACTTCTTAGGCTGAATTTTGGGGATTTGAGTGGGAGTTTGGTGTTGTATTTGAGTAATTTTGGTATGGTTGTACTCGTGGTCGAATGAGTGCCCGGATTTTATAACTTTTATTGAATTTTGAGATGTGGGCCCAAGGGTTAACTTTTTGAGTTGACTGTTGACCAAGAACTTAGCACTTTCATATGAAATTGATTCCTATAGCTTGAGTTGATTGTATCGAATTATTTGTGGCAAGATTTGATGCATTCGGAGGTCGATTCGCGAGGCAAGGTCTTGTTTAAGTAGAAATTTATACGATTTGAGGTAAGTAACACTTCTAAACTTGGTTTTGGGGGTATGAAACCCTGAATTAAATTTTATGTGGTTGATTTTGAGGTGACACACATGCTGTGTGACGGGCTTGTGGGTGTGCACCATAGGAATTGTCACTTGGTCGATTCCGGGGAACTGTATAGTTGAATAACCTTGTTGTTATCCATACATTTTCTATTTATTAGAGAAATTGAGCTACGATTCACGTTATAAATCATACATACGCTATATGCGCGTACCGTTGGGACCCACAGAGGTCGTATTGCTGTTAAAATTGCTTGCTTAATTTGAAATTATGTACTTAGTCACATCTATCATCTATATATCATATCTTAGTCTCTGTTGCGCTTGGGCCGTAAGGGGCCCCTCCCGGAGTCTGCACACACCTAGTAAGCGCCATCGACGAAGTATATTGAATGGGATACACGTCGCAGCAATATATGGATCGGGCCGCACGCCACATCGGTTACTGTATGGTACTTATTAAGCGTGAACGCTGAGTGCGAGCACTGATTGGTAAGAGTTGAGTCACGAGTGACAGAAAGGCTAGCCCGAGGGGCGATAGATATATATACATGCATATGAGTGATGTTTGCGTGAGAGGCCTATTTATGAACTTATTGATTTCACTCCTATGCAAAATATCTATTATGACTAAACTACCCTAATTAAACATTTAATGTGAGGAGTAAGAAAACTTTTTAGATATATATGTATATATATATATATATAGGGGTTTTATAAAAATAAATTAAATTCTTTCTTGATTTCATAACTGGACACTTATTTTGAACCAAAGTAAAAAGATAAATTTGTCATTTATTGTGAACAGGAGAATAATACTTTTAATGAGAAATAGTAAAGGCCTACAAAGAAACCTCCAAAATGTAAACAAAATAGCAAAAAGGGCATTTCTTTTCACGACGTTATTCACTACTATTTTCGGTCTACTTTTCTCTCTTCGATTATCTCCACCTGATTCAGATAAACTAGGAACTAAGAATTGCATCTTTGACACATGAAGATGCCCTAATCTACGATGCCATAACTCGACTTCATTATAAGAAGAAGCATTCAAGGCCTGTGTGGAGGACATAAGACCAGAAGTCTCAAGGATGTTTTGTAGAGCCCCTTGTCCTCACGTCCACTCCCAAGGATCCCCCCGTCCTTGGGTCCTGAAAAAGACACCGATCAGAGACGAAAGTTACACTGGAGTTCAGGCTTTTTTTGTTAAGGAGCTCACAGACAAGAGATTAAAAGACGTTTCCAAAGTAGTCCTTGGAGTAAAGAGTATACAAGTAATTTGTTATATTTTCAATGAGTAAATTAAAGTTAATATGATTAATTTCAGTTTATAATTAATGCTAAAAGATAGAATTTTTTAATATGTGTAAAAAGCGCAAAAAAAATCGCTTAAAGTCGAAAGGAGGAAGTGAATGAGATGCTTTTCTAACTTTGGTTCTTTATATGAGATTTTCTGCATTTCTTTTTTCCGTAAATCTATATAAAATTTATTTCTTAATTAAATTACCCGTGTGGATGGGCGAGTTTGCACATTTGAGACATTTATATGTTATAGCTAATTTCCAGTGTCTAAACATACATCTAATGCGCTTTATTATTTTGCCTATTCGTTTTAAGACATTCAATTATTTACCTAGCAGCCCTGTTAAGCAAAGAGAATTTTTATAAATCATTATTGTTTAGTGGCTATTAATTTGTTATAGCTATCATTTACTTAATTATTTTTTATAATTATATTTTCACTTGTTATAAAATGTATTCGATATATTTATAGAGTGTATTCGATACAGTAGCAAAATTTGGCGCAAAAACAAGGAAGTCCAGCTACACATAGACTATATTCATATGTATACACGAATTGTATTCGTGAATACAATAACGAAAATCTGCAAATACTCCTAATATAACTCAACAAACTCAGTTCTAACACGCAAAATTTGTATTTTCAGTTATAGAAAAGATTCACAGCCGAAAAATATCTCAAAAATATAGCAATCTTTAGAGTTTCAATCCATCATTTCTTTTTTTAGTGGAATCTTTACTAAAATATTATAGTAATCTTCAGAGAAGATAAGCTGAATATTTTTCCCAACCGATAAATACAATAAAAATAGAGCAATTTGAATACATATATACATCCGAATACATAAATTATATTAATTAAAAGAATATATGAATATATTTAGGGAATACAACGAGACAGTGAATACAAAAAATAATGAAACAAAGTGAAGCTTTGAAATTATATAATTATATTGAATACAATGAATATATTAAAAAAAAGTAGAAAAAACTAAAGACATTGAATATAATAAAATACATGGAATACATCGAGATAAATTGAATACAATGAAAATAAAGCTTTTCCCTTAACCCCTGAATCATCATCTATAAGTTTTCTTCTCTTTTCCGCATCGGGAAATGTTGCTTGTTTTGATGTCGGATAACCTTCTTGTGAGTTGTTGAATAAACAATTGATGATGAAATTTCGAGCTGGTGAAAGCATAATAATGGTGGTTATTTCTAAGAATTAGTAAAGAGAAACCGAATAAGCAATGTACTAGCTAAAATCTAACAACTTTAACACTTACCACAAATTTTTGGCGCAAAAAAGATTAAAAATTTTGCGAGACAATGGAGACGAATCAGTGAAGAATCGTGGTTGTATTGAATTGAAAGAGAGATAGTGGAGAAATATCGTGTGTATAGCAAGGTTGTATACTATACGGTATTAGTGTGAGAGAAAGAATAGAATGCAGGAGAGAGAAAAATATTTCCCAACGTATTTAAAGGCTTAACGGTAGGAAGACCGTAAATAAATAATTTGCTATAGAACCTAAAAGAAAGCTATAGAAAATAATTTTTTAAAAGGTATTTATATATAAAAAAATAACTACACATTCAAATTGGGTGGGAGTATATCACGATCCTAGTTCATCGATTGTGAACACGTCATCACGACACCTAGTTCTCATGACCAAATAAGCCTAACACATAATTGCAAAATTTGTAATTAAAATTTAACAACATGAATAATGTATACAGTTGTAGTTTGGCATATACACTTTAGCATTTTAGAAATATGAAAATATCCCAAGGACCCGAAAACCCACGGACAACACAGTCTAAGAATGAAACATAATACTGCTCTAATAATCCGGAAATGTCTATAACAAGGAAAAATGGAATATAGCACATTGTAAAAGTTTAGTCAAACACTAATTGTTACTCAAAAGTGCTTTTCAAATTAATTAGTCAAACACAAACTGTTTATTACCAAATATACTCTTTTGAATAGTACTTTTGAAAAAGGCAGAATACATCGATAGCCCCTTAAAGTTGTCCTCACATTTCACTTAGACACTTTATCTCAAGTTTGTTTTATTTTGAACACTTTGACGAGGTCTTTACTATGTCATTTAAGCACAATATGCTGACATGGCAAAGAAAGTGTTTCTCATCTTTTTCAAGCGCGTGGAGTCATCCAAAAAACAAACTCACATACTTCTTGCCGAAAATGTGTAGCTTGCCATAGTCACCACTGCCGGTTGCCGCTCGCCGTGGCAATTTTCTTCATTTTTCAATCTGTCTATCACTACCATTATCTGCCACGATTTTCAACAAAAAACACCATGAAGCTAGTAAGGAGCTCCATTATTCCATAGGATGAAACTTTATCACTCTCATCAATCCTTTCCCACTTTCAGGAAATCTCAAGAGATAGACACTCTCAAAGACGGAAAGTTTAACCTTTGCAAAACCAAAGTAAAGATTTCCAACAATTTATCGAATAACAAATAAATCTTTGAATAAAAGCGGATAGTTACGCTTTCTCAGACGTGAAATTGCAAGGTCTACGAAAAGTGAATTTTGACGGCTAAAGATGCACTGGTCTTTAAGATTTTCCAACAAAACTTTCAAGCAATAGTCCTTTTTGCACTGGCTAAGAGACGAGAGAAAGAGCCATGTTGTTCTGTTTATCTGTTTGGAGTAGGCGAAAAGGGTTGGGTGGGGAAGGTTATGCGAAGAAAACAAAGAAGAGGGGGCAAGGGTGACGTATGGCGATGGTGGCCACCGAAGGGCGGGAGACCGTGACAATTTGGGGACGAATGGTTTTGTTTTGTTACCTTTTTATTCCTTTCTCAAAAGACTCTAAATTTTTTTGTCAAAGCCACGTGTCTTTTTTCAATTGGACTATTTTACTACGTCATGGGCGTGTAATCCACTAATTTCTTTTGCCTTCTCTTAACATAATCTTTATGCTTAATTGGCACTGTGCCCTCCACTATATAGTATATACATCTTGCCATAAATAATATATTTTTTTTCATAATAAGTATTCAATTTATTTTTTAATTTTAGTCAAAAATAAGTGTTTGGGTAAGTAATCATGAAAATTTTAATTTATTTTTACTCTTTTATTATTAAGATGCGTATTAAGATCTGAATACCAAAAATTAAGACTGTTTGATTTTTAACATCTGAATGCATAAAATTTATCTTTATTTGAAAAAAATCTAATATTCTATCAATAAAATATATAGTTTAAAATATGAAAGTTGTTGGTAGTGATGGTTAATGGGTGAATGCTGACTAAAGGCGGTGGTTGGTGGTAGTTTTGGTTGATAATGGTGGTTCATGCTAGTAGCTAGTAGTGATTGGTAGTGGTGGCAATTATGATTGATGATGGTGGTGGTAGGTAGTGATAGTTAAGAACGGCGAGTGGTGGTTTGTGATTGAGGAATGTGGTGGTAGGTTATAATGATAGGCGGTGCTGATTGCGGTTGTTAATGGTGATGAGGTGGTTGGTTGTGGTAGTTGAGGTGGATAAATGTTGAATGCGAGTGACAATGATGGTGGTCGGAGTGGTGGGATGGTGGATGGTGATGGTCGATAATGGTGGAAGCTATGATTGAGGATGATGGTGGCGTGGTGGTGGTGGCGGCGGCGGTGCCGGCGGTGGCTGAGTATGGTGGTGGCGGCGGCATAGTGGTAGTTGATAATGGTAGGCGGTGGCGGCAATTAATAATGAATATGTGATAGCATCTTAATGAAATTAAGTCTCTGTTACAGATCTTAATCATACAGACCTATTCAGACACATTAAGTGGTTGTTAAGTAAAAAAAACAAACACACTTAATGATTAAGATCTGAATAATTAAGATTCAGACTTTAAAAACAAACGCACTTAATGTCTGAGATCTGAATGATTAAGATTCAGACCTCCATTAAGTGCAAACAAATGAGGCCTTAGAATCATCATAGTTACAACTTGGAATAATATTTTTTAAATTTTTTCAAAAATCAGTAGATATAAATTTTTTAATTTTTACTTAAAAATGTATTTTAAAAATTTTCAAAAATTTGAAAAACTCAAAAAGTTTTTTTCCCAAATCTCAACGAAGTCTAAATGTGTTAAAAGCCACAGGCGTTGTCACGACCCAAATCCCTGTCGTGATGGCGCCCAACACATCGCTAGGCAAGCCCAACCATTTTCGAGATAACCAGTCAATTATTAATTAGTACTGATCCATTTAGAGTTAACTAGCTTATTTTCATAATAGAAACAACAATGCGGAAATAGAAATATATGTAATACAGCCCAATGAATCCGGTGTCACAAGTCTGAGCCTCTAACAGAAAGAGAACATCCTATACAATCCAAGTCTAAGTAGAATGACAAAAGGTATAACTAGAAGGAAGGAGAGATCGGGTCCTGCAAATGTCGGCAGCTACCTCGATGTCTCCTCAGCTGGTAGTAGAAACAGCAGTGTAAAGCTTCGGCACTGTCAGGACCCAAACCCTGGTCGTGATGGCGAGTATGTTTCAACTCAGTGAGTAATAATAAATAATAACAACTGAATGTAAGAACACCTGTACTATCACTAAACAGTTCTAAGAATAACCGTACGGGTAAGTCATCTCTACAATGATAAGTCCAATTCCAGTCCACTATTGTCTCACATTGATCTAACACTGATCTAGTCCTACTGCGGCGTGCAGCCTGATCCTCACACATACTGCTGCGGCGTGCAACCCGATCCAATATATATGTATATATATATAATACTACGGCATGCAGCCCGATCCAACATATATAGTGCTGCGGCGTGCAGCCCGATCCAACGATACTGCCCTCGTGCGTGCTCCGGAGTGTGGCATGTTGGCTGCTGCTCAGGAGGCAAATAAAGAGGAGAGGGTAGATCCTACGACGACGCCATCAGTTGTGGATGCACCGATGAGAGATCTTGCCCATGTGGAGATGACGACGGGTGGGCCTAACCACTAGATTGTGATTCCAAGTGGATACAACCTCTTTTAAAATAGCGAGCAGGTCGTAGCAGATATGTTCTTTCTATGTGCGGCCGCTAAGCGTTGTGAGCACGTGATTTTTGCCTTACCTGAGAAGTACTCCCGGAAAATTCAAAATAAAAATAGTTTCGTGTTGGGCATGATTTTTGTGATTTTGTGTTATTTTTATCTTAAATTTGCATTTTTGTGTGCGTGTTTATTTATTTAAATTAGTAAAATACAAAAAATATATATTAGGTTTTGCATTTTTAGTGTTTGATATCGAAATTATGTGATTTACATTTTTAGGTGATATGTAATTATGTAGGATAATTGTAGTGGAAAATTTAATTGTGTTACAAGTTAATATATATATATATATATATATATATATACATATATATGTAATACATCATGGAGTCTAGTTTTAAGAGATATGATTGGGCCAAAACCCAAGTCCATACACCAGGCCCATATTAATTCAATACCCAGCCCAAAATACTCGCCCAAACATCAGCTAATGTAACATTCGATCTGGACCGTTGGATTTTATTATCCAACGGCCCAGATTAATCAATCAATTACCCAAATATACCCGGACCCCAACTTAATCAAACGACGTCGTTTGATACTTAAAAATAATCCAGGCCGTTGATCAAGTTTGATCCGACGGTCGGGATTAAAACTTTAATTTTGAATACACCAAAGAACCCTAATACCCCCCTTTACGTTTTCATTCTCTCCCAACCCCTTCTCGTCTCTCTCAGAGACGATAAAACCTCCGCCGTGCCTCCGCCGCCCTCCGCCTGCCGGAAATCGCCCCGCGGCGGTTCCGGTAGGCCAATCACCCTCAAATTAACACCGTAAAATCTCCCACACCCCCTCTACATGGATCCGTTGGCCGTTAGTCTCGAATATTAGTCGAACGCTTCGAATATCAATTCGAAGTTCGTCGGAATTTGAAAATTCATCCCAAACCACTTCAAAATCACACCATAACCTCCCCTCACCTCCCTCATACCCCCACTAACCACGGCTTGGTTCGAATCTGACCAGAACCCCTCAAACCCCAATTCGAACCTCAAGAACCCTAGAAATCTAATTAGGGATTCGGGGTCCAAAATCGAAACAAATTGGGGTCTAATAGACCTTAGTGGAGATGTTTTCATTTGAAAACATTTCGATTAAGTTCCGTTAGACTCCAAAATCCAAATGGGAGCCAAATCCGAGATTGGTCCGGGGTCGTTCGAGCTATGGTTTCGTCTTATATGGTATTTCTATTCTTCTTTCTTCATATTTAATGTGTTTAATCATGTCAATTGTTTGCCCTTTGTTTCCTCTTTGAGTTCTCTGCTTTGTTCTTCTACCCCCAAAGACCTTTTGTTTGGTTAATTATTGTTCTGTTTATTTGAATGTGTTAGTTATAGGATACGAACTCGCGTCGATTAGCGTCGTCGAATAGTTAACTTCGCATAGGTCCGGCATTTGCCGAGATTTCAGAATCATTGTTTAGCCAACTAATCTGTTATCATTGCTATATGTTGTAGTTGATTAGATGTCGTCTTCTAATTACATAGGTTGAGTTATTTGAATTACCATACAGTAATCAGCATCCCTGGATCGAATATGACTGTTTGATTGATCTGAAGATGAAGTTATGATTCAAATTAGCTAACTAGGGAATCAGGGTTTAACATTTAGAGTACTTGGTGTCCTGCACATGAGGCTAATCAGTGGAATTTACTGTCACAGCAGAGCAGCCCACCAGTTGTCCCCCTGCTACTAATTTTTAATTGATAAACCCATGCCTAACATAGTGTAGTGGTAAAAGAACAGAGGGATGGGTTCAGCAGGGAGAGGGATGGGCAAAAGGGTTTAAATTAAGGTCTGTTGTACCATTAGGTGAGGGGTTTTTTAGCTATAAGTATAGCATTAATCTGAAACAGTAAAGGGGGAGACACAGACACACAGTAAGGGATTTCGAAAAATAGAGACAGAGTTTATCAGGGATTTTGGGGAGAGATACAACTCGAAAAACACATACAGAGATATTGAAAAACATATAGTCATTCACACATACAGGAACCTTAGAAATTAGACAGTGGGAGTTTGGATTATTCTTGGTTTGCCTTTGGACTTTCGATCACTGTTTCATTAGATTGGTTCTAAGTTCACAGAGATTTCGTTACATAGATTCTGGGGGTCGTTTGTCTTGTTTGGCTAGAGCTGTTTGTCCCTGTTTGTTCGAAGTCCTTGGCCACTGGTTTGCTGAGTTTGACTGTGGCGTATCTGCTGAGTATTGTTGTTTTAGATTACTGGTTTGGGGTCTGTTTTGGTGTTTGTTTTGTTTGCTGAGCTTTGGACTGCCACTGCCTGGGTTGCTGAGTGTTTGGTTGTTTGTTGCTGTTGGTTATTGTTGTTGGTCTGTTGTCACTTGGCTTCATCGACTTAACTGATCTCCATTCTCTTGCTGTGTTGATTTCCAGGTATTTCACTACTGCCTGAAGCTGTAAACATGAATTGAAGAAATAAAGCTTAGCTTATTGATCATCATGTCATTCTAATCCATATCGAAATTTAGTTAGATACATGTATATTCATTAAGGAGAACTTGAGCATGTAATAGACTATATGGATTGTAACTATGTGAACTTTATATTTCCATAGGCTATCATAGTAGAAGTGGTCTACTGGAAACGTACTATGTAATGGGTGTACGAATCAGTGAAATACATGTTAAAAGAAAAAAATTTCAATTATGTTAGTGGTGTTAATTTGACCAGGTTAAGAGTGCATGATAACTAACAATCAGTATGAAAGTAAATAGAGTCATGATGATGGTAGCTTGATCGAGGGTGATGAATTAGTAGTATCGTGTTCAATGTTCAATTAGTTAATTAAGTATGTAAATCCCGTTCTATCAATAGTTTGCTTAAAAAAGGGAATCTGGACAATTGATATATCACTTCGTTGCTATTAGATTATCAGTACACTTTAGTTCGTATATATCTACTATGATCTAGATCATTTACACGAAAACCGATTATCAGTTAGATTGGATTAAAATCTGAAGCATGTTCAATATTCTTTTCTTAAATAAAACAAATTTTTCGGGTAACTAATTAGCTTAACTAATTTGAATACAAATTGAAATTTAAGTAATTTAAGAGCAAAGTAAAAAGGAAATTGTCTTCTGGCGGTTAATTTTGAGTCAAGGCTCTATTGAATGGCCCAAAATGATAAAAAAACAAAAATATAAAACTAGTAGGTAATGATAAACAATTAACATTTTTCTTTGTTGTTAGAGACAAAACAAGTAGAGAATATAGTTCATCTTAGGATTGGCCTTAATAATAATGAGATGAGCCTCGCCAAACGCAAATACACAATCGCGGGGCCCTCTAATCAGTTGTTATGAAAACTTAGCCTTGGAAAGACCGTTTAGTGAATTTCACGGTCTTTTCCCGAAGTTAATAAGGACGATAGACTCTTTAGGCGCGATTTGTAAGCAAATTACTTTCCTAAACACGGGTGCGCATTTATGTGACCCAAATCTTACTCTCGGCGAAACTGAAATACATTAAAGTCACGGGCGTATTGGTTGCGGTGTGACTCGAAATGTGTTTTCGTGACGTCGCAATTCTTCTAAAAATTAAAAAGCGGAACATTAAAAGCACATAGTTAAAATATATATGAAGAAATCAGGTAAAAACAAAGATTGCAGTTGAGCGACCATGCTAGAACCACGGAATCCGGGAGTGCCTAACACCTTCTCCCGGGTTAACAGAATTCCTTATCCGGGTTTCTAGTTTCGCAGACTGTATTACGGAGTCATAAATTTCCTCGGTTCGGGATTAAACCGGTGACTTGGGACACCATTATTTTTCCAAGTGGTGACTCTGAACTAAATAAATAAATCCCGTTTCGATTGTCCCTTAATTGGAAAAACTCCCACGCTCCCTCGCGGGTGCGGAAGAAGGAGGTGTGACACCAATAGCATCAGCGAAATCACTGTTTCCCGGTAGTCCAAGCTAGTACTGGTTCATGTCATGTTATACAACTATGAATACGGTTAAGAGTATGTGTTCAATCAAGTATTGAGGTCATTTAGCGCCACAAGTTTCCCTAATATTCTACATATCGGCACAAGGCCCCAAACATGGCAACTAGCCCAATTATGCAGGTATAAGCTTAGTCTCAGTCAATATGCACTATAAACTATCAACCGGGAAGGACCAAGTCCAAATACCCAGTCACAATACCACCACGCTCGTCACATGACGCGTGTTCCATCTCAGCATAGCATTGAATAATGCAAATACGGGATTTCAAACCCTTAATATATCATTTATTACTATCACTCACCTCGAATCGGCCAAAAGTCCTAGCTCGCCTCGCGCTTTCCTCTCAAATCAACCTTCTCGGGTGCCAAATATGATCAATACCAATAAGAATACATCAAAATAGGCTAAATGAATCATAACCCAATCTGAAGGACTAGAAAAACACCCAAAAACACGAAGTTGCCAAAACTCGAGCCCGGGCCCGCTTTTCGAAAAATTATGAAACTCATATTTTTAGAATCCTCGTCTCGCCACGAGTCCGTGACAATATTCGAAACGGGATTATTTTATTTATTTCAGAGTCGCCACTTGGAATAAATTAAGGTGTCCCAAGTCACCGATTTATTTAAATCCCGAATCGAGGAAATTTCGACTTTCCAAATGAAGTCTGCGAACCAGAAATTCTAAGTAAGGAATTCTGTTGATCCGAGGGAAGGTGTTAGGCACCCCCGGATCCCGTGGTTCTAGCACGGTCGCTTCAATTATTATAAATGGCTAAAAATTCCTGATTTTACACATGCTTATAAATTATATGCTCTGATTAAACTTTAAATCGCTCCATTAATTTGAAACCATACCAAAAGAAAGACTAATTACAATATGGACTCGGACTTTGACAAATAGGTAAATAATAATAAAAAAAAATATCCAGATTACTTTGAAACTATATCGATTAAAAAAGATTTCTAGACTAAACAAATTTCAATTTATCTAAAGATGCATGGTTTTGTCGTTTCTAATTTAAACATGTACAAAATGATATCTTATTCCATGACTTGTTGACTTAGGGTCAAATAAAAGCTCTTAACGAGACATGAGTATATACATCCTGATTTTAATACATCTTGAACTCTATTACCGAACTAGATCGAGAATTCGTTTGCGCGTGACTTGTAAAATTAGGACAATTGATACTAACTAACGAATTGCAAAGCTAACTCTAAGGTTTTATTTTTTTTTTTGAAGCCAACCACTGTTACTACAAACTTGTTCGGAAAGGGAATAATATTTTTTGTCCTAACACTAAAGTTTTAACTACAAACCATTGTTACTACAAACTTGTAAAAGCATACTTATTATGAAGCTAACTCAAACTCTATTTAAAATTTTTAGTTACTACAAACTCGTGACAGTGATTCAAACATAATATCAAAATTAAAAAAAAATATTTACATTCTAACTAAGAGGTTGGCTCGATTTCACAACTCGTGATTCAAATTGAAACATGCAGCGATTCTAGTTATACAAATATGCTTTACAAAGCTAATGAACACACATGTAGAAGATCTAATTTAATTTGAAGTTGATAGGTAGTGATCCAAAGCGTAAAACCAACAGACATTCTCATTTCCAGCTTAATTTCAAGTCTACACCAACAATGAAATCGAAATTGTGTACCTGAATTGAAAAATGAGAAGAAGGAGATGGTAAGTCAAAAACAGCGGCAGACAGCAATTAATCCAATAGCAACAAAATCAGCAACAGTTCGGAGTTTCAAAACAAGCAGAAGATCGACAATAGAACGAAACACCCAAGACACTTTGTGGAACGGTGAACGACAACCCCAAAAATCAATATGAGAGTAGTAACAAACAAATCACTGGTAGAAATGCACAATGAACCAGAAAACCAAGAAGTATGTCACTGTTCTGCCAGATGATTTCAATGTGTGAATGTGCTTGCTTCCAGTGGGTATATCTGTGAGTATGTCATTGTATGTGTGTGTGTAAACAGTGTGTATATCAGAAGAGTATATCACTGTTTTTGTGTGTTTTTTGTGTCTGAAAACAGTGAGCTCTCTCTCTGTTTTTGTGTGTTTTTGTGTCTGAAAACAGTGAGCTCTTTCTCTGTTTTTGTGTGCTCTCTTCTAGTGTTTTTTTTTGTGTCCAAGTGTGTGTGTCAAAACAGTGTTTTATAGCCTACAGATCCCAACTAACAGCCCTTCCTTTTTTCAGTTTCAGATCTGTCCAGCCCCTATTATTCCCCTTTTTCAAACCTTTTTCAATTGTATATTCCCTCTCATGTGTATCCTGATTCTAACAACTGACCAAGCACTCAACAAAGCTGAAAATACTCATTATTATCCTCACATTCTCTGATTATTCCATCCTGATTTGTCTAAAGGTGGGATTTATAATTAATCAAATCCTAAAGGTGCAAACTAATGAAATACACTGCTGTCCAACAAGTTTTAACAACTCATTTCCATGTGTATTGCACTTTAAAGGTTGATTTTAGGGCTACTTAAATGGACTAACAGCTATATCCAATTCACAACCTAATTTAGAATTAACAATGGTTCAAAACAAACAATCCAACAATTAAACTCAACACTCTGAACAAACAACAAACCGAAAAATTTTAAATCAAGCAAACAGTGAACCACTGCCCGGAATTTCAAACAACCAATTTGCGAATTGAAACGACGACATTCGTTAAGTCGAATCACAACATGTATGATCGACAACAAAAAGCCGACAAACAAATTCAACAAATTATAACACTCAAAGCCGAGAGAAAAGAAGAAAAAATGAAGCAAATACGAAACTAAATGTTCAACGACGCTAATCGACGCGAACCTGTATTCAACAACATTGGTAATCAAATAGACAAAGCAGAACTTTAGAATTGACAATTCACTAAAACATGTTCTCGGCCAAAGAAGAGAAAAGAAAAAAAAATGAAGCTAACTAATCGACGACGCTAATCGACGCGAACACATATTCTATATCATTCGATTAGCCGATTACGATATGCGTAATCGACAAACAAATCCGACAAGCAGTGATTACACAATTTCGGACAGCATGTTACAATTTCAATATCGAACAACTTAACGATATTAACAACGAATCGAATTCGATTCACAATTAACCGTTAAACAACGAAGAATAACAACTAACAAATCGACCAAATAAAAGGTCCCAAGAGATGAAGAAAAATAGAGACGGCCGACAAACATCAAGAAGAATTCAATCAACAAATACAAAAGCAAATTGAAATAAACGGTAAACATGAACATTACCTTAAAGAGAAATCAAAAATCGGCCACTTTGGAGAAAATTCTCGGTTCTTGACTTAAATTTGGACTTTGGGAATCAAATGGATTTTAATTGAAATGTTTTCAACCGAAAACATCTCAATTAAAATCTACTCTAATCCCAATTTCTTCAAATCGAACCCGGCGGCCCAAATTGGGATTTAGGGTTCTTGAAGTCTCGATTTGGGGCTTCATGGTTTCGGGCTGGATTTGAATGGAACCAAAGGTCGTTTAGGTGTGAGCGAGGCTAGGGGATGCTATGGTGTGAAGTTGGAGTGATTCGGGGAGCAAATCGATTTTCCGGCAATTTTCGATCTAATATTCGAAACGTTTGGGAACGATTCGAGACTAATGGTTGCCGGATTCGTGTTGAGGGGGAGAAGGGGAAGCTATGGTGTAAAAATGGGGGCGATTGGACTAAGGCCGCCGGCGGAGGCGATTTCCGGCCGGCGGCGTACGGCGGGGACGGTGGCCGGAAATCGCAGGGTGAAGAGGAGTTGAAGAAAAGGGGCTGTTTGGTTGAAGGTTTAAGGGTTTTGGGTTTAAAATTAACCCTTTAATCTCAGCCGTTAGATCACAATGATCAACGGCTAAGATTAAAAGGGTGGCTTTGAAAATGGGCTAACCGGATGGGCTGGGGAGTTTGGGTGCTATTGGGCCTCGAATTAAATTGAATTTTTGGCCCAAATTTGATTTCTTCTCTCAATTATTTCCTTTTCTCTTCTCTTTTAATTTTAATTCTCAATTTATTAAAACAAAATTCTAATTACACTACAAAATCAATTAAATTATAAGAAATACTAATTAAGTTATATTAACAATTAACACGATCAATTAAAACATCAATTAAATATAAGTCACACAATTAGGCATTTAAATGCTAAAAATGTAAAAAGATGAATTATTTTTTTGTGATTTTCATTTTGTAAGATAAAATTAATTACTCCTAATTTCAAAGTTAGATAAAAATGTAAACACGACATATTTTTGTATTTTTATTAATTTAAACACATATAATCACGCTTACACAAATACAAACAATTGCCAAAAATAACACAAAAATTCACAAAAATACACACCGTACAAATCTATATTATTTTGAATTTTTGGGAGTAATTCATGTGAGGCAAAAATCACGTGCTCACAGCTGCCCCTCTTTGCGCGAAAACATGAAGAGTTTTCGTGCAAAGATAAATGAGCAAATACGAGCGATTTTTGCCCGTTTGAATACTCCGTGGGAAGCATTTTGAAAGAGTTTGACCGAGCCTTTGCTTCGGAGGCCTCCTACATATCCTGGGCTAAACGGGAATCAGGTCAATGTAGTTCGGGAAGTTTTGGTAGCTGGGACTACCGTGGACTGACACTTTGCTGTTACTGTTGCTATTGTTGCTGCTGTCGCTGCTTACTGCTTACTGACCTCCTTATTACACCGAAAGAGAAATTAAAGCTAAACTAGCTATGCTATCAAACTAATGAGTTACAAGATTCCTATCTATGATTCTCTTGAAAACTTGATCTTGAATCTTAGCTGATTTGCTGTAGACCTCGATCTGAATCTTGATGCTCCGCAAGCTGTACGTGCTTGTTTATTTCTGTAACATTGAGTGAAACGGAGTCGGCGGAGCTTGTTACTTCGATCATCTTCTGAGCAATCGTGCCTTTGTTTACTCCAACATTTGAACTCTTTTCTTTTGGTTCTTTTCTTCTTTTCTTCACTCTGGATTGATGTTCCATTTGTAGGTTATCTCGATCCTTGCGTCCCGAGGTCAAACCTATTTAGACAACAAAACAAACAAACGAACGAAATTTTTCTGCCCCAGTTTTGCTAGGAAAATTTCGTGAGTTAGTTGTGACACAGAAAGCGATTAAAAAGACTCTTTGGTCTTGGGTAAGAAAAATCACAATTTCACAAATAAACGTTCAACGGCTTTTCTGGCGGGATTTTGAAGAAGAGTTTCACGGCTTTATGGTAGGAATTCAAACAATATCTAACGGTTTTTGGCACGTCGGACCCTCGGTTTTTTGGCAGGGGATAAAACTAAATAGCTCCGCGAGTTTTACGTGAGGGAGATCCTCGGTTTTCGACGGGGATGAAAGTTTCACGGCTTTACGGCGGAATTCAAACAATATCTAACGGTTTTTGGCCGTCGGATCTTCGGTTTTTTGGCCGGGGTAAAAATAAATGGCTCAGCAGTTTTTATGGCCGGAAGATCCTCGGTTTTTGGCGGGGTAAAAGTAAATAGCTCCACGGTTTTCGGCGGGAGTCCTCGGTTTTCTGACCAGGGAGAAAAGTTTCACGGCTTTCTGGCCGGAATTCAAACAACATCTAACGGTTTTTGGCCGTCGGATCCTCGGTTTTTGGCGGGGTAAAAGTAAATAGCTCCACAGTTTTCGACTGGGAGATCCTCGGTTTTACGGCGGGATAAAAGTTTCACGGCTTTACGGCGGAATTCAAACAATATCTAACGGTTTTTTGGTCGTCGGATCCTCGGTTTTTGGCGGGGTAAAAGTAAATAGCTCGCGAGTTTTCGGCGGGAGATCCTCGGTTTTACGACGGGAAGAAAAGTTTCACGGCTTTACGGCGGAATTCAAACAATATCTAACGGTGTTTTGGCAGTCGGATCCTCGGTTTTTGGCGGGGTAAAAGTAAATAGCTCCGATTTTGGGCGGGAGATCCTCGGTTTTCGGCCGGGAAGAAAAGTTTCACGGCTTTACGGCCGAATTCAAACAATATCTAACGGTTTTTGGCCGTCGGATCCTCGGTTTTTGGCGGGGTAAAAGTAAATAGCTCGCGAGTTTTTCGGCTGGGGAGATCCTCGGTTTTCGACCGGGATAAAAGTTTCACGGCTTTACGGCCGGAATTCAAACAATATCTAACGGTTTTTGGCCGTCGGATCCTCGGTTTTTGGCGGGGTAAAAGTAAATGGCTCGCAGTTTTGGGCGGGAGATCCTCGGTTTTCGACCGGGATAAAAGTTTCACGGCTTTACGTCGGAATTCAAACAATATCTAACGGTTTTTGGCCGTCGGATCCTCGGTTTTTGGCCGGGGTAAAAGTAAATGGCTCCGCGGTTTTCACTGGTGGGAGATCCTCGGTTTTCGACGGGATAAAAGTTTCACGGCTTTACGGCGGAAAGACCCTCGGTTTTTCGCCGGGGTCCAAAGTAGATATTGGACCGATATGATTTGATTCTCTTTTTCGAGTTTTCCTTTTCTTTTATTCTCTTTTTTTGGCCTTCTTTTAGGCGTTCTTTTTAACCGTCAACAAATGCATAAGATAAATCTCTAAAAAGAAACTTACTTTTTTATGTGTTTTCCTTGTTCCAAAGCCATTTCAAAGCTTGCGTATTTCACTTATTCGAGTGGTACCTTCTTCTTGCACAATTAAACAGACCTGCTTTCAACAAAGAACATTTTATCAGTTGAAAAAGTGGTTGGCTTTGCGGCCTTGGCTATCTTCATTGCTTGATCGTTTCCCCATTTCCATTGAGAAGTTTGCTACCAATTGTCTTTGGGATGACTTCCTTTCGAACTGACCGGGTTCATTCCCAGAATTCCATGGGGATTTTCCGTGTAGGTTCTATCCTTCTGCCTTATTCCGTCTATTCTAAGACCTTAGCCTTTGATTTCCGTTTCCTTTCTAAAACTCTTTTCCTTTGGAAACAATCGATCATTACGATCCAATCGTGGATTGTAACAATACACCATTGAGGCTGTTTTTCTTTTCTTCTTTACCAGGCGGAGTCCTGTAAAACCGGTCCTGTCACCTTCCTTTGTAATATTTTCAGAATTAAAATTAAACCGAAAGGGATTCAAAGAAGAAGAATGAATCAAAGAATGGAAAACGTATCAAAGATAGAGGAGTCCCTTTCGGGGGAGAAAAGAAGGACTTATCTGAGGTATATGCTGACTTTAACCAACATGACATGCTCCTCGGACTAGATGCTTGATCGTCACAAAACTCCCGTTTTCTTATGAACCAAAACGGGTCTATATTTCCGAGCTAAGGAGCCGTGCCAGGACCTCTCGTGGTGAAACAAACTTTTCGGTTGATAGCGCCCTTTTGCGGGTTTTCGCCAATCGACCTCTCTCATTTCTCTTCTCACCATCGCCAGATAGCACTGTTTGCGTGTTTTTACCAACGAGCTCTCTCATTTTGTATTTCTCTACTTCCATCGTCTTATGGTGCCCGAAGGTTTTCACCAATAAGACTCTCTCATTTTATTTCTTTTCATTCCAGATGCTTCGGACCGCAAGGTTTTCACCAATAAGACTCTCTCATTTTATTTCTTTTCATTCCAGGAACCCCGGATCGCAACAATGATGTTTCTACAACTTCCGATCGATCTTGAAGGAATTGTACTCGGTTCGGGTAACAAGAATTGTAAACAAAATTACAACTTTGGAATCATCTTGACGGATCTTAAACCGAATCAAAAATATCATCTGCCCCGGTTTCATTTTTGGGGAAATTGGGATTTTTTGGTTTTGGTGTGACTGAACCTCAGGAAGAGGTTGCCTACGTATCCTTTCGGAATCAAGTCAGAACGTAGTTCAGAAACTTTGTTTTTGTTTTGTTTTTTTTTTTTTTTTTTTTTTTTTTTTTTTTTTCCAAAGAGGGTAGCCAAAGAAAGGTAACCGGCTCAAAGGGTTTACAAAAAGGGTTGGTAGTGTTTGGGTAGCGGGAATAAAAGCCTTCAATCATTTCGACTTGTGAGGACCTCGTTGAAGCAAGTTCAGACATAATACCTTTTCACAGCATCTGCATTCACAGCCGTTTCAGGATCTTTTCCTTCCATGTCTCCCAAGTATAATGCTCCTCTTGGCAGTATCTTCCTAATGATGTATGGTCCTTTCCAATTAGGAGCGAATTTTCCTTTCGCTTCATCATGATGTGGAAGAATGCGTCTTAAAACCAACTGACCTACTTCGAAATTTCTCGGTCGTACTTTCTTGTTGTAAGCACGAGCCATTCTCTGTTGGTACAGTTGTCCATGACAGACCGCAGCCATTCGCTTTTCATCAATCAAAGTTAATTGTTCCAAACGAATCTTAACCCACTCGCTATCTTCAATCTCTGCTTCGACAATTGTACGAAGCGAAGGAATTTCTACCTCTGCCGGTATCACAGCCTCAGTTCCATAGACTAGCAGGTATGGAGTTGCTCCCACCGATGTGCGTACTGTAGTACGGTATCCCAATAAAGCGAACGGTAATTGTTCATGCCATTGTCTAGAACTTTGGATTGTCTTTCTCAAAATCTTCTTAATGTTTTTGTTCGCTGCTTCCACGGCACCATTGGCTTTGGGCCGATAAGGGGTGGAGTTCCTATGCGTTATTTTGAATTGCTCGCATATTTCTTCCATCAAATGACTGTTCAAATTCGCAGCATTGTCTGTGATGATAGTTGCGGGTATACCAAAACGACAGATAAGATTTGAGTGTACAAAATCCACCACAGCTTTCTTGGTGACTGATTTGAGAGTGACGGCTTCGACCCATTTTGTGAAGTAGTCGATAGCCACCAATATGAATCGGTGTCCATTCGAAGCTTTCGGCTCAATCGGGCCGATGACATCCATTCCCCAAGCGACAAATGGCCACGGCGCTGACATAGGATGCAGCTCAGTTGGAGGTGCATGAATCAGATCTCCATGTACCTGACATTGATGGCATTTTCGGACAAAACCGAAACAATCTTTCTCCATGGTCATCCAATAATAACCTGCTCGAAGGATTTTCTTGGCTAAGACATACCCATTCATATGAGGCCCGCATACTCCTGCGTGTACTTCGTGCATGATTCTTCCTGCTTCTTTGGCATCAACACACCTTAAGAGGTTAAGATCCGGGGTTCTTTTATACAGGACCTCGCCGCTCAAAAAGAAACCACCTGCATGTCGCCTAATGGTCCTCTTTTGATCTCCGGTAGCATGTTCGGGGTATTCTTGCGTTTTCAAAAATCTCCTGATATCATAGTACCATGGCTTGAGGCTTGGTCCCTCTTCGATTGCATTGCAATAACCGTGGCTTTCCCTGATTTGGATTTCCAAGGGATTGACATGTGCGTTGCCGGATAAGGTAGCATTGAAGCTAAAGTGGCAAGTGCGTCAGCTAGTTCGTTGTGACATCGTGGGATATACCTGAACTCTATCGATGCAAATCGCTTGCCAAGAATGTTCACGTGTTGTCGATAAGGGAGGAGTTTAACGTCTCGAGTTTCCCATTCACCTTGAGATTGTTTGATAATTAGATCTGAATCTCCCATGATCAACAAATCTTCGACACCTTGATCAATTGCCATGTTCATACCCATGATACAAGCTTCATACTCAGCCGTATTGTTTGTGCAGAAGAAACGGAGCCTAGCCGTGGCCGGATAATGCTGACCAGCAGGAGAGATCAAGATTGCCCCAATCCCTACACCTTTAGCGTTTACCGCCCCATCGAAAAACATTTTCCAAGCATGGCTGTCTTCCGAAACAACTTCTGTCGTATTTACCTCTTCATCAGGAAAGTAGGTATTCAATGGTTGATACTCTTCGTCGATCGGGTTCTCGGCTAAATGGTCTGCCAATGCTTGGGCCTTCATTGCCGTGCGAGTGACATAGACTATGTCAAACTCGGTGAGCAGGATTTGCCACTTTGCCAATCTTCCGGTGGGCATCGGTTTCTGGAATATATACTTCAAAGGATCCAACCGAGTAATGAGGTGAGTCGTATGGGCTTGGAGGTAGTGTCTCAATTTCTGAGCGACCCAAGTTAAAGCACAACACGTTCTTTCCAGCAAAGTGTACTTGACCTCATAACTAGTGAATTTCTTGCTCGGGTAGTAAATCGCTTGCTCTTTCTTCTCTGCCGCATCACGTTGTCCGAGAACACAACCAAAAGAGTTTTCCAAGACTGTTAAATACAAGAAAAGAGGTCTCCCTGGCTCTGGCGGGACTAAGACTGGAGGGTTTGACAAATATTCTTTGATCTTGTCAAAAGCTTCTTGGCATTCAGTTGTCCATTTGATTGCAGCATCTTTCTTCAACAACTTGAATATGGGTTCACGTGTGGAAGTCAACTGAGCGATGAACCTACTGATGTAGTTCAGTCGGCCTAGAAGACTCATTACATCTTTCTTTGTTCTCTGGGGGAGGTAAATCCCGGATGGATTTTATCTTTGTGGGATCTAATTCAATACCTCTTCTACTGACTATGAAACCCAAAAGTTTACCTGACGGGACTCCAAAAGCGCATTTGGCTGGATTCAACTTCAAATCGTACTTCCGCAACCTCTCAAAGAATTTCCTCAAGTCTCGCACATGATCGCCTTGAGTTCTGGATTTGATGATCACATCGTCCACGTACACCTCTATTTCCTGATGCATCATGTCGTGGAAAATGGCAGTCATAGCTCTCATGTATGTTGCTCCCGCGTTTTTTAAGCCGAATGGCATGACTCGGTAATAGTAAGTTCCCCAAGGTGTGGTAAAAGCAGTCTTCTCGGCGTCCTCTTCATCCATCAACACTTGATGATATCCCTCATAACAATCCACAAACGATTGTATCTCATGTTTGGCACAATTATCAACAAGGATGTGGATGTTCGGTAAAGGAAAGTTATCTTTAGGACTCGCTTTATTCAAATCTCGGTAGTCAACACATACTCGAGTTTTTCCGTCCTTCTTTGGCACGGGCACAACATTAGCCAACCACGTGGTGTATTGTACCACTCGAATTACCCTGGTTTTCAACTGCTTAGTGATTTCTTCTTTGATTTTATCACTGATGTCAGTCTTGAACTTTCTTTGCTTCTGTTGCACTGGGCGACAGTCAGGGTAGATTGGTAATTTGTGCACCACTAGATCAGCTCCCAATCCTGGCATGTCATCGTAAGACCAAGCAAACACGTCTTTAAATTCAAACAAGAGTTGGATTATTGCATCTCGTGTTTTCTCATCTGTGTGGATGCTTATCTTGGTCTCTCGGACCTCTTCATCAGTTCCCAAATTAAACGGTTCGGTGTCATTCAAGTTTGGCTTAGGTTTATTCTCGAAATGTTCCAATTCTCGATTTATTTCCCTAAAAGCCTCGTCTTCATCGTATTCCGGTTCTTGGTTCATTATTTCCAGATTAGGTGGCGTGTTCGGATTTGAGCATGAGTTCCGCGAGCATGTCATGTTATTTAAAGCCGCATTATTAGGAGTGAAAAGGAAGAATAAATAACAAAATTAGAAAGAGTGCAAAAGTAAGGAAATATTTATTTTATTTTCTTGGAATTTTCTGAAAACAAACAAAATTACATCGGAGAAACCAAAAATACAAGAAAACAAAGAAAAACATCCAAGCTACATCCTGAAGTAACTTGTGATGAAGGAAAAACGACAGGACAAATCTACCAGAACTCCCGCCTGATTGGGAAGGGTGTGGCTTTCCAATTTTGCAATTTAGCTTCAGGGCCCACGTACAGCACCTCGGCGGTGCTTGTTCCTTCTCCCGATTGGACCATATTAACATCATAGAGCATTTGCCTCGTGGCCCCGCATATTTCTTCAATTTCCTCTGATGTGAAGACCTCGTCTTCTTCTTCTTCACTGTACCTTGGTCGGACAAAAGTTTGGTACAGATGTGGCAATGGTTGCGGCAGAACCCATCCTTTCTCCTTTCTCTTGTTGGCCCATCTCTCGTCTTCGGGGGTTGGGCGAAAGCCCACTCCGAAAAACTTTTCAGCTACAGGTAAAGTTATCAGCTTCGGCACTCCTTGTAGGGACTTTCCCAAACCTTTTTCTGGCTGGAAGCCATGTTTAATCATTTCTTTCGCCACCATGATGGAGGCATTAGACAAAAAAGGTTGGGGGAGAGGGTTCCCTTCTTCGTGTTGATCTGCCGACACAATCTCGAAAGCTTGATAGACAATGTTTTCGCTTCCCGCTTCCGCTTCCAAGCAAGGTATGGATGGATCTCGGTAAATTGATTGCTCGTCTTCCCCGTGGACCACGATCTCTTGTCCCTTGTGCTCAAATTTCAACATCTGATGGAGGGTAGAGGGCACAGCTCCGGCCGCATGAATCCGTGGTCTCCCTAGAAGAAAATTGTAAGAAGTGTCCATATCCAAGACTTGGAATGTCACTTCGAAGTCCACCGGGCCGATGGTCATAATCACATCAATCTCTCCGACGGTATCTCTTTTCGCACCGTCAAAAGCTCGCACACATATATTGTTAGGCCGAATCCTTTCAGCTCTGATTCCTATGCGGCCTAAAGTGGAAAGCGGGCATATGTCTACCCCCGAAACCCCGTCAACCATGACTCTCTTCATATAGTAGCCTTCGTATTTGACAGTCAAATGCAAAGCTTTGTTATGGGTGGCACCCTCCAAAGGCAAATCAGCTTTACTGAAGGAAATCTGATTGATCGCGAAGAATCTTTCTGTCATTCTTTCAAGTTGTTCGGATGAAGTCTCAATAGGCACGTATGCCTCATTCAAGGCTTTTAGCAAAACCTTTTGATGTTCAGTAGACTTCATTAGAAGGGACAACATCGAAACCTGCTCTGGGCATTTACGCAGTTGGTCTATCACCTCGTAATCGGGCATTTGCATCTTTTGAAAAAAGACCTCGGCCTCTTCATCACTTACAGGTTTCTTTGACGGGAAACGCCTTTGTGTGGCGTTATTTACCTCCTGTGTGTTTAAGTACTTCTGTCCTAAGACACTCTCAGATGAATTTCCCACGATCTCTTTCCCTTTGCGCATAACAAGTGTTCGTTGGTAGCTCCAGGGTATTGCGGATGGATCTGTCATTGGTTTTTGTTGCACGCGTGCAATAACCACAGGTTCATCTGGTTTTCGGGCCACATAAGTTCCCTTTGGTACATACGTTGATGTTTCTCTCTTTAAATGGAACTTCTTGGGGGCACCTATGGACAATGGTTTTTCCACTCTACCTCGTGGGAGGTAAAGGACTCCGCCCTTCCGAGACGATGCTTTCAATTCAATCGTCTTTTCGGATTTGGTTTCAAGAGCTTCAACCTTTTCCCCCATTTTCTCTTGTTTCGGGGTAGCCTCAGGACGTTTCTCTATGTTGGCGATGGCGATTATCGCTTTCAAAGCTGGGTCAAATTCTTTGTCGTCACAAATCATCCCAATCACCGGTCCGTTGTTGTGGGCTGGTAATGGGTTGTTTGTCGCATTTGGGATGTCTTCATCTGCGAAGACGATCCTCCCTTGATTGATCAATTCTTGTAGTGCCTTCTTCAACGTCCAACAATTGTCGGTATTGTGTCCTTCAACACCCGAATGATATGCACAATATATTCCTCTCTGGTAGGCAGGAGAATCTGGATTCTGCCTGTTCTGTGGAACAGGCTGCAATAGGTTTTCTTGCCTGAGTTTTGGGAAAAGAGTGGAATACGGCTCCCCAATCGGTGTAAAGCTCGTTTTGGGTTGCTCGCGGTGGCGAGCGTTATTTGGCCGTGGATTATACTGGTTTGGGTAAGGAGGTTGGTTTCTCTGGAATGGAGGTGGATTCCTGTTGGCTGGTGGCTGTGGCCGTGCCTGAGGTTGAATGTTCATGATTGCATAGGGTGGAGGCGGAGGAGCATAAGCCATGCCGTGATGTGGATAATAATGTTGGGGGGCCCTGTCGGAGAATACCTGCCTTGAGGTTCGATATCTCCTGTCTTCTACCGCTGCCATAGCAGATTCTTCTTTCTTCTTGCTTCGGGGCATCCCTCCAGACCCGCCTTGAATGGCTTGGGAAGTTGCCCGAATGGCCGCTTGGCTCAAAATTCGCCCTGTTTTCAAGCCATTTTCTACCATCTCTCCGATCTTGATAGCTTCGGCAAAAGGTTTTCCCATTGCCGACATCATATTTTGAAAGTAATCGGGCTCTTGAGCTTGGAGAAAAGTCGTGACCATTTCAATTTCGTCCATGGGGGTTTCACCCTGGACGCTTGCTCTCGCCACTTGATGGCATATTCTCTGAAGCTTTCTGAGGGCTTCTTTTTTAAGTTCGATAGAGAATTTCTGTCCGGCGCAATATCGATGTTGTATTGGAATTGTTTTACAAAATCTCTGGCCAGATCATCCCAGATGTGCCATCGAGATATGTCTTGATCCATATACCATTCGGATGCTATTCCGACCAAACTTTCTCCGAAGTACGCCATCAACAATTCTTCTCTGCCGCCGGCACCCCTCAATTGATTGCAGTATTTCTTCGAATGAGCAATGGGGTCGCCATGTCCGTCGTACTTTTCGAACTTTGGTGTCTTAAAACCTGATGGCAAATGGACGTGCGGGAACATGCACAGATCGGCGTAAGATACACTCTTCTGTCCACTCAGACCTTGCATGTTCTTAAAGCTTTGTTCCAAACTCCTCATTCTTTTTGCCATCTCATCTTGCTCGAGGGTCTTTGGATTTTGGCTCGGTAGGAACTCGTATCGAGGTGGCTGAGGATATATATTGGCTGCAACCTGGGTATGGTCCCGTGTAAGCGGTGGTGTTGGGAATGTAAAGGATGAGGAGTCGAAGAAAGGAGCATGTGCGGTGGGGTGCGTTGTGATTGGAACTGGCAATTCAACGGACGTTCTTGCAGATGTATCATGTGGTGCTACCCGAGGATGGGATGTGGAGGGTGATTCAGAGAGGTTTGTAACATTGGAATACCCGAACAGAGTAGGCGGGTAATTGATGGGGGTATTTGTAATACCGCTTGACCTGAGAAGAATTTCAGGGAACCCAGGGACCAGACTCGGGGGCTCTTTCCCGTTGTTCCAATCGTCCAACATCTCGAGCATGCGGCAACGCAGCATTCTATTCTCTTCCAAAGCTGCCGACTCAGTAGCCGGGATGGTTGCCAATGAGCTTTCCTCTGAAACGGGGATGGTTGCTAAAGGCATTTCTGAAGACATGTCGGCACCCTTTTTCGATCTAGTGAAATAGGAATGAGTACTCTCAGGCTGCCGAACTTTTCCTTTGGACCTTGTGAAGTACGAATGTGGTGCCAGATTACCGCAAAGTCAACCACTTTTACTAAAACCTGGATTTTGGCAAACAAACGGTTAGTCTGAAACAACATAACAGATAAGTAATCTCACGTTGGGTGTGATGCACTTATACAGGTGACAATGTTGCTACATGTATTCGCTTGCGATGCGTCATTCCGGTTTGTATCGATCTTCTTTTTCTCTTAACTTCTTTTCCCCCCCTTTTTTTCATTTTTATTTTTATTTATTTATTTTTTAGTGATGGTCGAATCTTATGTGGATTGCCTACGTATCATGTCCCCGCATGAATCAGACCGGGCGTAGTTCGGAAACAATAGACATAAGATGAAGTGTTCGTGAATTTTATTTCAACAAACTTAAAACTTGAAACACTTGCAAAATACAGCAATGGAGAAAAACTTGTAAAAGGACAAACGGACTCTAAAACAAAAGACTCTCCTAAGCATGTTCCAAAGCCTCGAATCTTTGCGCCCGGGGGGCGTTGTCTGGCCTTGCTGCAGTTCTTGGGGTGAGATCTTTCTGTATACTTCCCAATTCTGCCATGACTTGGTGGACACATTCCATGATTGAAGAAAAGAGGGCAGGCCGAGGTACTTGTTCGCAGTTCAAACACCTCATAGTAATGTAGTGCCCGATCTCATTGATCCTGGTTCTGATTATGTCCTTTTCTCTGAGCAGCTGCTCTATGTGCCTGTTCTTTGCCCTAATACTTGAGAGTTGCCGGATACATGGTCCAAGAGCCTATCTATTTGTCTTTCCATCCGTGACATCAAGTTGTGACAACGGTCTCTATCTGCTTTAGCATCCTGGACTTGCCTGAGAGTTCGCTCTTTAAGAGTGGCATTTGCTTTTCTCAAATCAACGATGATCGCATCATAGCCTTTCTCTACTTGTTGTAGACGGAGTGCTTCTTGGTGGGCAGCTCTCTTCCATTTTGTTCGGACTGCAACCAAAGCCGCTTTTGCCTTCTCCAAGTCTTCTTGGTGTTCAAAGGCTTTTCTTTCCAAATCGTTTATCAGCATTTGATCACTCCGACTCCTCCTTGACCTTTCTGCGGCCAATTGCATCTCTTGAATTCGAGTTTGGAGTGCTTCTCTTTCCTGCTCCCAACCGGCCCTTTCCCGATCGAAGTCAGCCTGTTGTATGTCCATGGTTGCTTCCAGGATTCCTTTGTCTTCTTTTAAAGTGTTGATGCAAGATTGGAAATTTTGTGCTGTTTCATGCTCAACCTCTCTAACTCTGGCTTCTATTTCTCTCTCCCGATCGACGGCATACTTCACTGACCTTTCTGACCTTTGCTCCGGTATTGGTTGGTTGTGGAACCATTCAAGATAAGCGAGACTCACTTCTCCCCGTTCCCGATCGGCAACCATTTCGTTGATGTCGGAGAGTCGACTACCAAACCAAACCTTCTGTGCATAAGTCTCCCTCGGGGTCTCTTCTGTCACAAATTCCCATACAAATGATCGCATATCCTCAATTGGGGCCTTTTTCTGTTCTCTTCCCAGCTGCCGCATGACACGTAGCGGGGCATATGGTTGGAAACCCCTGAAACCCATTAATATGTAGAATGGGCGGTATGTCGACATATGCATGATTTTGGCGGAAGGGAACCAATAATAATTCCAGGTAAGTTGATCGGCTCTCAAAGAGTTGAGAAGTTCTTGCCAAGTCCTCAAGTCTTCTGGAAGGTTACAACGGGCGGCTCTGTTTGTATGACAGCGAATATAATTCAGCCAATCTGCTTTGAAGTTTATCACAATTGGGTGATGGTAGAGATGCTCTACAAACCACATTTGTAATAAAATATTGCAACCCTCAAAATAGTCTTGTCCTTCTTGGCACCGAGTTAAGGCCCGGAAGATGTCTCCTAGTATCATCGGAAGAACAGTGTGTTCCTCGTTACTCCGTAGATATGAGACCACCGCAGCTAAACGGATTCTGATGCGTCCACCACGTTCGGGAAAAACCATGGTTCCCAAAAAAGCGATCATGAAAGCATAGATTCTTAAATCTCCTCAGGCGTCATAATTTAGCTGGTTAACAAATTCGACGTTTGAGAATTTCCCAAACCTTCCTTATCACCAAATCTGTCGTAGAGATAATCTAGTGGCACCCAACCGTTCTCCAGACAACCGAGGGGAACCCGCCGGAGACATAGCTTTTTCAAGAAGTTATTCACACTCATCTGCCTAGGAGCTGCAGGTCTCATC